>OX377205.1:95596759-96117510 GCA_947396885.1 Heligmosomoides polygyrus polygyrus | reverse complement strand
GTAATACATTGCGTCATTCTTACTCTTCGCGTTGGTGTACACCGTAATTAGTGGCCGTTATCGCGCCGTGCGATGGATGATTTGTTGTGACCCGTGATTCATTGCAATGTTTTCAGATTAATGCTCAATCATGTCAAAGGTTGATCAACCGCTGCAAGTACTCGCCAGCACGCCTTCACACCGTGATGACTTCATCACGTTCCAGTACACGTGGTCGCTGAAGATTTGTCAGCGGTGAGTAGTCCGAAACCGCCTGTTCTGCACTTCTTTTTCTTGAGATTTGCCCGCTCGTTCTCTAAGCTGAGCGCATTGTGATGTGCGCAGGAAATCCCCTGGCGACGTCATTGTTGGGGAACTTTACATCTCCCTATGACAAGTTGATCTGGAAGGATTTAAAGAATGGCATGTCGCTATTTAAAGTTCGATACTTGCGTCAGCATTGTTCGTTCTATTTTTATTTGCGAACGTCTTTACACTACTTAAAGGCTCCACACAGATCAAGAGAGGGAGTTGATGTCTAGGCATACTTTGTGGACTTTGTTCTCGTCCTTCTCATCCCGCTTTGGATTTCGAGCGTTTGTCAAGTGCTGCAAGGGTTCAGCCTGTTTCTAGAGAGATGCCCAAGCTTTAGTCCTTGAGATGAACTAGGTTATTTTTTTGAAGCCTCAACCCGTTAAAGACCCAATAAGAAGCCACTGTTAACATTCTGAGATTATGTACACTCTACCTATGCGTGTTCTGCGGGATACTGTGGATACGATCTGATTGCGTGTCTGGTCTATGAAACGACTTAAAGGATAAAAAAGGGATAAAGAACCGCGTTACTCCATCGCTCTTGGGATGCGCCACACATTCTACTTCTACGGGATGTCATGGAGGCGCTTTGAATGCGTATTTGGCCATACAACGACTTGCGGTGGCCAGTCGATGAAAAAATCAGCGCTGTCTCCTTCTCAGACAAGTTTGGAACGTTCACCGAACCCGGAGGGATGGAAGGCTTGGCTGGCCTGGGCGGGAAATCCGAACCGAGAACCAGACTTGTTTGGGAAGGATAAAGCGCTGACTTCTACCTCGGCTAGCCATCGCAGGTTATAGTATGACCAAATGCGCATTCAAATCGCTCCACGACATCCCTTAGGAAGTACAATGCGTTGTGCATGCCGAAAGGGATTGACCAACGCCATCCTTTATCCGTTTCCTCTGCACTTTTAGGATGCCCTGCATTTTTCACAGGCCAACTGTGTTTTTAAGTTTTAAACCTTAAAGAAAGCACAAATCAATTTGTTTGGCCACTTTATGGGGAAATTATAACAAGTATTTAAGCGAAACACAATCAATCAAGTGTCAAATGCAAGAATTCAGAGAAGTGCATGGCGCAATCCATGCCATTCATATGTCGGAAACGTTCTATTTTCTTATGCTTTCATATGGACTCTTAACTTCTTCAGTATTGTGAGCAAAGTTTTATCACCTCTCAAACCGTGTACACATTTTTTTTGAGACACCCCCTGTATTTCAAAGGTGAAGTTTCTCGCAGCGGTGCTCATTTTCGCCATTCAGACATATACTCCTGGGACCTTTTCCTGGTCAGTCCGTCGGCCGTCTGGATTTCGCTGGGTGGGACACTACGCTTCTGAAGCGGTCCCATACTCTTACCTTTGTCTTTTTCTGAACAGGATAAATTCCGATGAAGTAGCTCAACTTACGGCGATGGCTGCCCTCTTTGTCTGCTTTACGAACCATGTCAGTTAGACCACGAAGAAGTTCCAGAGTGAGGCCAGCTTCAGGGCCTCTTCTGCTGTTCAGACGTAAGTTGTGTCATTTGTAGACATCTGGAGGCTCCTGCAGGGCGAATCGGACTATGCAGGACAGCTATGGCTTCGTCTGGCATGGGAAGGGTCTGAAGTGTATGTTTGGACAGAGGAAGCGAGTCATATAGGTAGAATACCAACCCCTCAATTAGTATGAAAGTGTGTTTATTTTTTGTGAAGTCGTTAAACCCAAGGAGGGGGTTCGCCGAAGTCACAATGGAATACGGCGCATCACGAGTTTTGAGATCTCGTACGCCCGCGATGCCCATGCCGGCAAGAGGCTTGAGCGCAGTGGAAGGGGCGTTGCTTCATGCGTGAAAGGTCGAGGGTTTGGTTCTTGTGCGCCGCTGCATTTTTGCATTTCGACTGACTGGTTGAGATTTGGGGGATTCTGACGTCTATATACCATTTTCAGACGTTTTCTGCGCATTTTCCAGGAGTACGCTGTGGTATTCAACATGGTGATAAATGTTCAGCACCAGTGATACACAGTTACAAAGTGCCTGTGTAGTGAATCGCGGTGTCTTCCTCCATGGTTATGAGCACGCAACCGAAATCCAATTGAAGACGTACCCTTTCCCCTGAAACAAAGAGTTCCACCCGAAAAGGTTATCATATGCCCACTGCTTGCTTGCCTCTCCACGTCCATCAGTTCATCTTGCGGATCCCAATCTTCCTCTTCTTCTTCCACCACTTCCAGCTGTTCGTCTTCGTCAACTTCAAGTTGACCTGCTTCGAAGTCCTTGAGTACGCTGCCCATCCGTACGTTCAACTTGATTTCTTCCCTCGAAGATTCCTGTTTAAAGGTGGGCCACACTTCAGCGTGAGCAGGTGGATCACCACTCGAGCGTCGGCGGACATTGTTGGTGTTAGGTTCTAGAAAACCTTAAGCAGACCTCTGATTTCCAGGTGACGGACAGACATGAGAGAGAGAGTGTATCGATGCTGTTTGGCTTAATTTGCGGGATCGGCACACCACGTTTGTCATTTGAACCACCTCCGACGCCGCAACGTGGTCTCCTTTGAAAATCCAAGCAGGATGGTTTTTCCCGAGGCCTTTGGTCCATGTATGGAAACAGACTGTGGGGAGCCTTTATACGCTGCCCGTATTGTGCCCAGTGGTGCTTCATGCACTTTGTACCTGTGTATCACTGATGTTGAATATTTCTACATCATCATGTTGAATGGGCGCGTGTAGCGCAGTCGGAGGAGGCGCGACTGTCGCGTGCACCCGATACCAGGTTCCTGGTTCGGATTTCCCGCCCAGGCCAACCAAGCCTTCCACCCCTCCGGGGTCGGTGAATTGGTACCAGACTTGTCTGGGAAGGATAAAGCACTGACTTGTTCATCGGCTGGCCACCGCAAGTCATTGTATGGCCAAATACGCATTCATGTGGCCTCCACGACATCCCGTAGAAGTAGAATGCGTGGCGCATCCCAAAGGGGATTGAGTAACGCCGTCCTTTATCCTTATCCTTATCCATGCTGAATACCACAGCATTCAGCTGGAAAATTAGGCATAAAAACGTCTGAAAATGGTATAGACGTCAGAATCCCCAAATCTCAACCAGTCAGTTGAAACGCAAAAATGCACCAGCGCACAAGAACCAAACCCCCGACCTTCCTCGCATGAAGCAACCCCACTTCCACTGCGCTCCGAGCCGCTTGCCGGAAGAGGCATCGCGGGCGCACAAAACCCCCAAACTCGTGGTGCGACGTGTTCCAGTTGTGACTTAAGGACCACCTACTCCTTGGGTTTAACGACTTGACAAAAAATAAACACATTTTATACTAATTGAGGGCTGGGAATTCTCCCTAGGTGACTCGCTCCCCCCATTCAGACATACGCTTCAGACCCTTCCCTTGTAAGCTGCCTCGTGTGTCAGTGTTCACACATTTATGGGGCCTACAACGAACAGTTGTTTGGCAGCAGCAGCAGCGGCAGCAGCAGCCGGCGAAGCCTTTCTGTGTTCTTCTCACACCCGGCCGGCTGTTTGTTTGTGTTGGCAGAATGAAGTATGTTCGGATGTTCCCAGCTGGCAGGGGGCATGTTGTGCATGTGTGGCTGGGTCTGCACGGGAGCGGCACGTGTGTGTGTGTGTACGTTCAAAATGCGGTTAGTAAACGGTCGAGAGAAACACGGATCCGGTCGACAGCAGCTGCTGGTGAACGACCGCTCATTGACCGCGGCTGAATCACTTCCGGAGCGGTTTCTCAAGTCGACACGGGTGTTTTCGCCAAGGAACGTCTGCAAATCGGGGCAATCTAATTAGCTTTGTCGGCAAAATATTCCTGGGATCGAATTTATTCATTTGTTTATTCCATTTTCACGTCGAATTGGGTTGGGATGCCCTTTGGGATGCGCCACGCATTCTACTTCTACGGGACATCGTGGAACCGATTTGAATGCGTACTACTTAGCCATACAATACCTTGTCGTAGCAGGCAATGAACAAGTCAGTGCTTTGTTTTTACCAGACGAGTCCGTTAAGGAATTCACTAGCCCCGAAGGAATGGAAGGCCTGATTTGCCTGGGCGGGAAATCGGAACCATGAATCTCGAATCGGGTGCGCGCGGCCACCGGCATCTCTTCCAACTGCGCTTCAAAGCCTCACAAGTGCCTGAAAATTTGAAAAACGTAATAATTAAATTAATTACTTGTAAAACTAATTAAAAACGAAGTGTACCATTTTCACGTCGAATTGGACACTCTTCTAAGCTAGTCTAAGACCCATGAAATCAAATCGAACTCTTCCAAATCGAAATGACCTTTAAGCAGGTTAAATTACAGCCTTACTAAGACAGTTAGAATAATTTTTGTTCAAGAAAAATTTGGTGGAGCTTTCTTTGAATTTTTTTGTTCAGCTGTCCCAATAAGTATAATAGTTTTATAAAGATTTCATTTTTTCTAGAAAAATTAATAAATTAAATTTTGTTTTGAAGCGTAAAACGGCAACGATCACGTAGTGCATTAAAAGACTGGATCGCGCCATGCACTCGAAAGACAAGGAGCAATGTCTATGGTTGATAGCGTAAATGCTGTCATAACGATAAGGTTTTGTTGCGATCTAAACTTCTAGTGCCGGGTGGGACTCGAACCCGCACCTCTGTCTGACCGAGCGGGAATGCTTTACGCCTTTACACCACCGGCGTCGTTTGATCGAACGTTTGGTGCTAGAAGTTTTGATCGCAACAAAACATCGTTATGACAGCTTACAACCTCGATACCAGCCACTTGAGGCTTAAAGAAACCGATTTGAGTGTAAATACTGCTTACTACATGAAGCAAGAAAGGATATGTGTGGTTTTTACGATTGTTTGTGCTGTACCACTTGCAGGCGTGAAACTACATGCAAACTGAACTTTCGCTATCAATCGAATGAAAATCGTGAAGCTTCGGACGGCGGCATGGCGCAATCTCTGTTTTGGCAGTATGAAATGACGGCCTTCCTGCTCCTCAAAACAAGCTTTAATTCATTATTTTTCCTCCGAAAATAAAATTTTTATAAAATTTCAAACGATGTGTTATCTTACTGGGAAGTAAACTAAAACTTTAAAGAAAGTTTACTAAAATTTTCCTTGAAAAAATTATCCTAACATTTTGGAGAGTCTCTAATTTAATGTAGAAGAAGCTCATTTCGATCTGGAAAAGTTCTTTTTGATTTCAAAGGTCTTAGACTGGCTTAGGTGGACCCTTCTAAGCCAGTCTAAGACCTTTGAAATCAAAAAGAACTCTTCCAAATGGAAATGAACTTTTCCTACATTAAACCAGAGACTCTCAAAAAATGTTAGAATAATTTTTTGATGAAGGAAAATTTTAGTATAACTTTCTTTGAAGTTTTAATCTACTTCTCAATAAGTTAATACATGGTTTGAAATTTTATAAAAACTTTCTGAATGGAAGAATGAATTAATCCTTGTTTTGAGGAGCAGGAAGGCGGCCATTTTCTAATGCCAAAACAGAGATTGTGCCATGCCCCCGTCCAAAACTTGGCGATTTTCATTCGATTGATAGCAAAATATCTGTTTGCATGCAGTTCCACTCCTGCAAGCGATGCAACACAAACATTTGTAAAAAAATACACATATTTTAATTTTCTTGCTGCATGTAAGCAGTATCTACACTATCAATCAAATAAACGTTGCGTTAAACTTGTGCATGGCGCAATCCAGTTTTTGGATGCAGGACATGATTGCTGCCTTGCTGCGCCTTAACACAAAATTTAATTCATTGTTTTTTCTCAAAAAATAAAAATTTTTAGAAAATTATTCCACACATTCGGCAGCCAAAGAAAAATAAAAATTTCAAAAAAAGTTATTCTAACTTTTCCTTGAACAAAAAATTATTCGGATCTATCCTACTCTGGGAGGGGGGCACATATCTAAAAAGCATGTAATAAATCGACTTGAGGCTTGCCGATCAACTCCTGCAGAAGAAGATAGGACCTTAACGAAACAAAAAACGGACAGACAAACAAAAAATAAAATCGCCGCGGTTTTACAACCGTCTCTGCGGACAAAGAGCAACGCAATCGAGGCTTGCCGCGTGCTAACATCGTCTGACATGTTATAACCAGGATCTAACATGGTGAGGAGAGCGCATGAAGCCGCATGCCGCGTGCTGACCGCCTTCAGACATGTTATAACCAGGATCTAACATGGTGAGGAGCAGATAGGGCAGATAACTTTGCCTGCTTACAATTGCGACGAAAACACATGTAATTCTTTCGTTTTTCTTCGTGAATTTTTCTAGTTTAGGTTCTATTTTGTTCTGCAGGGCCCTAAGGGGTAAGTCTCAAGTCGATTTATTGCATATTTTTCAATTATGTGGCCCCTCCCCGGACTAGGATAGATCCAATTATTCTAACCATCTTGGAGAGTCTTCAGATTAACCTGGGGCCGGATTCATCAATAATTGAACTCGTGGGTATGCGGGGTATAAGGGGTAGAGAAAGGATAAGAGTCAGGTAGAGATAAGGTGGAAGTCAGAGATGCAGGCTTCATCGTGGGTATCTTACCCGTATACCCGAGGGTTAGTCATTTATGAATCCGGCCCCTGTAAAAGAAGCTCGTCTCGATTTGGAAGACGTTCAACTTGATTTCAAAGTTCATAGGCCAGCTTAGGAAGGTGTCCGATTCGACGTGAAAATGGCATATGTTCTTCAGCAGGGTTCAATGAAAACCGTAAACACGAAAGCGGCAGCTGTTTCGCTTTGTTGTCGCCCACCGCTGGTGATACTGCGATGAAGGTGTTGTGGCCTCATCATTGCATCGTTGCATCACGATACAGTTGTACGTATAGCACGGATTGCTTGTCAGATGTGAGCATTCTTGGCCTCGAGCCGGCATCAGAGGTGTGTGCGAGTGGCCTGTGGTCGCATCGTGAAGCGACTGGACTGTAAACGCAGTCTAAGACTCAAGTCTCATCATTCAGTAATTTCTACGATTGCAACCGATTAGTCGCCCCTGTGACTATTCAAGACTGTGGGGGTAGTCCCAGTCTTTGTGCAAGTCCACGGTCGTCGTCGTCTACGGTAACATCCGGTTTGGCGGAATGGTGTTGACGACGACGACGACGACACGTACAGCAGCAGCAGCGACACTGCAATGTAATGTGTCGTCGGGACTGCACGTGGCTTTACGGAAATCATCGAGCGTTACGTAGTTGGTCTTAGAAGGGTCAAGACGTTGGTGGTGTGCAGACCGAGTGTCCAAAATTGACAGCCGATGGCAGGGAAACTGTCGAGACAACCGGTTTAACGAGGATCCGAGCGAGAAGTTGGTGGTGAAGAAGAGATTTGCTGGACAGTTGGAAGACTTGCTGAGGGGCTCGAACCCAGCCTGAGAAGGCCTTTGGGATTCGGTCCGACCATCTCCGTCGCAACCATACGCGACTACCTACACTACCTTTCTGTTGAAGAAAAAAGGGCGAGGGCACTTTCGAGCAGGCCAGCTGGCCCCTCGGTGCAGTGACAGTGTCGTCGTTGTTGCGTGTTCGAAGAGAAGAGTGCACTTTGGAGTTCGCCGACAGTAGGCGATGCTTGGTTTGAGAAAGAAAGTACACACAGAGAAGGCCATTCATGGAAAGAAGTGCCCTTTAGAAATCCGTTCTGTGAAGTGTTTTCTGGTCGTATAGAAGACGTGGGCAGCAGTCAGCAGCAGCAGCAGCAGCGGCAGCGGCAGTAACGCGGCTATCGGGTTTCTGCTCCCGTATTTGGGGATCGGTTTTCGTCCGAAAAAGGCGACGGCGGCTCGTTCCGCGGACTTCCGTCTAAACAGAATGGAACGCGGAATGCAAATATATAGCAAAGAAGCTGATGACCGCGATAGGGATGTCAGTCGAGGACTTCCCTAATTCAAGGCTTCGTACCCGACAAGGCTTTGACTATATGGAGCTGTGGCCTCCTAAGCTAGAAACCTCTGAATGGATTTGTCGACCTCTCCAGGAGCTCACCAGACCGCCTTAGCATCACAGTATGCTTACCAAGACGGTCTTAGCTCTTCATAAATGACTAGGCCAGGGGCCGGATTCATCAACGACTAACCCGTGGGTATACGGGTAGAGATACCCACGATGACGCCGGCGTCTCTGATTCTTGCCTTATCTCTACCTGACTTATCTTATCTCAACTTCTTATACCCTGCATACCCATGGGTTTAATTGTTGATAAATCCGGCCTCAGAGGTACGTTTCACAAGAGGCCGGATTCATTAACAATTAAACCCGTGGGTATGCGGGGTTTAAGGGGTAGAGATAAGATAAGAGTCAGAGACGTCGGCTTCATCGTGGGTATCTCTACCCGTATACCCACGGATTAGTCGTTGATGAATCCGACGCCAGGTTGCTCACCAGGGAGGAGCTTCAGGTGTGTCTAAACGGCGAAAGTGAATACCACCGGTAGAATCTCCGCCCTTTAACTAGTACAGAAGTATGCAGAATTTTTGCAAAGTCCGTGAACCTACCGAGTTGGTCCCTGAAAGTTTACTATGGAATCACACAGTCGTTCAAGACAATACCTTTAAAACTTCCAATATGCAAAAGAAATACAAAAATTTTGCGTGGTAAGAACGTCGACAGATGTTATTCTTTTACCTTGCAGTATTTTTGCATATTTTTTACATGTTAGATATTTAGAAAGCAAAATATGCAAAAAACACTGCAAGGTAAAAGAATAACACCTCTCAACGTTCCGACGATGCAGGAATTTTGTATTTCTTCTGCATATTCGAGGTTTGAATGGCATTGCCTTGTGCGAACGTGCGGCGATTCCATAGTAAACTTTCAGGGCTCTAACTCGGTAGGTTCATGAGCTTTGCAAAAATGCATCATACTTCCATGTTATGTAAAGGTTGGAGATTCTCGCAGTGCTCTTAATTTCCGCCACTCAGACATACACCTTAGCCCTTCCCTGGTTAGTTGCTATCAGATCTAACGTCCGGTGGGACTCGAGTCCGCATCCCTTGCTATCGGGGAGCCCCAGCAGGATGTTTACAAGAGATATAATGTTGTTCATATCCCTAAAGGGTATAACCGAACCTCACTGGGACAATCTGGCACATGGTGAGGATAAATGGTAGGAGTAGCCACCATCCTGTCTAACAAATCAGTGACCACAGGGCCGAGAGATGCCGATGGAGGATAAAGATTGACGTTACTCAATCCATATGAGGGCGCGCCATGCGCTGTACTTCTTAGAGATCTCGCCGAGCCAAACATAATGTGTATTTGTCTTCTCCTTGCTGAATGCGGTTGAGAAGCCAAAGAGCTCATGGCTGACGAGTAAGAAGTTCGATCTGCAACAGGATCGGTCGCGGTAACATGTAGCGCAGCCAGCGGGGGCCACCAGTTCCCGTGTGCACCAAGAGTCGACCATAGGTTCACATCTGACAGTTTGAGGTTGTTTCTCCATTCTATAGATAAGGAAGGAAAGGCTTGATTGGCCTGGTCGTGATGTGAACCCGTGGTCAATTCGTGATGCTCACAGGAAACGATGCCTCTTGCTGGCTGCGCTACACGTTCCTTCGGCCGATCCAGTTGCAGGTCGAAATTCTTATTCGTCAGTGATGAGCTCGTTGACTTCTCAATCGCAGTCAGTGAGGAAAAGACAAATACGCATTATAGTTGGCTCTGCGATATCTCTAAGAAGTACAGCGCATGGCGCACCCCCATATGGATTGATGAACGTCAATTTTTATCCTCTGTCGGCACCTCTCATCCCCGTGGTCACTGATTTGTTGGACAGGGTGCTGGCAACTTCTAACATTTATCCTCATCATGTGCCAGATTGACCCAGTGAGGTTTGTTTGTGACCTTTATGGATAGAAACGACATATCTATATATTCTATATGTCTGGGAAGGACGACGCAATGAATCACTCATCAGCTATGTCACTGTTGAAGTCAAATTCACATTCAAAATAGTTCGCAAAACTCCGTAGAAAAAGAATTACGGTTGGAGCAACGGCGCATTCCGGTACCCCAGCGGTGCGTCTTCGCGACACTTACCACCAATTAACACGTTATTGCCTTACCTCTCCGAGCCACGTCTTGTACTAATTTGCCGAGGAAGGCTGGGATAAACTGGACGGGAGCCAAAGCATAAGTCGTTTCCACTTGCACACGTTTGCCGACGCCGGCTCCGACTGCGCCACCATGCGCCCAACAATGTCCTCAGGCGATGGAAATGTTCTTCAGAGCTCAATGCCATAACTCTACATCACAAAGGCTGTTTACTTCAAGAGGTCGTTGAACGTCTAGGCAATAAAGATGTCAAGAAGTGACGCTGTGGTGGGTCCGTAAACCCATTAATCACGGCAAATGTGTCTGAACAGCGGTTGCACTTGCGCCGACAGTCACCTTTGTCTCAAGATGACAAAGGATAAAGCCCCGACGAGTAAGGGGATAGGTCAGATGGGCTCTGAATGCTCTTATCCCCTGCGACCAAAGAGTCTCATGACATTCTCGTCCGAAAGTTAGCGCTTCATTCGTTCTTCCTGTTCAGCGGAACTGTCAAGTCACCGGACTACATCATATTGACGGCGCTCTTTGTTGGACATAAAATGGCGTTTATTGAAGGACTTATGTCCGTCGCCGATTCATCGTGGCGAATATTGATGTGCGGTGGAATGTTGTGAGTCTGTGGTCTGGCCGTAGTCAGCTGATCGGGTTTTTCGACTATTGATGGAAGCGTTCGGAGACGGGACCAGGAATCTGGTCGAATTTCCGTGAATAGCGAACGGAATGAATTGGGTGATTTTGCAGCAAAAACACCTTATAATGTCGAACACGGTGCATTTTTGAAGTCAACGAATTGCTCGGTTTTTGGTGGTAGTTTAGCGGGCAGAACGAGCTAGTGTGACCTGTCGATCTCGAGGGGCCTTCAGCCTAATCTCCAAAGTGTTCGAGAGTCCGATTAGTCGCTCAAGAAGCAGTTTCGAGGAGTTTGCAGCGTTTCTCTAGCCGAGAATGATCAGACAGTCTACGCTTACCATTCTTCATGGTGGCGTTTATTTGCGTGAAGGCCTTGAACAAGAATTTCTGCTCATTTTTTCAAGAATACTATGGCTATCATCTGATATTCCGCCGCCATAGCGGTATCACTGCTCTAGATGTCTGAGAACAAAACTACATCAGATACGCCGTCTAGTCCTCTTCCTCTAGCCAGGAAAATGGCGATGAATCTCCGCTGAGTAAAGGTTTTAGGGAGTCATTTAAGTCTCAGGTCGCTGGTAATGAGGTTTTAAGCTCCTATAACGGTGTTTTGTTGTGATCAAAACTCTAACACCAGGCGAGACTCGAACCCACACCTGCTGACCGGTCCGGAATGCTCTGCGCCTTTACACTACCGGCGCTGTTCGACCGAACACAACATCCACACCTCGGCTGACCGATCGGCACTCACCCGTATATTGGAATGAGCCAACCGCTGATATCAGCATGGAAGCGGTCAAGATGAAGGTCTTGATAGGAATGATCCAGTTCAGTTTCTTTAAGCCTCAACTCGCTGGTATAACCATCATTATGAGAGGTTATAACTTCGATGCCATCCACTTCAGGCTTAAAGAAAACGAATTGAGTCATTTCTATCAAGACCTTCAGCTTGTCCGGTTTGAGCTGATATCAACGGTCGGCTTATCCCGACATGCGGGTGAGTGCTGATCGATCCACGAGGTATGGAGGCTACGTTCGATCAAACAGCGCCGGTGGTGTAAAGGCGTAGAGCATTCCGGCCCGGTCAGCAGGAGGTGTGGGTTCGAGTCCCGCCTGGCACTAGAGTTTTGATTGCTGCAAAACGTCGCTGTGAGAGCTTTCAACCGCAGTACCAGTCGCTGGAGACTCAAAGAAAATGCATTGACTCCCTAAATCCTTCAGTCAGCGCAAATTCATCCCTATTCTGCGGAGACATGCGTTCCACTCCTCGTCCCCGTGGCCCGCCCACCCCCAACCCGCTGGACCGGCTCGAAAGTCCAGTGGCCGCTTTAGCCCTAGTTTATACTTCCGTCGCTACGCGGCGCGGCACCATGGTCGGGATAGATATTGATCTGGCGGCGCGAAAAATCGATATCTACTGCGATGGTGATGCCGCGCCGCGTAGCGACGCAAGTATAAACTGGGCTTTACGGAACAGTGGAGACGCAAACATTTGCAACGGCTCTATTTAAAGGGCGGGGGAAGAACGCGACTCCGCCCCATTCTGCTGGTTGAGAGGGGGCGGTAACCCGAGTTTTGGCAACAAACCATCGCTGTGAGAGCTGAGGGAGGTTTTCGAGTAGGGTTTAGTGGAAACAATTCCACAAAGCAAGCAGGGTAATGGGGGTTTGGAGCAGTAAGGTTTAGGAAATTTTCTCTACGAACACTCACAACTGTTCTGGGGCCGGATTCATCAACGACTTACAGCAACTTAACAGAGAAAGTACAGCTGAAATTCCTGATAGTGCGGCTTATCGCTCACTAAGCTAGAGTGGCGATGGTTCAGAATATGTCCTTCGGTACACACGTGCACCAGTTGTTCGACATCGTTTACCTCAAACTTGGGTAATTAAACCAAACCAAAATTCCTCACAATATCCCACGAAATCGTCCTATGATAGCGAGAAAGTCGCGATACTCACCATATCGATTGGCAAGCCGCACTTCACGGAGTTCGGCTGTATCTTCCTCTGTTTAATTGCTGTAAGTCCTTGACGAATCCGACTCAGAATCCAATGTGAGCGATCTACCTGTCACACAGTGGTTTTAGAAAAAAAGAATAGATTTGAGACCTGTGGAACCTGGACCCTGTCGGTGCAGTTATCTCGAGGGACAGATGGTGGTGACTGTCGTCCAGGTTTTAGGGGTCACCGAATCTGTTCTTTTCCTAAGCTTCTGGATGATACCTACATCATAGGGTAGATCACTCAGAATGGATTCGCATGGTAAAATTTACTTTTTGAGTAGACCACTTTGAAGGGAATTATCAGAAAACGGCGACTTTTGCGTTTCTTCCGCCCAGAAACCAAAAGACAGGAGCATTATTGTAGCAGCTTTCGAGCTAGAGCTGCTTCCCAGAACGATTTGGTGAGAAAAAATGAACTCTGCGATACTTCCAACAAAAAAAACGAAACGAGATGCGTAATTCGTTCCAGAGTCAGAAAAAATCGAGACGACTTGGAATTTTTCGCGACAGACACCATACTAGCCCATAACGCGAGATCTGACGCCTACCCAAGAGCAGATAATGATCTCCAGGTCTTCTAAGATAGGCTTCAGATCTCCCTTTATGGGTTAGAATGATGTCGGCGGTGAAAAATACCAAACTTCCGAGATTTTTCCTGACTTTGGAGCTTCAGCTTGGTCACATCTGGCGGCGTGATGAATAGTCAAGTATATCCGTCGATTTCAGATTGCTGGAAAATTCCGAGGCCATCGTCCTGAACGTCTCGCCGGCGTTCTCCACCGCCTACAACGGAGTTCAGTTCACGTGGGCACTGCGTCTGTCCGACGAATGCGTCGTCTCATCATGTGGTGTGTCCATACGTTCGTTTGTTCCTCTCATACGTCGCTGCCGTTCTGTTTTCTGTTTTTGGGCGGATGAGTCAAGCTGAAGCACGTGGTTTCCAGAATACGCGGCCGTTCCGTCGGTTCGTCATGTCTTCGTGCTGCTCTACTACAAAGACGGACCGTGCCCAGACGTGACTGTGGAAGAAGCCAAGTGCGTTGTCTTCAAACAGCTGTTTGTATAATTGGCAGGGTGGCATCATCCTGTTTACTGAGGTGGATAGCGGGTTGAGTAGTGTTCGAGAAATGACGAGCATTGTGTAAGGGTAGAATAAGTGACGAGAAGTCACGCAATGTACCGTCGGGCTGTCGCCCGAGAATATCTTCATCACAGTTGCTATTTTTGGGACTGAATCATCGTTGTATACCACTTTCTCGTCAACTTGGACACTTCTAATCGAACTTGAAGCTGTCCAATTGTTTGTCGTGGTGTTGAACTCGAGACCGAGATAGCACACGCTTCATTAACGACTAGCGTTTCGGCGATTTCGCCTTCTTCAGAGTCTCAAACTTGGGTAATTAAACCTAATTAAATTAAAGGTTTAATTACCCAAGTTTGAGACTGAAGAAGGTGAAGTCGCCGAAACGTTAGTCGTCAATAAAGCGGGTACTATCTCGGTATCGAGTTCAACACCACGATAGACAATTGGACAACGATCAATGCCGAGATTCATCGAGGGTCGAACCCAAACTGAACATCTCAAAATGAGGTTCAATTCATATTGAAATAAACTCCAAGATTGTTATAATAAAGGATAAGGATAAAGGATAAAGTACGGCGTTACTCAATCCCTTCTGGGATGCGCCAGCACATTCTACTTCTACGGGATGTCATGGAGGCGATTTGAATGCTATTTGGCCATACAATGACTTGCGGTGGCCAGCCGATGAACAAATCAGCGCTTTACCCTTCCCAGACAGGTCTGGTACCAATTCACCGACCCCGGAGGGATGGAAGGCTTGGTTGGCCTGGGCGGGAAATCCGAACCAGGAACCTTGTATCGGGTGCACGCGACAGTCGCGCCTCCTCCGACTGCGCTACACGCGCCCGTTAGAATATATGGATCTATCCTAATCAGGAAGGGGAGCATAGGTGTTTTGCCCAACTATAGTTTTCTATTTCCAGACTGAAAAAGAGACTCTCTGTGTAAGTTAGCACGACTTTTTGTCCAAAAAAAATTTAACGTAACTTTTTTTGAAAAAAAATTAATACTCACCTGCCCCAATAGGTAAGCAAACTGCTTGAAGCTTTATAAGCTGTCATTTTTAAGGGAAAGTAATGGCTTCAAGCTTTTTTTCTACCATTTTCACGTCGAATTGGACAATTTTCGAATCAAACTGGACACTCTTCTGAGCTAGCTTTAAGACTTTTTAAATTAAAGCGAACAGTTCCACATCGAAATGACCTTCAGGCAGGTTATACTACAGACTAACTAAGATGCTTAGAATAATTCTTTGTTCAAGAAAAAATTTTAACTTTCTTTGAAGTTTTTTGGTTCACCTGCTCCAATAGGTGTTTGGAGATAGGTGGATAATTTTATAAAATTTTTATTTTTCAAGAAAAGTAATAAATTAAAATGTATCTTAAAGCATAGCGAAACCACCACGGATTAAAAGATGAGATCGCGCCGTGCACTCGAAAACTTCGCGGCGACTTTTGTTTGATTGATAGTGTAAATACCACCTATGTGAACCATCAAAGTGAGGATATGTGTGCTTTTTACAGTTGTTTTTGTTGTATCATATACAAGCGTGAAATATCATGCAAACGGAGATATTGCCATCAGTGGAATAAAAATCGGACGAGAGCGTGGCGCAATCTCTTTTTTAACACTAAAGTCGGCCTCCTTCCTTTTTAAATCATTTTTTCCGCATTTTTTTTTATAAATTTTTAAATGATGTGTTCATTTATTGAGTAGGCGAATTAAAACTTCAAAAAAATCGTACTAGATCTTTCCCTGACCAAAAAATTATTCTAACCTCTTTGGAGAGTCTCTAGTTTATTGTAGAAGAAGCTCATTTCGATCTGGAAGAGCTCGCGTTGAATTCCTAAGTCTTACGCTAGCATAGAATAGTGTCTAGTTTGATATGAAAAGTGTCCAACTTTATTCTAGAAGTGTCCAATTTGACGTGAAAATGGTATATATTACAGAAAGGCAGCAATTTTATAGTTTGTTAAAGGAAGAGACCGCGCCATGCACTCCTGGCCCACTCACCCTGCGACGGCTTGGTCCAAGTGGTGGCATACCTAGTTCTGCCCAGTATAACTTGTGTTAGGTAATTACCTCAGGCGATACCAATGCGCTGTTGGAGCCGAGTTTTTGTGACAGCACACGGGTGCCACTGCCAGTTATAGTCAGGGGAACGCATTACGTGGCTGGCCCACCTAATTTTCGATGACCTTAAGCAGATCAGATTGAATGGGACGAAAGCGCATGGGTCTGTGTAGCTCCCGGAAATGTCTTCTTCATCTCGCGCGAGCCTCTCAGACTTGCCCTTATCTTCCTACCTCGAGACTATACATCTCACGTCAAGTTGAGTAGGGTATGGGTTTACCCCACCCATGTGGAAGTGCACAACTGGAACCTTGACAAAGCTCTCAACTCTGGATGGCTTGATTCACTAAAGCTTGATTCACAAACGAACGCGCCGCACAGCCTAATGGAGACATCTAGGGTCGGTGTAGGCCATATCTACGACTAGTTCTTTTAATTCTGGCGATCTGGTTTAACGCAGATGTTTCCAGGGCTTCGATATTCTGCCCGGAAACGGGCGCCGAATTGTTCTCCGGCTTCTCATCGGAGAATTCACGAGAGTTCACGAAAGGAAGCGGCTGGCCGCTGCTTCTCGACAAGTCTCTTGAAGACAGCTTCACCGACTTTGTCCATCACAACATCGACAAGCACCTGAACATCGTCGTGGATGTAAAGTAAGCCGCTGCCTTCTCGCTGAGTTCCTCGGAGCGTTCCCGAGACGAGTTCAATCCACATTTTAGGTTCAAGAATGCGCTGTTCGATCCGCTCAGCTATCTGCCGGACGTGGAACGAGCATGCCGAAGCCAACGGATTGAGAAGACATGCGAAACGTTCATCACTGACTACTTCAACAACTCTGTTGATGTTCCGAATCTGGATTTGTTACGGGAAAAGGTAAGCGGTGCCTATTCTGAAGCTTTCCTAGTCGGGAGCGGGTGGGGAGTGGCATTCTTCACACCTACGACGAAGGCGGTGTTGTTTCCATTCGTAAAGTCTAACGCCCCGTTTATACTTCGACGCCGAGCGACGCGACGCCACGTATTGTGGCCAAATTGATCGGGCGACGCGATCGATCAATACGGCCAATATGCATGCCGTTGCGTCGCTCGGCGTCAGAAGTATAAGCGGGGCCTTGGAGCCTGTTCATACTTCCGACGCCGAGCGACGCGACGGCATGCATATTGGCCATATTGATCGACCGCATCGCCTGACCAATGTGGCCACTATAAGTGGTGTCGCGTAGTTCGGCGTCAGAAGTATAAACGGGGCCTAGGGCAACGCATTCTGGAGCGAAGGATGTGTACCTGCGGCGAATCACGCCCATTGCCTATAACTACGCGCTCCTCATGTCCTAGATGTCCCGAAAAATCGATGTTATTGATCGGTTAATCGATACTGTCGCTTCCTGGGCCTTCTAGACATTGGATCCGACGCCAATTCGGATAATTCGAATCCGCCATTGTTTCAAACCCTTTTAAAAGGATGGACGAGGTGCTCAGGAGGGGAGGTGACCCTTACTGCTCTCTCCTATCTCGTTTACGTTGTGAGTTTATGCATAAAATAGTCGGAAGGTCCGTTTCCCCATCCACGCAAAAATAATGGCCGCTTCACCCTTAAACACGAAATCAACCAAGCAAATACCATCAGATGAATCGCACATGTTCGTCGCTACAACACCACTCTGCCAATCAACATCAAATCGCATTGTCGACGTTATACGCAAAATATTCGTCAGTCCGTATGTCCGCGCAAAATTAATGGCCACTGCACGGGTGCCAGAATCGACGCGGATACTCATTGTCGGCTGATAGCCGCTGGATAAGCTACTCAGGAAGGGAAGAGTAGGCTCTATAAATCAATATCAATCCATAATATTGATGTTCTACAGTTCGTCCGTCAGTTCGTTTGTCCGCGCAAAATTAGTGGCCGAAACGAGCATTATCAACTGGTGTGAATATATTGACTACCGAAGGAATTTACCATTCATACGTTCGTCTGCTCAAAATTAGTGGCCGCTGGATGGGCGTCACGACTTGCGACTAAATCGCCAAGGATAGCACGAGTTGTTGCCCGGCAACAAATGGACGAGTTGTCTCACAGTACCCAGGCGGTCATTGAGGGACCACTTGCTCTGTTAGCTCTCCAATTGATGGCATGCGTTCGGTGTTGAGACCGTCGGCGCAGTTCCTCGTTTTCTTTGTTGTTTTCTTTTTTAGTTTAAGCCGTTTTACCGTATTCTTTTTGTTTGTTTTTTTCGTATTTTCTTGTTTCTTGTGTTTCTCGTGTTAGTCGTACACATCTTTTTTGTTTCCCCGCCGTTTTCCCTCGTAACTCAGCTACAAAGAAAAAGGATGTGCGGTATAAAAATAATCATTCTAGCTAGCGGAAGACGAAAAAAAGCTCGGCAAGAAGCGGCAAGGAAGAAACGCAGAAAGCGGCGGAGCAACAAAAATGATGTGTGCGACTAGCACGAGAAGCAAGAAAATACGAAAAAAACATAAAAAGAATACGGTAAAACGATTTAAATTTAAAAAAAAAACAAAGAAAAGGAAACTGCACCGACGGTCTGCCCACCGAAAATACCCCATCAATTGGAGAGCTAACAGAGCAAGTGGTCCGTCAACGACCGCCTGGATACTATGAGACAACTCGTCCATATCTTGACGAACAACAACTCGTGCTACCCTTGACGATTTAGTTGCAAGTCGTGACGCCCATCCAGCGGCCAGTAATTTTGAGCCGACTAACGTATGAATGGAAAATTCCTTCGGTAGTCAATATATTCACACCAGTTGATAATGCTCGTTTCGGCCATTAATTTTGCACGGACAAACAAATTGACGGACGAACTGGGTACCATCAATATCTTCCCTTCCTGAGTAGCTCATTCAGCAGTATCGGGCGATAATTAGTCCCCGCGTCGATTCAGGCATCCGTGCAGTGGCCACTAATTTTGCGCGGAGATACGGTCGGATGATTATTTTGCGTTCACCATCGATATCAGTTAATAATGCTCTGTTCAGGCCATTAATTCTGCGCGGAGAAACGAACTGAAACACGAAGTTTTTGACATCAATATTATTGATTGATATTGATTAGTAGAGCCGTATTGCCCTTCTTGAGTAGCTCGTCCAGCGGCTAACTTATTCCTGTCAGCCGATAATGAGTGCCTGGTCGATTCTGGCACCTGAGCAGTGGCCACAGATTTTGCGCGGACACAGGAACGGAGGAATATTTTGCGTATAACATCGTTATCAAATAATAATGCTCGGTTCAGGCCATTAAAATTCTGCGCAGACAAATGAACTGAAGTACGACGTTTTGACATCGATGTTATGGATTGATATTGATTAGTAGAGCCTACTGTTCCCTTCCTGAGTAGCGCATCCAGCGGCTAACATATCTGGATCAGTCGATAGTGAGTGTCTGGTCGATTCTGGCACCCATGCAGTGGCCACTAATTTTGCGCGGACAAACGGTCGGATGAATATTTTGCATATAACATCGATATCAAATAGTAACGCTCTGTTCAGGCCATTAATTCTGCTCGGATAAGTGAACTGAAGGGCGAAGTTTTTGACGTCAATATTATGGATAGATATTGATTAGTAGAGCCGTATGGCCCTTCTTGAGTAGCTCATTCAGCGGTTAACATATTTGGGTCAGCCGAAAATGAGTGTCTAGTCGATTCAGTTACCCGTGCAGTGGCCACTAATTTTGCGCGGGCACACGGACGGATGAATATTTTGCGTATAACATCGATATCGGTTAATAATGCTCGGTTCAGGCCATTAATTCTGCGCGGACAAATGAGCTGAAGGACGAAGCTTTTGTAATCAATATTATGGATTGATATTGATTAGTAGAACCATGTTTCCCTTCCTAAGTAGCTCGTCCCGCGGTTAACATATTTGGGTCAGCCGATAATGAGTGCCTGGTCGATTCTGGTACCGGTGCAGTGGCCAGTAATTTTGCGCGGACACACGGACGGATGAATATTTTGCGTGTAACATCAATATCAGTCGAGGCCATTGATTCTGCGCGGACAAACGAACTGATCGGGCGGGTCTACTAACATCAATATTATCAATATTAATATCAATATTACCGCTTGGCATGTGTCGTATCACATGTCTGAATAAATAAATAAATAAATTGCCGATTGATATTGATTAGTAGAGCCTACTGTTCCCTTCCTGAGTAGCTCCTCCAGCGGCTATCATATTCGGATCAGCCGATAATGAGTGCCTGGTCGATTCTGAACCTGTGCAGTGGCCACTAATTTTGCGCGGATGAATATTTTGCGTATTTTGACGTCGAAAATATAGTCTGATATTGATTGGCAGAGTAGTGTTGTGTCATCAACCAACAGAACCACGGGCTTCGTCCGATGGTATTTGCTTTTCTGATTTCGTGTATATGGTGTGCAGCGGCCACTATTTTTGCGCGGACGAAGAAACAGACGTTCCGACTCCCTTATTCCTAAAACTTAAAACATATATGAGGTAGGAGAGCAGCAAAGCTCACACCGCCCTCGGCTAGGTATGCGCCCCGCTCTTGAATCTTCTTGGTTTTCTCCATGCATCATAAGCTCATAAGCTTCATACGGATCGTTTAGGGCGACAAGTTCTCGATGCATCGCCTGGTGTTTCTGTTCGGCTGCGACCGAGTGGAGAAGGAGTGTTTCAAGGACGAGGAAGAGCTCACCGAACACAGTCTGAATCTCGTCCGAAGTGTACGTTTCGCCCTCCTTTGTCTGCGTTTTGGACTCGGCTGCTGGCCGTGTATTGTTCAGTTGGTTGCGGAACAGATTACGCGGCGGCCAGCAGTTACCATATTTGTGTCGTCGTCGTCGTCGTGGTCCAGTTGAAAGTAGTCTTTGTTCGCGCGCCGGGCGAATATTTATGGCCGTGTTATCAGCGGTGTCATATCGGGCCATCTCTGAAAAGCGCACTTAACGAGCGCTATCGGCCGCGGTGAAAGACAACGATGTTTTTGTCCACGGGCGAGACGGGGAAGAGCACGGGGAAGAGAGCGCTGCTATATTGGGGACTTTTTTCGTCCAGAAGCCCCATGGTCCTTACGATTTCAGACGTTCGCTCATGTGTACTTCGAGCGAGTGCTGATGATGGAGGTGCAGTGCTTCGAGGATTTCATCTCGTTGCTAGAAGGCATTGGACAAGCCCACATCCCGCCGCTGCGACGCGAAATCGAGCGATTCATCTGTCGCGAAGTGATGTCGGTGAGTGTCCCCTGCGTCATTTCTCTCGTTGCTGTTTTGTTATTTTTCATTTTTGAGCGGTTTAGCACTAGTTTGTACTTCCACCGCCACGCGGCGCGGCACCACGATCACCATAGGTATCGATTTTTCGCGCCGCCCGATCGATATCTACTTCTACTATGTTGCCGCGCCGCGCGGGACCGCAACTATAAACTAGGGCTTACCCACCAAAGAAGGCCCGGCACCTAAAAATTCGGCGAATTTTTGGGCTCTAGGACAGTCCACGTGTCGCTGGGTTTCTGAAGGCGGGCATTTACGACGTGGGGTGGATCTGTCCTAGTCCGGAGGGGCAGTCGTAAGATGACTGACATTTGTTCCTATACTCGAATCTGCTCAAGAGCCGTCAATATCACGAGCCAGCAGATGCAGCAGGTCTCAGTCACGTCCAAGCGAGGGATTTGTGAGTCGAAACATCATCTGCCTACCTTCGGCCCCGTTCATATTTCGACGCCGCGCGGCGCGACACCACGCATTCTGGCCACATTGATTGAGCGACGCGATCGATCAATTTGTCCACTTTACATGGCGTCGCATCGCCCGGCGTCGAAAGCATAAATGGGGCCTTCGACTAGGAGAGATCCTACTGGATTTAATCGGTTTTGCAATTTATTTATTTATTTATTTATTTATTTATTTGCACTGTATAGCGCGCAGTGATAAGCAGCTGAAAACAAGGACAAGGTGTAAGGAAAACAGTAGTGACGAAAGATTCGTCATGAAAATTAGTTACAAGTCGTTAATGTGACCTACATGGGGAAGGGCGAGGACGCCAGCCAATCAGGGAATAGACAGTCACTTCCCTTTTCTGAGTGGCACGCTGGCTTAATACGGTCCGCTTGGTGGTCTGTTGCATTCTAGCCTCCTCTCTTATCCATGTAGGCCAAACAAACGACTTGTACCAAAACTAATTTTAAAAGGAACTTGTCCAATAGCGTACTTAAAGCTAGGTGGGATAAAGATATGCAACTCCACATGAGTTAGTCAGGTAATGGAACCGCGCAGAATAAGGGCAAGTTTTCTAAATTTTAACCTGGGAGAGGTCATCTACTACGGCAGCAAGGTTCATACAGGATTTTCCCATATAACTTGTATCTCGGGTGCGTGTAGCGCAGTCGGAAGAGGTGCCAGCTGTCGCGTGCACCCGATACCAGGTTCTTAGTTCGGGTTTATGGTTCAGATCAACCAAGCCTTCCATCCCTCCGGGGTCGGTGAATTGGTGCCAGACTTGTCTGGGAAGGATAGAGCGCTGACTTGATCATCGGCTGGCCACTGCAAGTCATTGTACGGCCAAATACGCAATCAAATCGCCTCCACGACATCCCGTAGGAGTAGAATGCGTGGCGCATCCCAAAAGAGATTGAGTAACGTCGTCCTTTCTTCTTATGCTCAACTTGTTACATGTCTGCCCCACCTAAATTGAGCTGATTCTTCTCTAACAAAGGTAAGGATATTAAATCGGCGTTTTAAATTACTATTTTGGATGCGCCACGCCTTCTTCTTCTGCGGGTTATTGTATAGGCAGTTTGAATGCGTAGTTATGTGGAAATCAGTGTCTTGTCCTTCCCAATGAAGCTCCAGACCAACCCATAATGCCCGGAGAGCCGGAAAGCATGACTAGCCTGATTGGGATTCGAACCAAGAACTTCGGATCGGGGTACACACGATGGTCGCCGTCTCTCCTGGCTGCGCTACCTATCATCTTCCTATAATGAAGGAAAATGGACAGCGTTAGTCAATCCCTCTTGGGATTCGCCACGCATTCTACTTCTACGGGATGTCGTGGAGAAGATTTGAATGTGTATTTGGCCATACAATGACTGGTGGTGGCCAGTCGATGAACAACCCAGCGCTTTATCCTTCCCAGACAAGTCTGGTATCAGTTCGCCGACCCCGAAGGGATGGAAAACTCGGTAGGCCTAGACGGGTAATTCGAACGATGAACCTGGAGGTACAAAAGAGGTGCACGTGACTGCCTGCACCTCCTCCGACTGCGCTACACGCAGGATACACTGAAAAAATGGCGATATTATGGACCCTGCGGGTTGATACTTCGCGCGGGAGAACTTCAAACCTTCATCACGTTGTTCTGGAGCACCCCGTATGTCTTAAAGGTTTGCATTTTAAAAATTTTGTACAAATATGTAGGGTTTTGTGGAGGAAAATAAGGGTGTACTTCCCTCTCCAAGCTTTAGCCGAAATTGCTCCAGAACGTTGGCCGAATGCGAGCAGAGCGCGGCGTCGTGCATAAGGGAAAGCGAGGAGTACTCCGGGATCTGGCGCCTACTATCGCCGCACGCGATGTCGCACTGGACCAGTGTTCGACCCTTTAGAGACCCTGTATTTTCTCTGAAGGGTCGGACATTGGTCCAGTGCGATATCGCGTGCGGCGATAGTAGGTGCCAGATCTCGGGGTATTCCTCGCTTTCCCTCAGAACGATGTTGACTCTCGTCAGTTTTGGACCAGACGAAAGGTCTGCCCAAAATTTTCTGGGGCGCAGTTTGAGACTGGGTAGACAGGGCTGAAAATGCTACTCCTGAATCGCGTTTTTCGCCATCTTGCCCAAGAATCCTGCAAACCTTCCGCTCCTCTTCCTCGAGTGGCCATAGGCCTGAAAAAGTCGTCCGAGTAAGCTCGATTGTTGGTCGTGTCGGCGATGGCACATCCGACCGCATCGACCACATCATCAGCTATTTTCTCATGTTACCCGTGCAATGTTTGTGGGTATCTGATGTCGGCGAGAAGCGACGGCCGATAAAATAGGTGTACGTGTGCGAGTTGTGTATGATTTACCGCCTGCTGGGGCGAATGTTTTTTCGCCGTCGGCTGCAGCAGAAGCAGCGGGGCACGATCGTACGTTGCTTGCTAATCACCTGTTTACGACAGCCGCTGGGGTCGCCGGTTGCGGAATTCTTTCCGCTATCGCGTTCAGCAAGACGGAAAAATGCACCCGAGTGCCCTCGCCGAACACGGAACCACCCGATCTCCGTATGAAATCAGACGAGAGACGAGGATCTCTTGGTCCCTGCAGTGTTTACCGTACGAGGAGCCGTACTGTAAAAAGTCGTCTGCCAAACAGACGGTCGACGTTCGCGCATGATTTCTGAAGTTGTGCAAACAGGCGGTCTCGCTGACTGCTGACACGCGTTTGGTTTTGCGTCTCAAGGACTGTGGGGGCGGCTATAAATGGACGAGGTTTGCTGGTTTGGAATCACCGCCAGGTCGGTGATGTTTGCCTTGGCCATTGTCCAACAATGCGTGGAAAGACCACAAATCCAAGGGGGTCCTTGAAGGGGGTCCCACTTTCTTGCTCCCGATCTACCATGTATTGCTGTCATGTCTCTAGATGGTAGATCGCGAGCAAAAAAGTGGGCGGGGCGTAATTAGGCGCGGGAGTTTTGAAAAAAAATCACGGGGTCAACCTTTTTACAAAAAAAAAATCATTCAGCATGCAGTAATATTATAGGTAGAAGATAGATGGATCCAGACAAAATTTAAATTTTAACATTGACTGACTTTGGTCACTCCTTTGTTAGGATGCGCCACGCATTCTACTTCTATGTGTATCGTGTAGGCTATCTGAGTATCTGGCCTGTATCTACCATTTTCACGTCGAATTGGACACTTCTAAGCTAACCTAGGACTTCTGAAATCAAACGAACTCTGCCAAAACGAAATGAGCTTCGTCTACATTAAACCAGAGACTTCAAAACGGGTTGGAATATTTTTTTTTTGCTCAAGGAAACTTTTTGTACAACTTTTTGAAGTTTTAATTTACTTCCAAATAAGAGAACGCAGTTTGAAATTTTATAAAAATTTTATTTTTCGAGGAAAAAATGATTCAAAGCTTGTTTTGAAGAGCATGAAGACGGTCATTCTATAAGCCAAAAAAGAGATTGCGCCATGCCCTTGTCCAAGACGTCGCGATTTTTACTCGATTGATAGCAGAATTTCTGTTTGCATGGATTTTCACACCTGCAAACGATGGAACATAACAAGTTGTAAAAAACACACACATCTTCACTTTGATGCTTCATGTAAGCAGTATTTTACGCTATCAATCAAATAAAAGTTGCGACGAATTTTTGGGTGCATGGCGCGATCCAGTCTTTCAATGCGCTAGACGTTCACGAGGTCGTGATTTCGTTCGATTGACAGCAAAACATCTGCTTGTATAGAGTTTCACACCTGCTAACGATGCAACAAACAATTTGTTGCTTCATGTAAGCAGCACTTACACTACCATTCAGATAAAAATCGCGACGAGCTTTTCGAGAGCATGGCGCGATCCAGTCGTTTAATGCGCTATCTGCTTGCTTCTTCCGGTGCTTCAAGACAAATTTTAATTGATTATTTTCTCAAAGAATAAAATTTTTGTAAAATCATTACACTTGTTGGGATGGTGAACTAAACAATTTCAAAGAAATTGACACCAAATTTTCTTGATCAAAAAATAATCTAACCGTCTTGGAAAGTCTGTAGTTTAACCTGCACCAGGCTCATTTCGATTGGAAGACGTTCGCTTTGATTTTAGAAGTGTTAGGATGGTTTAAGGCCCGTTTATACATCCATCGCCGCGCGACGCGATGCTATGTATAGTGGCCAAATTGATCGATCGCGTCGCTCGATCAATGCGGCCACAATACATGGCGTCACGTCGTTCGGCGTCGAAGTATTAACGGGCCCTTAGAAGAGTGTCCAATTTGGTTTGAAAAGTGTCCAATTCGACGTGAAAATGGTATAAATAATTACCTACGGTAGCCAAACGATGAACGATGACTTTTAACCCCCTGAGACTAGTCCTCTATCCATTCACAGATCCCGGGGCGATAGAACGCTCGGGCGGAACTCAAACCAAAAATCGATTCAGTGTGCGCGACAGCCGGCCCCTTCTCCTGTAGCGCTTTCTTCTCGCCTCCTAGGCTAAATACGCATTCAAATTGCTTCCATACAACGATACAACGTAGAAGTAGAATGCGTGGCGCATTCGTCAGAAAGGGATGGCTGATTCAGAACTTTAGCTCATGTTGACTAAAGCCCTGTTTATACTCCGACGCCGAACGACACAGTGGCATACGTAGCGGTTAGATTCACCGGCGTCGAAGTATGTATTAACGGAGCCTAACGTCGAAATTTACTCTGTTCCTCGTCCAACCCTCCTTTGCCAGGCACGAAACGGCTGCAGTGGTCCCTGGCGCGTGCCAAAATGGCCCATTTCGATCTCTACGTCTGAAGAGCGAAGGGCTTGTGGTTCAGGCTCTCACAAGAAGGTGTTTCCTAGTCAGGAGGATTGCACTTTATGAGAACAGTAGTCGCCATCTGGTGTGGGACACCAAATGGAAGAAAGAAGGCTGCAGACGCCATGTGGCGTCGTATCTATCTTGTTCAACTTTGAAGTGGTGAAAAAGAGGTGTCTGCAAATCGAATGAAGACAGCAAACGCCGCGGTTTTTTCGTTCGCCTGTATGTGTCCAGTGCCGTCTCAACTAGGAAACACTCCCATGACTTCAATCCTTTTTGGGCTCCTTAAACGTATGGCCTGTTGTCTTCATTATGCGTAACCGATCAAGTCAGTAGCCTACCCTTTAGAAGCCCAGTAGCTGTGGTTTCTAGGACGCGAATCGCCTGCGATTCCTCAGAGGTGAATGTCATTCTAGTCTCGAAACCACAGGCGAACTTGGCGAACTCTATTCTCGACTTTCGCCGAAAAAAGCTGTCGGTTATGGTTATCGAAACGTGACTGCGGTCAAGGTCGACGGGAGACGACGTTGCCTTTCGAAAACGAAGTGCTCGTCGAGAGACAACACATCAATTCCACTTGGAAACAAAGTGATTCGGCCGGCCATCTGATCTGTGATGGAACTTTACACAGCGCCCTGCTAAAGTCGGAAGTCGGCTGCAGTTCACGTGGACTTCAACTGATCCCAACGGGACTCTTCTCTCCGGTTAATCGACTTGACAGGCGTTCAGTCGCATCAGAAGGTTTGACTGTGGTGACGGACTGCTGGCTTGACTGCTTCGCTGTGGGTGGCCTGAGCCTTTCTGCGCTATTTTAAGCTGCTTTGGTTCTTCAAAACGAATCGCCACGCCGGTCATGTGCCTTCTGGTCGTCGTGTAAACATCGGGATAGTTGAGCGGAGTCACACGCGAGCTGGCGATTAACACTGCGGCCGTTGCAGAAACACTGGCTGATTTGGCGTTGGGTTTGGAACAAAGTTGGGGTTGCTCGAAGCGGAATGTTTTCCAAGAAAGGAAGACGCTTCAGAAGCCTGTCGTTTAGCAATCCCTGAGCTCTTCGAGCCGGTAGCACATTGACGAGAATATGAGCCACCAATGGCTCATCGTGTCTGTCCGCGTGGGACAATATGAGCCACCGCTGGCTCATACTTTTTCGCGCTATTTTTTGTACTCGCCAATTTTACAATCAAATCAACTCAGGTCAATATTTTCACCCAAACTTTTCTCCCAAGGAGATTATTTGAGGTGCTGATCACGAATCTGAATCCTTTTTCAAAATTTGGGCCGATTACGGTAGGTTACGGTAGGTACGGGTGAGTAAGGTTGTTGGAGTCATGGTCACCAATTTCGCCTAAACTTCGCATAGGGGGTTATTTGGGGTGCTGATCACGAATACGACATCCGTTTTTGGTATTACGGTGGACTAAGGTAGGCTACGGTAGATACGGGTGATTGAGGCTGTCGGCGATTACCCGTACCTACCGTAACCTACCGTACTGCACCGTAATACCAAGAACGGATGTCAGATTCGTAATCAGCACCCCGAATACACTCCCCCTGGGCGACATTTGGGGGGAACAGCGATTATGACCTCGGCACCCTTAGTCATCCGTACCTACCGTGTGGCCAATTTTGCAATCAAATCAATTCAAGCCAGTATTTTCCACCCAAACTTTTCTCAAGGAGATTATTTGAGGTGCTGATCACGAATCTGACATCCTTTTTCAAAATTTGGGCCGATTACGGTAGGTACGGGTGAGTAAGGTTATCGGAGTCATGGTCACCAATTTCGCCCAAACTTCGCCTATGGGGGTTATTTGGGATGCTGATCACGAATACATCCGTTTTTGGTGTTACGGTGGACTAAGGTAGGCTACGGTAGGTACGGGTGATTGAGGCTGTCGGCGACTGTAACCTACCGTACTCCACCGTAATACCAAAAACGGATGTCAGATTCGTAGTCAGCACCCCGAATACCCCTCCCCCCTGGGCGACATTTGGGGGAAACAGCGATTATGACCTCGGCAGCCTTAGTCACCTGTACCTACCGTAACCTACCGTAACCAAAGCGAATTTTCGAATTGGAAGGAACCTGTTCAGATACCGTGGCCAAGGACGTTCAGTGCATGAATGACCCTTGCACACTTTCGCGTCCAGAAAGAAAAATCCTAATTTTACGGGTTGCTGAATGACGAACTGGTCGTTAATGTGGCCTACAGGGCACTGGGAACGTGCCAGTCAACCGCAACTAATCAGAGCACCGACCAAACACACACACACTAGCCAATCAGAACATCATCCGCAAACGCCCCTATGTTCGATACGACCTAGTTGTTCTGGTGTATAGTTGTGCTCCGAAATTTTTTCGAACATTCGAATGGTTTCGAACGCCCAAAAGTTTCGAATATTCGAAAAAAGCGGTTTTCCTGAATACTCGAACGCATATACATTTGGAAAGAGATATTTTCTTCTTATTGGAAATCTAATGCATTCAAAAAACAATTTGTGAAAATTTAAATTTGAATACATTTGAAAAACGCGATTTTCCGAATACTCGACTTCGAATACATTCGAAAAAGTGATTTTTTGAATATTCAAATCTAAATGAAAGTTACTCGAATACCTATTCGAATAGGTTATTCGAGCACAACTATAGCCTGTTCTCTCTCTCCTCATCATGTAGGCCACATTACGGACCAGTACCGAGTGAGTTTATTCCACTTGAGATGTAAAACCTAAAGAATACCTATAAAGGAACCATTTCGGCTACGCACGCACATTTTATCCCATATCCTTGTCGTTCTCAATACTGGTCGTTAATGTGGCCTACATGGGACTGTGAACGCTCCAGTCAGCCACAGCCAGTTAGAACACTGACCAAATACGCACCAAGCAGTCAGAGCATCACCAGCACACGCTCATCACATTCGAAATGACTTATTTGGCCTGGCATCTCTCCCTTCATCATGTAGGCCACATTAAAGACTAGTACCGAGTAAGGTCATTCCACGTCAAAGATCTAACTCCGAAGTATAGAATCTGATGGAATACCTTTAAAGGAATCATTTAGGCTACATACGCATATTCTCGTCGTATCGTTCTAGCAGCTGAATATCTAACAGATACTGGTCGTTAATGTGGCCTACATGGGGACTTTGAACGCGCCAGTCAATCACAGGCAATTAGAGCACCGAACAAACATGCACTAACCAATCAGGGCATCATCTGCACACGCCTCCTTTGGGTACCCGCCCATTCAATGGTGACTGGTTGATCTGGTACGCTGCCATGTAGGCCAGATAAAGGACCAGTACCGAGTAACGTTCTTCTTCATGAAGGATCTAACTCTAAAGTGTCGAATGTCTTGCAGACTAACCATTTAGGCTACGTATTCATTCAAATAGGCGCGTGTAGCACAGTCGGAGGAGGCGTCGCCTGTCGCGTGTACCCGTTTCAGGGTTCGGGTTCAGACCCGCCCAGGGTAACCAGGCCTTATATCCTTCAGAGTTCGGTGGATTGGTATCAGACTTGTCTGGGAAGGATATCACACTGACTTGTCTGTCCATCTGCTGGCCACCGCAGGGCGCATAGGTCAAATACGCGTTCAAATTACCTCCACGACATCCCGTAGAAGTACAGAATGCGTGGCGCATCCTAAAAAGGATTGACTAGCACCGTATTTTCTCCTTTGTTTGCTTTATTTTTCCCTTCTAGGATGAGCTTTGGCTCGGTTGCTTCCAAAGAATGACACCTATGAACGTCGATTTCCTTTCAGGAAACCGCCGACTCGGACTTCACCAAGAAGATGCTGCTGCTGGCCGAGCGATACTCGCTGGATGTGCTGAAGATGGTGGCCAGTGGTGTCCTAGTGGACCAAATCATCGCCCATTCGAATCCTCCCGGAGAACTCGTCAGCATAACGCACGAGCTGAAGCGAATGGCTAGTGAAATTCATGACAGGTGGGTAAACATCCGCGTATAGCCACTGCCGATGGTGTTCTGTTTTGCGGCTGCTATTTGAAGCAATATGAATGGGACCGGGTTCTGTTTGAATAGCTGAATATTCGTTCTGGGGACTTCGCTATCTCCATGCTGTTTTGGGAGTTTTGCGAGGGGATCAACCAGCTGGCGATGGAATTAGGGATGTTTCCAAGGTTAGGAAAGCACCTGGTCGAACTAAAGGAGCGAGGTAGGCTAGGCGGCGTCTTCTGATCTCGTTCGGACTCCAGACCCTACATTTTTTGTTAGATCACAATAAAGAATGCGACAAAGAAGGAGACGCCACTCAGCATGAACAGGTGTTCATAGTTTTAGATCCTCGGATATTTATGGCCCCGCTTATACTTCGTCGCGGCGCGACGCCACGCCACGTATAGTGGCCATATTGATTGTGCGACGCGATCGATCAATTTGGCCTTATTGCGTGGTCATCGCGTCGCGCCGCGACGAGGTATAAACGGGGCCTATGTGCTCGACGCTATGTGGCATCTGTGGCATCTCCTGTCCTTTAATAATAGACACTGAAGAACCTAGAAGCGAACTCGTAAGGGTCAACACGCTCACGATCCCTTAGGGCCTGTTCATACATCGCGACCAGGGATGGGCGGAAATTTTGAAAATTTTCCCAGAAAACAGAAAACAGAAAATCGCTTTCGTCAGAAAACAGAAATCAGAAAACAGAAAAGCCAAAAACGCCAGAAAATCAGAAAACAGAAATCAGAAAACAGAAAATTTGGAAATTATCACACGATGTAATTATTTTACCCAAAGATTCATTTTTCCAGTAGCAAATGCTTTTGTGTGACTAGAAATGTAGTCGTAGACCAGCGTTTTATTTTGTAAGCGTTTATAAAAATTTCTACTACATTCCAGTCTACTGCAGTCAGCAAGTTGTAAATCTGGACTGATAGATCCTAGGAATCTCGACACGTGAAGTACACAACATTACTCATCAGCCCCGTTTCACCGCGAACGCCTCAATCAGATAGTGGTCCCACTAGTAAGAAACTTTTAGAGTACCGAACACGATGAATCAGTGATCACTGTTTCCATATTTCAACTCAATTGCTTGATCAGTATGAATACCCAAGTGATGTAGCTGACGAGCCTCAATTGCTCAATTGCTCAACTCAATTGCTTGAGTTTGTAGACGCACTCTCGCAACATACTCTAAAGCGGTGCAGAGATTCGTTGAGTATTACTGGCTCCGCTAGAATCTGTATTCCTAGTTCGTTTCGTTCTTGGTCATACCTTTCCTTGTAATTAGCCTAGTTTCCGCGTAACTGAAAGTTCTCAGGCCAACTTACCAATGCTCTTTACAGCACCTAGTTACTGCTTAGCCGACTAAAGAGGATGTGCACTAGCTTGGTGCCTTATAGTACAGTACGAGATTTTGACTGAAGGGGCTGTCAGCACAACAGATCTTAGGTGAAGGTGCTTTTCTGAATGCGTAGACACCATATGATGAAGACCGAGCATATACCCTCTTTATCACATTATTATTTCATCTCATATCTATATATCATATTACATCTCAGTGGAAGACCAGCAGAACCGCCTTGCTGTACAGAGGAGTGCATGACATTAGCAACAATCGCCTGGTCTGCCTGATGTACGTAGTCTATAAGCTGTTAACTCGAGTCCTCCTGAATAGGATCGGCAGAACGCTAGATGAAGCACAGTCATGCGAACAAGCAGGATTTCAGAGAGGATTCAGTACAATCGACCACATACACATCATTACGAAGCTTATCGAAGTGTCGTGAGAGTACAAGCTGCCGCTGCACGTTCACCTGAAGAAGGCATTCGACTCTGTCGAAACTGCAGCGGTCGTCGAAGTCCTGCTCGTTCAGGGCGTTGCTACTGTGTACATCAGAGTCCTTCGAGAGCTGCAGAGTGGATTCACGACCAAGATCTCTCCATTCTACAACGACGTCGTCGTTGACGTGAAGAGAGGGGTTCGACAAGGGGATACCATATCCCCGAAGCTCTTCAGCGCCACCCTCGAAAACGTCATGCGCGAACTAGAATGGGAAGACATGGGAGTGAAGGTCGACGGCCGGCAACTGCACCATCTTCGCTTCGCTGACGACATCGTGCTCATGACACCGAGCATCAGTCAGGCGGAACGAATGCTGGCCGACTTCGATCGTGTATGTGGAAGCGTTGGACTGCAGCTGAATCTTACGAAGACGATGTTCATGAAGAACGGATGGGTTTCTGATGCCCCATTCTCGCTCAACGGAACGAACATCTCCGAATGCTCCAGCTACGTGTATCTAGGTCGCGAAGTCAACATGGCCAACGACCTAGCGCCAGAGCTGAGCAGGAGGAAACGAGCGGCTTGGGGAGCTTTCAAGAGCATCGAAGAAGTCGCGAAGAAGACGAAGAACGTCCGACTCCGTACCCACCTTTTCGACTTCACTGTTCTTCCTGCCCTAAAAGACGCATCAGAGACCTGGGCTCTACGAAAGCAGGATGAACAAGCGATCAGTGTCGCGTTGCGGGGAATCGAGAGGACGATGCTCGGAGTGACACGACTCACGCAAGTGAGAGAATGCCTCGAGACTTCCGAGCTTCGCCGACGTTCGAAGATCAGGAACACTGTCGCATAGGCCAAGTCGTCGAAAATTAGGAGGGGCCACGTAATGCGCTTCGCAGACACGGAGTGGACGAGAGCCATCACCGACTAGACTCCACGGGATGTCAAGAGAACACCAGGACTTCGTCAAAGCCCTGTATAAACAATATGACGCTCTTCGTGTCCCTCGTGCGAAAAGGATTCTTTAGATACCCTGGCACGTGGCATGGACGTGTTGAGACGCTGCTGGCGCCCGCTTGAACAACTCGATGATCAATGGGACGACAGATGATATAAGTGATAAATGAGAAATTTCGTGTATCAGTACTGTATCATTACAGCAGCGAAATCGAAGGTAACTAAAACTTTTCTGTCTCTTACTAATTTGTGACACCAAGGAGGAATCCTCATAGTTAGAAAAGTAGCTTCGACGAAGGCTCCGCAGAAAGCGATATTGGGGATGACCGATTAACAGTGATCAATTTTTAAACCGGAGGTGGAGAATAGCCCTACCCACAGTAACTCTAGGACAAGTGGTTAGTTAGTACATAATTTAATGCCCTCAGAATACTAGTTTTAAAGTTTTAATATAAAAATTTTAGTGATAGTTCATGAGTATGCGGCGCAATTACTACACGAGCACATCCAAAAACGCCATATGCTTTCCATTTAAGATGCTCTAGAAATACTATTGTGGAATGAAGCTCACTATTCACTCACTATTCTATAATACTTTTTGGATTACTTTCATTAGATTTCTGTAATAACATTTTGTTCGTAACTCTATTTTCTGTCTTCTGGCCAATTTTTGGCCATTTTCCCAGAAAACAGAAAACAGAAAAAATTTGTCAAAAATGGCCAGAAAATCAGAAAACAGAAAACAGAAATTCCGCCCATCCCTGATCGCGACAGCAGCGACAAGAGCGACGAGAGCGCAGCGCGCGGGTGTACGAACAGACGACACCAGCGTCTGGAGTGACTAGAGCGACAAGAGCGACGGGAGCAACTAGAGCGACAGCGCAGGCGCTCGAATATGAACACTTGGCGGCTCGCGATCGATTTGCATGTTTTGCACGGGCGACGGAAGCGACGAGAGCGCAGCGCGCGGAAGCATGAACACGCGACAGGAGCGACTAGAGCGACAAGAGCAATTGGAGCGACAGCGCCGGCGCTCGAGTATGAACACTTTTTGGCGGCGCGCGATCGATTTGCATGTTTTGCACGGGCGACGGAAGCGACGAGAGCGCAGCGCGCGGTTGTAGGAACTGGCGACAGCAGCGACGGGAGCGACAGCGTTGGCGCTCGAGTATGAACACTTTTTGGCGGCGCGAGCGATCGATTTGCATGTTTTGCACGGGCGGCGGAAGCGACGAGAGCAGAGCCCGCGTGGCGTGCGCCTCGTGCGGAAGTATGAGCAGGCGACAGCAGCGACGGAAGCGACAAGAGCGACATGAGCGACAGCGCCAGCGCTCGAGTATGAACACTTTTGGGCGGCGCGCGGTAGGTTTTAATCGATATGCATGCTTTGCACGGGCGACGAGTCGCTCTTGTCGCGAAGTATGAACAGGCCCTTAGGTCGATATGTCGGAAGAATTTGAGCTCAGAAACTATTTAAAATCTCGATAACCTCCAAATCTTCTCAAATTGTTTTTTTTTTTTTAAATAATTTTTTGGAAGAAATTTAGTCTACTGCCCTGGGCGGATTTCCTGGCGGATGATTTTTTTCAACGCACCTTTAGTAGGATTGCACTGTAGATGGATGGAAACATGCACGAGACAGTGAACTTCATCTACAGTGCATTCCAATCAGAATTGCGTTGAAAAAAACCCTTCCTCCAGGAAACGCGCCCAGCGCACTAGACTGAATTTCTTTTTAAAAAATAATTTTTGAGAAGAACTGTTTGAGAAGATATGGAGATAGTCGAGATTTTAAATCGTCTCTGAGCTCAATTTCCTCCGACATATCACCCTAAGCCCTGGTTTATACTTGCGGCGCCACGCGGCGCGGCACCACTATCGTCATAGATATCGATTTTTCGCGCCGCCCGTTCGATATCTATCCCGACCATGGTGCCGCGTCGCGCAGCAACGCAAGTATAAACTAGGGCTCAGGGATCGTGAGCGTGTCGATTCTTACGAGTTCGCTTCTGTGCTCTTCAGTATCCAGCAGCATACAGTATCCATTATGTGCCCAGGAGATAATGGATAGTAGGACGGCATTAATCAACCAGTTTTGGGATGTGCCTCGCATTCTACTTCTGCGGGATGTCATGGAGGTGTCTTGAAGGTGTATTCGGCTTATACAAAGACTTACGGTGGCCAAGTGCTGAATAAGTCAGTGCTTTAGCCTTCTCTGAAACCACGATGGGATGGGATACCTCGTTTTCCTCGGCCGGACTCGAACCAAGAACCTCGATTGGGCCAACTCCTACTCCGACTGCGCTAATAAGTGCCGTCAATCTTAGCCTACGCTATCCGATGACGAATGGTTGGTAACACAGTCACGGGAGGCGCCTAATGCCTCGTGCACCTCAAACCGAGGTTCTTGGTTCGGGTCCCGCCCAGGCCAACCAACCTTCAATCCTTCCCGGTCGGTAAATTGGTGCCATAAATGTTTTGTGAAGGATAAGGCACTGCTGATTTGTCCATCGGCTGTCCTTCTCTGTATGGGCAAAATACGCTTTCGAATTGCCTCTACATCTCCTGGAGGTAGAGTGCATAGCGCATTCCAGATAGGGATTGATTGACGCCGTCCTTTGTTCCTCATCGTTTACCTTATAACGATTCTAGGCTGTAGATATTATGAGCAAACTCACTGCCAGTCATCACAGAAATGTGGCTTTTTGCAGGTGTTTCTGGTGTGAACAGTTTTTGCGCAATGTTGGTCCTATCTCTGCAGATTTTTTCTTTTTGGGAGAAAAGGATGCACTTTTTGCAGAGAAGAGGGGCGTTTTTGCAAGACACAGGCTAGGAATTAGAGGATGTTTAGATCTCTATAGCGGTGCGACGCGACGTGAGCCGTGGTTTTTGGCCTTGCTACTGCGCGGCGCTGCACCATAGGCCTATGTTATACTTCGGCGACGCTGTTGTCGGCGACGTCGGCGACAGTGTTACGCGGGCTGCTACGCAGTGCGTCGACGCGCCCTTGAAGTAAAACATAGGCCATAATGGGAACAGATATCGATCGGGCTGCGCGAAAAATCGATATTTATGGCGATCGCGGTGCCGCGCCGCGTGGTGGCGCAAGTATAAACTAGGGCTAATGGGGTAGTTCTTCGTATCGATGGCGATAAATCGGAACGGTCTTTAGACATAGCTGGTTTCCTGGTGCTGTTGAGGATTTCCACCGGAACTTTTGTAGAAGAAAGTAACTGCCTTGGAAGGCACGTGCTAGAGCAGTTGGAGGAGGAACTGGCTGTCGCACGTACTTCTTTTCAAGGTTCTTGGTTTCGATTTTCCGCCTAAGCCAGCCAGGCCTTTCATCCCTACTGCTGGGGGAATTGGCCCTGACTTGTCCATTGGCTGGCCACCACAAGTAATATATAGAACGAATACGCATTTAAATTTCCTTCATCCAATAGAAGTCGAATGCATGGCGCATCCCGCAAATGGATTCACTAAAGCCGGGCTTTATCCCTTATCCACTCAAATGTCCAAAACATAATTGGGTTTTGGACACTTGAGAGCATTGCCAATCCCAAAGACAATCTTCCAGCATAAAACGGCTCTAGTCGTGAATTTGAGCAGCACTAGAAGGCACAAGACCGCACTAGCCAATCAGGATGCATCGAATGGGCTTGCCAGTAAGAGACTACATCATGTACGATCGGTACCCTGATTGGCTACGATGTGTTCGGTCGTTGATTGATAGGTTACGACTGGCGGGCGTGTTCCCTCCTCTCAATGTCTCAATGCTGCTCATATTCGCGACATGATCTCTAAACGTACCCCTCAATGGTGGAAGTTTCCAGTTTCTGTTTGAACTCAGTTCAACGTCGTCATTTTTTCAGCCTGCCGGATCCTGATCCATCCACTCCAGCAGAAGAGATGCTGGTCGGTTCAGTCGTCGAGGATCTTCAGTCGCTGACGCGACGAGTTCGACGGGTGTCGCTCTCGCACTCGCCTTCCTCGACGGTCTCGACGCCGTCCTGCACACCGCCCGGAGGTGCGACTCCGACCGACGAGTCGGCCCTCTCACCGGCTCCGGTGGCGCCCACCGTTCGACCATTCGAGCCGAACGTGACGCCCAGTCGATTCAAGCGAATCGAGCTGGTCTGAGGCTTCTCATAGACACCTTTTTACGCCGAGAATCCACACGCGATTCTCGATTGCCGACAGGTAGACACGTCGCGTCTGGCGGGTCAGTCATCACTCATCTTCATACTCATCTTCCCTCCTCTTTCTGCCGCCACCGCCAACGTGACGAGTTGTTGTTGCTGCTCCTGCTGTGCTATCCACATTCTTCCTCTTCTTCTTCTTATTCTTTTCCAGTTGTTGTTACAAAATTCACCGGTATATTCAATCCATATTCACTCATTGTGTATGTGTAGGTTTGTCTGTCTATCCATCCGTTCCGGGGGGTGTGTACAGTCTGTTCATAGTGAATCGGTGCAGCGCTCCGCGTGACCTCTGCTCTGACGCGTTGCGGTCGCGATGCGGCTGCGACGCGGTCGCGGAGGCTTGCATTACGCTATACATACAGTATACATATGTCATTTCATCCTGTCGTGGAATTCGGTGTATGTTCCGCACGGGTTGCAGCTCTGTGTGTGTGTGTTTTGCGTTCGTTCCTTTGTTGCATTACCTACGCGTCTTTTAAGCATTTAGTGCCTCTTAATCAATATACACAAGGTAGCGCGGGCATTTCCCACAGTGGCGCTTTCCTAGTCGGGAGGGGCAGTAGACGCCATGTGGCGTCCCTGTTGTTATTCGGTCCGCAGAGACCACTTGGCGCCGCCCATGCGTCATAACCGTAGCATACGCCATCTTATCTGTCTTGACGTCGTTTGCTTTCGTATGAGCTGCAGACGTCATGTGGCGTCAGTCTTTTCTATCCGACTCCTGACGTTAAAGACAACTCCAAGCAAAGGACGTGAGGAAAAGAACAAATCGTCACAGAGAGCTGAATAGACGCCACATGGCGTCTGCAGTTCGTCTAGAAGCCGAACATGTCCAGCCATGACAAGCGGCCTGCCTTGGTGCTCTTTTGACGATACGAAAGCTTTCATTCATTGCGATTGGCTTAATGAAGAGGAGTGACGCCAGATGGCGTCTGTAGTTCGATTGAATCCGATACAAACTGCAGCCGCCGTGTTGCGTAGATGCAGTCAAGTGTTTTCCTCTGTTTTATCCTGGCTTTGACGTGATGGAAGGAATTCATCATCGTTGACAGCCGAATAGACGCCATATGGGCGTGGCGGCTACAGGTCTGACATTCGGCCTGCAGACGCCATGTGGCGTCTATTCAGTTGTCAACGTTGGCGAAATCCTTATATCACGTCGAAGCCAAGGTAAAACAGTGGAAGACACTTGATTGCATCTAAGCAACACGGCGACGACTGCAGTTTGCATCGGATTCATTCGAACTGCAGACGCCATGTGGCGTCACTCCTCTTCATTAAGCCTCTCGCCATGAATAAAACCTTTTGTAACGTTAAAAAGACACCAACGCAGGCCGCTTGCCATGACTGGACATGTTCGATTTCCAGATGAACTACAGACGCCATGTGGCGTCCATTCAGCTCTCGACGGTGGAGATTTCCTCCTTCACGTCGGAAATAAAGTAGAACACGTGGCATTGCTTCTGCTGGCCTTTCAGTGGCGTCTGCAGCTTCCCTTGTTTCCTCCGAACTGCAGACGCCATGTGGCGTCACCCTTGTACTGCTCCCACTCCCCCCGACTAGGAAAGCGCCCCACTCTTCGATGTAGTCCTAAGTTTTCTAGTTTTCAAGCGCCGAGTTAGACTTCGAAAACGCCGGAGAATAGCTCTGGAGTTCCCTCGCCGAGGCTCCAGTTCCCTACGGGCAGGTTCAGTAGTGTTAGTTGGTAGGTAGGGCAACCCATGTGCCCTACTAGACTCCTAGACGAGACCGTGGGGAACTGTGATAACGCCTATGTGTTGTTTAGCCTAATCCGCCGGCTTTGTAGACGTCTTTAGGCGGTATCCTAATCGGAGGGGAGGGTAGAATTGCGTCGCGCTACGACTGGATGTCTCCCCCCCCCCCACCGACTAGGAAAGCGCATGTCCTCTAGTTCGCATCGTAATAACCACATTCTTCTTCTTAGTGCTACATATACATATAGATATGGTGTTAATTGTCTGAAGTTGTTTCATATTCATAGTTTTTCAACGACATATACAGTATACATATTCATATTTTCTGTACATAATTGCCCTATTTTTGATGTCTGTTTGTCTGTCTGTTCGTCTGTCCGTTTGTCTGTCTACTATTGTCAATTAAGATGTACTCCTGCGCCTATACGACGTAATACATATTCATTCATATATAATTCAGCGTCGACGATTTTCCTCGATTATTGGTGTTGTTCGCGTTTGTACTCGTCTGTTTGTTAATTATGAGAGGATCGTCGTGTTCACGATAAGTCAGTGATTCATCATCGTCATCATCACCACTCTGTTTCTTTGTCTCCTCCGTGCGTAGTGCTAGACTTCTCGACGACACTTTCTGCGTTCTCTCGTCGTTGTACACATAGCTCGCTGCTATACATAGCATTTTAGTAAAGTTCGATTTCTGTGTGATGGTGTTTTGTGACGACTGAACGAGGTCTCCACGTTCCAGAGTGGAAATCCTCGATTACTGAGTACTGAGTCGAAATGAGCTTGTGACAGCTTAAACTACAGATTCACCAATACAGGGTGGCTCCTTATTTGCGCGAGATTCAAACCGCTACTGTATTTTTGAAAATGACGGGAGATCAATGATTAGGATTTTTCTAGAATGGAGGAAGTATATACAAAAACCAAGCAAGGTGATACACTCAATGCCCTCGACAATGAAAGCTTCACCACATCGTTCCACCATCGCTCATCTTGCCTATAAAGGACATTGTGCAGTAGAGATCGCTCGACGACTTCAAATTTCTGCCAGAACAGTCCAACACATTGTGGAGCAGTGCAGAGAGGAAGGAACGGTCGAACCGAGGAAGAGATCTGGCAGACCACGTACTGTGAACACTCTCCGCCTTCGAAAGGTCACCAGAACGAGAATCGACCGGAACAATGGAGTTACCATGAATCGGATGGCCGTAGACCTTGGGTTTCCCGCAGAACAATACAGAAGATCGTCAAACAGGATCTTGGGCTTCGCAGTTATCGTCTTTATCGCGGACAAGCCCTTACGGAAGCTGCCATGCAGATTAGATTGGAAGAATCCAAGTTGTTGCTAAAGGAGATTCAGCAGGGCCGCTTGTCAAACGTCATCTGGACGGACGAGAAGAGTTTTACCATTGAAGTGGCACACAACTCACAGAATCAGCGTCAATTGCTGCCTCCCATCCAGAAACAGGTCTTCTCAAAGTCGGTTCTCAACAGGACTCTTTGTCCGAAATCTGTAATGGTATGGGCTGGCATTGCCCTGGACAAGAAGACACCTCTGGTTTTCGTCGACCGTTCAGTGAAAATCAACGCCGAAGTCTGCCAAGAAAAGATCCTGCGCGATGTTCTTCCACCTGGGTGGCCGAAAATTTTGTCAGTGGTCAATGCGTGCTCCAACAGGACTGGGCACCTGCTCATTCTGCGAGATCCACACTGGCATTCTGCGAGAATCACTTCCCTGGCTACTGGACGAAGGGCTTCTGGCCACCTAACTCGCCTGATCTGAATCCGATGGATTTCGCTGTGTGGGGCTACTTGCAACAGAAGGTCTTCTCGAAGAGTCACCAAACGCTTGAACGCTCTCAAAGCTTCACTTCAGAAGGCCTGGGACGATGTCGACGTCACCTTCCCGCGGCCCACAGCGATGTCGGTGGAGAAGAGACTGAAGGCCCGTATTGCTGCAAAGGGAACTCATTTCGAACATCTTCTCGAGTGAATGATTGTTAGGCATTGCTCTATATAGAAATTGTATCAGATTGTATAACTGTTGTTTTTTTGTTGAAGTTATTAGTAATAAACTACGCGCAAATAACTAGGAGCCACCAGCCATATGTTCGAGTTCTTCCGCCTCCAAGCTACATCTTCTACAATGTCAATATAGCTCTTCTGGTTACGTTATGCTGCGCAAAAGCTTCTCTTCACAGTACTGTGTCTAGCCCTATGCATCCCCGCTTATCGGGATGAAAGCGAACCTGTTGCGAGGCATAGGCTTGAATCGAAGCAAACACCAACAAGATCACAGTTCATTGGCGCTCGTCCTCGCTTGCAAGCCTTCTCTACATCCTTCGAAAAGGGCTCTTTGATAGACGTAGGCTCTTTATTGGTGTTGTTCTTTGTATTGCTCCCATACTGTCCCTAAATCGGTAGCCGCTGTGTTAGAGTAAAGGATAAAACGATAAAGGACGGCAAGACTCAATCCTTTTTGGGATGCGCCACGCTTTCTATTAGGATGGTGCATAAGTTCTCGGACATTTGATCCCTTCTGAATTGAAAGCGCATTTTCCCGCCAAATTTCTCACATTTGTCAATGCGTAAATGATCGATCGATAGAGAAAGGAAAGGGCTACAAAACTGTTCCTAACATTTACTTCTGCGTTGTTAACGTCAGCTATTATGGCTGAGCAATTCATCCCAACTGAGACGCATATTCGGCACGTCATGTTCTTCCTGCATCAGTCTGGCCTCAATGCCAACGAATCGTATCGTCGCCTGAAGGATGTCTACAACGAGAGTGCTCCTGCTCGAAGTGCTGTGTACCAGTGGTTCTCGAAGTTTGCAGTTGGTGAATTCTCCGTTGAAGATAATGGACGAGAAGGGCGCCCGATGACACTGGATTTGGATGGCCTCCGAAGTAGAGTGGAAGCGGACCCATACCAAACCACTCGCGAACTATCAAGCACTCTTGGTGTTAATCACTCAACAGTCGTTCGAGGATTGAAGTCGATTGGCAGGTGCAAACATTGGGTCGCTGGGTACCTCACGACTTGACACAACATGACATGGATCGCAGAGCGATGTCGCTCTGTCTCTCCTTACCCTCAGACGTACCCACGGATGGCTGGACAACCTTGTCGCCGGGGATGAGAAGTGGATACTCTACTCCAATTATCACCGGCGTGCACCTTGGGTTGACGCAACTGGAGAGGCAGAGGACGTTCCGAAACCCGACCTTCACGTGAAAAAGGTGACGCTATGCATTTGGTGGAGCGTTCTTGGCGTAGAATACTGGGAGCTACTGGACGAGGGATAACAGTGACGGCAGAGGTTTACGTCAACCAACTGAGGAAGTTGAGGGCCCACCTTCAAACCACACGAGGAGAGCAAGTGAAGGTGTACTTTCAACACGACAACGCTAGACCGTATATTGCTAGAGCGACGGCGGCTGAGTTGGCGGACTACGAATGGACCGTTCTTCCACCTCCACCTTACTCATCAGATCTCGCTCCTTCTGAATGTCATTTGTTTTCAAGCCTTCGACGCTATTTGGACGGCCAGCAATTTAGGAACCGAGAGGATGTCAAGGAGGCACTGCCCACATTTTTCGAATCACAACCGGCCACGTTTTGGAGAAAAGGCATCCATGACTTACCAGCACGTTGGCGAAAGACAATTGATGTAAAGGGTGGTTACTTCAAATGATTCGATATTGTTGTTCGTATGTTGTGATAATAAATATTTCATGCCCCAAATGCCCGAGAACTTATGCACCAACCTAATACTTCTAGGGTATGTTGTGCAGACGAGTTGATTTCGCATTTGGCCATACATTGACTTGTGGTGGCGAGCCGATGGAAAAATGAGCGCTGTATCCTCCCCGGACACTCTGACACCAGCTCACCGACGGAGGGATGGGAGGTTTGATTGGCCTGAGCGGGGAATCCGAACAATTGGATGCACGCGACAGCTGATACTCCCTCCACGCTATTTTTTCGCATCATTTTTTCATCTTTCCTCGACGAATTTTTGATTTTTGATTTATGAGCTGTAGGTGTTGCGCTTGTCCGTATCTTCGAATTTTAACCGTTGACCCCTGTGTATAACACCCAAGCATGCAGACGTTTATTATTAGCAATTAACAAAGAACAAATAGCGAACTAGCACCGAAATATCGTGAGGTGATATCTAGATATCTATATAACAATCTATATATAGTTCATATATTAGTAAACACGGGAACTCCTTCCACATTGCAGATAACTCTCTACCGCATTCGTAATTTCCACGGTAGTCCATACAAATGTCAAGAGGAACGACGGCTCAGTCTTTCTCTTAGTTGAGCAGTTTAGAGCCGTGTCGTGGAAATGTCCATTGAAGTCTCCTGGAATTGACAAATTTTGAATCTGTCGCATTTCAATGTAATTGAATGTTCATTCTACTGTTGCTTTTGTTTGTTTGACGATTTCGTTGGCCTCGAGTGCAATTAAATAAATAAGTAAACAAGAAGTAGTCCAATACCTTCAGTTTCTTTTTTTTTTCAACTCGCCTCCTTAAAATTTTGAATTCGAATTTTTTATTCGTTAAAAAATATTGATATAAAGCTTGTTCGATAAAAAGCTAAATTTTGAATTGAAAATTCGTATTCTTTAGCACAAATTTTGCTTCAAGTAAGCAGCATTTAAGCTGTCAATCGAATGAAAATCGCGTTGGGCTAGTCCAGCGCGTGGCACGATCTTTTTTAAATAGTCTTGAACCATTGTTTTTAACAAATATAGAAAATTTTTAAACAGCTGGTTCACTTACTCGGAAAGGTGAATTTTAAATAATTGCCAAAAGGTCATTTTAGTTTTCTGTGGACAAAAAATAACGTCCATTCATTTTCAGAGAGTTTCTAGCTTAAATTGGAACGCGCTCGTTGCGATTTCAAAGATGTTCAGTTTCATTTAAATTTGTCAGAATTTTATTTGAAATAGTGTCCAGTTTCGTTGGGAAGCTTGGGAACGCAGTTTGTTCAGAAATCCGCTCAATTTTGTCTAAAAACCGCTCAGTTCGATCTGAAGTATCAAGTTTGGTTTCAAAAGTGAACAATGTAGTTTGAAAAGTGTCGAGTTTGGCTTGAATAATTCCAAATTTGGTCTGAAAAGTGCCTAATTTGATTTGAAAGATTTGCACAATATGGTTTGAAAACTACCCAGTTTGATTCAAAAATTGATCAGCTTTATTTGGAAAGAATCGAAATTGATCCGAGAAGTATTCCATTTGGTATAAAGTGCCCAATTTGGCCTCAAAAATGTCCAGCTTGATTTGAAAAGTATCGAATTTGGACTGAGGAGTGTGCAGTTTCACGTGAAGATTCTATGTATAGATAGGGTGCTGCCAATGAAAAATCAGCTGATCGAAATCATATAGGCTGTTTAACCCACTGAGTTGATGTAACGCTTTGGTGGCAGTAACAAAATCCCTATCGAGCTCAGGAGCTCAGTCAGCGCTCATTCGTTTAGAAGCTTCACAACCCCATGTCCATCCTGCTTGAAGGAACTGGCTCTTTACTGCGTCCAAAACTTAGTGGTCGCGCTTACCTGCTTTTGGTGGCTAATCGGCTCTTCGTAGCAACTTTTCTCCGCTTCGTCATCCTCTTTGATTGGAACAGGAGGAGGATGGTCTTGCGGCACGTCCTGCAAACAACAGGATTTTAGGAAGTTTGTACCTGTAGATGACCGCTCTCCGATGTCCTGACGGAACCGTTACCTCTTCCAGAAGGACCATGGAGAAGGTCATCCACGACTTCTACTCCGATCTCTTCGATAGCCACGTCCACCTGCCCCCATACCATCTTCCGCAGGATGGATACGTCGTCCCCTCTGTTCTCTCTTCCGAAATCCGACACGCCATCTTGTCGGTGAAGAAACGTACAGCACCCGGTCCTGACAGGATCAGACCCGAACACCTGATGACCCTCCCGCCTACGCTCATCAACACCCTGGCGCGGCTCTTCACACGTTACCTGTCGGAGTGCAAGGTTCCATCTCAGTGGAAGACCAGCAGAACCGTCTTGCTGTACAGGAAGGGAGACGTGCACGACATTGGCAACTATCGCCCGATCTGCCGCTGTCCGTAGTCTACAAGCTGTTCACTCGAGTCATCCTGAATAGGATCGGACGAACGCTGGACGAAGTACAGCCATGCGAACAAGCAGGATTTCGGAGAGGATTCAGCACGACCGACCACATACACACCATTACCAAGCTCATTGATGTGCCGCGAGAGTACATCTGCCGCTGTGCCTTACGTTCATCGACCTGAAGAAGGCATTCGCCTCCGTCGAAACTGAAGCGGTCATCGACGCCTGCTCACTCCTTCGAGAGCTATGCAGTGGATTCGCGACCAAGATCTCACCATTTTACAGCGACGTCGTCATCTACATGAAGAGAAGGGTTCGGCAAGGAATACCATATCCCCGCAGCTCTTCAGCGTCACCCTCGAAAAGTCATGCGCGAACTAGAATGGGAAGACATGGGAGTGGAAGTCGACGGCCGGCAACTGCACCATCTTCGCTTCGCTGACGACATCGTGCTCATAATACCGAGCATCAGCCAGGCGGAGCGAACGCTGGCCGACTTCGATCGTGTATGTGGGAACGTTGGACTGCAGCTGAATATTACGAAGACGATGTTCGTGAGGAACGGACAAGATTCTGATGCCCCATTCTCGCTCAACGGAACGAACATCTCCGAATGCTCTAGCTATGTGTATCTGGGTCGCGAAGTCAACATGGCCAACGACCTAGCACCAGAGCTGAGCAGGAGGAAACGAGCGGCTTGAGGAGCTTTCAAGAGCGTCGAAGAAGTCGTGAAGAAAACGAAGAACGTCCGACTCCGTGCCCACCTATTCGACTCCACTGTTCTTCCTGCCCTAACATACGCCTCAGAGACCTGGGCTATACGAAAGCAGGATGAACACGCGATCAGCGTCGCGCAGCGTGGAATCGAGAGGACGATGCTCGGAGTGAAACGACTCACGCAAGTGAGAGAAGGCCTCCGGAGTTCCGAGCTTCGCCGACGCTCGAAGATCAGAGACGCTGTCGCATGGGCCAAGTTGTCGAAAATTAGGTGGGCCGGCCACGTAATGCGATTCGCAGACACCCGCTGGACGAGAGCCATCACCGACTGGATTCCGCGGGATGTCAAAAGAACACCAGGACGCCCACCAACGCGTTGGTCGGACTTCTTCGTGAAAGCCCTGAACGACCGATATGACGCTCTTCGTGTCCCTCGAGCGAGGAGGATCCATTGGACCACTCTGGCACGCGACAGGGACGAATGGAGACGCTGCTGGCACCCGCTCGAGCAATTCGATGATCAACGGGACGACAGGTGATACAGGTGATGGCACATTAATAAACTGATAATGGGCCTTCAATATCAATTTATTTCAATCCTGCGTTCAGCATCTTTTTCTCGATACCTCCTCATTATCTGCAGAAGATTCTTCGCAAAACCTATAGTCACTTACGATCTTTAACGGAATCCTCCTCAGAATTGGCGCTCTCTTTGCTGGTGGCGAGAAGTCCATTTCGACAACGGAGGAGTTGTCGAAGCTATACGGTGTTGAGGTGAGAAACGGCTATAAACAGCACTTAATCTAGCCTCTTCCGCAGGAAAAGTCCTTAGGAAAAGGCCTACCTTCGCTGCTCCAGGACGTTTCCTTTTCGTTGACGATCGTCTCAGCATTTCCTCGGGATCACTTGTGTAAAAGTCGAAGGTCTCATTCTAAAATGTTGCTTTCGGATCTCTATTTGAAGCAGTTCCCACTGCGGGAATTGCACTTCATTCACGTCCAGTTTCTCTCTTCCTTTTCTCTTCCTTTTTCATTCTTTTCTCATCTACTCGTTTCGAATGGTAAAATTGAAAAAAAAACTTACGAGATTTTATCCGCCAAGACCCACATTCTTCATAAATACTTAGACCTAGCTTTCTATTCAAATTGGATTCAATTTTTTTCCTTCAACTGAACATTCTTTTACTAAATAATTTGCGAATAGGATCGACAAGCATTCTAATTCAGGATATGTTTTATGGCTAACGAGTTCTGTTTCTATTTTCTTCAGTTCAAGCACATTCTTGGTCACATTAAATAAATAAATAAATAAATAAATTGTACTACTATTATAAGCTTGCTCGTTCGATAGTGGAGCGCACCTCTGGATATGTAAATAAAAATACAAATAAATACAAGCTGCAATATGTAACTAATTAAATAAACCTCGTGAATGTGGATCTTTTCGCATGTTCTCCATCGTAGGAACACCCCGTATGCTTATAGCCTTACCCACTCACCTTATTCTGCAACTACAAGCGTTTTCAAAGCGTCTCCCGGATACCGCATAGAAGCAGAATGCATGGCATATCTTGGCGATGGATCGATTAACACCCAAGCGTCTACTTCTCATCCGTTGATAGTATCGCCTCGCTAATGTTTGAGAGGGTCTTCTCGTTCTTCAGGACTTCTGGCGCTGTCGATAGGAGCGCCACTAACACTCTTGCGGTGAGTACAGGTTCGATTCTTCACCGAAACTACCGCTCATTATTCCGATACAGAAATTCTGGATCATATTCGACGTTGGGAAAGCGCAGGTGTATTTTATTGGTGCGCTGTACTGTGACGGAATGAGCAGGCAATTGCTTTCTCTGTCACAGGATCTTCTTTGAAATGGTCTTACCATAAGTCATGAAGCAATCGCTGCTCTCTCGAGATACTTTAGGATGGAGTTGGTGGGGTAAATCACGCATTTGGTCCATCCAAACCAGGATTACACCGCCTTATGACCGTATTTTATGTCTCTGTATGCTATTCGGGCTAATCCTTTTATCCCAGTAGTCTTCTTATGCCTTCTTCTTCTTCCTATTGAATTTCCCTTCATTATCGTAACACAGAGGTCGAGATTGCTTCAGAAGACGAAGCAAGAGTGTCACCACCGCCACACTACGATAGGAGATTCTACAATAAGGGCTATCGACCACTTTCCACTAGTCAAAGTCCAGCTAGATGCTCAAAGTCTAGCGTTTGTCTACCTTCGCCCAGAGAACACCTTCCACTCACCTCGTAGTAGGTCTTATCCACGTCAGCCTCATATGGCATCGATAGATTCAGGTTCATAAGATCGTCTATCACATAAAGCGCACTGAAAAAAAGGAAATCAACGTGTAGAACTGTTGAAATATCATTTTTCTGCACTACTATAATATTTTTTTTATTAATTTTATCGAATTCGATTTTTTGCTTTCGCTCAGATCTGAAGTGTACACAACAGTTATATTCTACTTGGCGCTTTTGAAGCCTTTGTTTTCGAAAAAATGTTCCTAAAAATAAAGAATTTTAGAGATAAAATCGAAGGAGTAGAAAATACGCATTCAATAAAAGAGAAATAATGTAGGTTGAAGGTCCCCTTTCTCACTTTCTTCAGACCTTCTTTTGGTCCATGCTCCTCCAATGGACAAGCGACTACATTGCTGAATAAATAAAATAAACGAACAGCTCATTTAGGTCTCGGAAAGAACGAATTTATAGGGATCTAGAAAATTAGAAGTATTGATGCTGCACTGTGGTAAGATCAAAAAAAAACTGGAAAAAAAACTTATTGTTATAAAATTGAGCATGAAGATCTATATTGCAATCTAAGAACGGAAGAGGATAACACAAGGAAATGAGGATTTGGGTGCAATTATAAAGGGGGGGGGGCAGCTTGTGGGACTCTTAGCCCTACCCCTCGTCTTCTCGTCATGTCCACCAACCCCAGCCTCTCTCCGCCAACTGAAAAGTCCCTAGCGAGGCAGAACACTATCAAAAACAATAACAACAACAACACAACAAAAACTATAACAAAAATTACGCCTTAGAGGCGTCTCCGGGGAGCCTTTACGTATCGCCCCACAGTGAACAGTCGACGCGCACGCATTCGGTAGCGCGGCAATTTAAACGGGGATTAGTCGCTGGAGACTTTTCATGCTTTTATAACTAAATTTTATCAATATTCCGGCGACGGGACCCACTGTTTTTACGGGGGGGGGGGGGGATCATGTAAGCACTTTTATACCAGGCTGTCCAACAATTCCTGTCCGAAACTTTTCAAAATTCTATAATTTTCCTTAGAAGTGTTATAATATCAGGCAAATGTAAAAACCTTCTAGAAGGTTCTCCAGAATTCCACTCTAGGGGTATATAAGGCGCAGTCGCTGCGTCTAGCTACCAGTACAAGCTACAGTGGACCAAGGTCGAATTCGTACGTTCGTGTACTACGAGTGTCATCCGCATCGCAAGGAGTTTCTCAAGGACCTGGTCACTGGGGAAGAGAGCTGGGTCTTCTACGACAACGTCGCCCGCCGTGCCATCTGGATACCGCGCGGAGAAGAGCCGCCGACGACGCCGAAAGCTGACCTGCACCCGCTGAAGATCATGCTCTGCTGCTGGTGGGACGCCAAAGGCATGCTGTACTTCGAGCTGCTCCCGAAAGGCAGGACGGTCGCTGCCTCCATCTACACCGATCAGCTCGAGAAACTAGCCGTCGCCATCCGAGAACAGCGTCCCCGACGGGCCTCGGTCCACCTGCTGCACGACAACGCGCGCCCCCACGTGGCGAAGGAGACCCAGCAGAAGTTGGCGACGCTCGGCTGGGAGACGGTTGCCCATCCGCCGTGTTCCCCGGACCTCGCCCCCTCCGACTACCACTTGTTCCGCCCGCTGAAGCACCATTTGGCCGGAAGAAAATTCACCAACTACGACAACCTCAAATCCGACATAGCGGACTTCTTCGAGTCGCAGCCCCCGGAGTTCTGAAGGGCATCGGCAACCTGCCCAATCGATGGGCCACTGTTGTGGATAACTGTGGTGATTATATTGTTGATTAGACTTGTTTTTCAATAAAGTTGAAAAAATTAAAAATGGTGAAATGTTCGGACAAGAATTATTGGACATGGTATGTTCTGTTGTATGTGTTTATCTTCAAATACAATTCACAAGTGACTATGAGTGCCCCACCCTCTTTGGGATTGCACCAGGATTTGAAATGAGACAGTTTTATTCAAGGTTTTCTTAATGTGTTTGATGTATTTGTTTCCTTTCTGTTTCAGAAAGAATGAATTTATAGAGATCTGGAAAATCGGAAGTATTGATGCTGGACTGGGAGAAAAATGAAAAATGTTAATACTAAAAAATTTCGTAGGAAGCGCTATATTGGAATGGAAAAAAAGGAAAGAGAACAACACAGGAGAAAGTGAATTTGAAATAAAGCAATTTCAATCGAGGTTTTTAAATGCGTAGTTCTTTTTCGTTGCAAGAAAATGCCTACCATTTCTTTCCACTACTTTTTGTGGCTGCATAATGTTAAATAATCTATTGCGTCTCTACACTATATAATGAGTTATAAAAGGATAAAATTGACACAATCAATCAAATCAATCATAATTTCAGGAAAAGTTGAGCAAAAAACGGAAACGGGTGAAACAAAGAAAGCAGGAATCAATCAAATGGGGAAAAGCCCAACCTACCAATCAAGACGTGGACTATTGGGTAGCGCCAAGAATGGTGGCTCTAGTAAGGAACTTCTGCTGTCCTACAATGACAAAAAGACTCGGAGATCTTCTTGGATTGAATAGAAATCGGGAAAACATCTGCATCTGTTGAAATGTTCCCAAAATGCCCACCTTCTTGGTGCAGACGGAAATTCTCCGCAACGCTGTCTGAATAGTTGCTTTCAGTGGCATTCCGGTAGACGTGGTGGGATGCGAATTCCGATGAGACGTTAGGGTTGTTTCCCCTTGCGCAGAAAGGATTTATACTGGGTCACGCCCTACACTTAGCACCTCGAGGTCCATTGGCGCGCTGACGCTTGAGGTACTGGTGGCCTTGCATCGACCTCTTCTGTTCCCTAATGTCAAGCTGATTGCCTGCGGCCGTAGAGAAGTCGACCGAGGTCACTTGCTGCTTAATTAATTGCTTTATTTATATTTATATTTATTTATACAAAGCATGGATCACATCCCCACAAATAACCGAGTAACAGAAAAATATTGGAAAACTAGGAATCCAGGATTGAAATTTTTGAAATTGAATCTCCTTCAAATAAAATTGTGCGCTTTTCCGAGCAGGGTCGACGCTTTTGAAAGCAAACTGAACATCTTCGAAGTTAAACCAAACCACTTCCGCAGTACATTTCGAACCCTCCGAGAAGGTTAGAATAAGAAGTATACCTGGAACCTTTGTCCAAGGAAAATTTTATATGAGTTTCTTTGAAAATTCTTAACTCATCTGCATCAATTACTGAAGATAGGTTTGAAATTTTGAAATTCTTTATTTGCTTAGGAAAAATTGTGGTGTAGAGCTTATTCTAGAGTTTTCTCAGCTCAAGAATAGGAGGTTGGGCAGAGCTAGAATATCTAGACCAAAATCCAATGGGGATAGTTGGCTAATTCTGTACAAGCCCAATAGACTAGGATCTAACAGTTTTGAAATGTAATATTGATAAGGAAAAATTGTGATAAGAACTCATTCTAGAGTTTTTTCCGCTCATACTCAGCTCATTCGAGAATTTTTCAATCAGTCGGAAATTAAAAAAAAATTCATTTTCTTTGGAAGGATTGTGATTCTTACCGTTGCAATCTGCTTAAAATTTTGACAAAAAAAAATAATTCGAAACCACAATTTTTCCTCAAATAAATTTTTTTGAGGAAAAATTGTGGTTCGAGCTTATTCCTCTCCACTTATTCTATAATTTTTTTTCAACCAGTTTAAGGTTGTAAAAAATTTTGTTCAGAGCGAATTGTGGTTTCTAGTGTTGCAATCTGCTTGAAATTCCGACAAAGAGTTTACTTTCAGTGACAAATTGTGGTCTAGAGCTCATAGGAGAGTTCTTTTCGCACATTCTCAGCTCATTCTAGAATTTTTTCAATCGATCCGAGATTTTAAAAAAATTTTGTTCCGGTTAAATTGTGGTTTTTACTGTTGCGATCTGCTTGAAATGTTGGAAAAATTTCTTTTAAGGAAAATGTTATTTAGAACTCATTCGAGAGTTTTTTTCTGCGCATCCTCGGCTCATTCTAGAATTTTTTCAGCCGATTTGAGATTTAAAAAATTCTTAGGAACGAATTGTGGTTTTTATTGTTGCAATGGGCGCGTGTAGCGCAGTCGGAGTAGGCGCCGGCTGCCGCCTGCACCCAATACCAGGTTCCTGGTTCGAATTTCCCGCCCAGGCCAACTAAGCCTTCCACCCCTCCGGGGTCGGTGAATTGGTGCCAGACTTGTCTGGGAAGGATAGAGCGCTGACTTGTTTATCGGCTGGCCACCGCAAGTCATTGTATGGCCAAATACGCATTCAACTCGCCTCCACGACATCCCGTAGTAAGTAGAATGCGTGGCGCATCCCAAAAGGGATTGAATAACGCCGCCCTTTATCCTTCATCCTCTATTGTTGCAATCAGCTCAAAATTACTTTTAAGGAAAATGTTATTAAGAGCTCATTCCAGAATTTTTAATCGGTTTGACATTTAAATTTTCCTTTTAGGACGAACCGTGGTTTTTACTGTTGCAATCCGCTTGAAATGTTGACAAAGAATTTCTTTTAAGGAAAGTGTTATTTAGAGCTCATTTGAGAGTTCTTTCCGCACGTTCTCAGCTCATTCTAGATTTTTTTCAATCGGCTTGAGATAAAAAAAAAAATTTGTTTAAGGCGAATCATGGTTTTTACTATTCAAATCTGTTTCTTTAAGCCTAAAGTGGCTGGTATCGAGGATATGAGTTGTTTTGTTGCGATCAAAACTTCATGCCCGAGGCGGAACTCGAACCTGGTGTAATGGCGTGGAGCATTTCCGCCCGGTTAGAGGGAGGTGCGGGTTCGAGTCCCGCCTGGCGCTAGATGGATGGATGCGAACCAACAATTTAAAATCGGGTGCACACAGCAGCCGGCGCCTCCTCCGACTGCGCCTCTCGCGTCTTCACCCAGACGCCTGTAAAAAAGTCAGTCGGCTAATGTGAGAATCACTTCAGATTACGTTCTATTTGCCTTGTTTGTTCTCCGACCTCCGTCTGGTTGCATGAAGCGTCGTGTTTCTGACAACTACCTGAGGTTGTACTGTTGTTTCCTCCGTTCAAACGGTGGTGGAGCGTAGGCGAATGTAACAGCTGCTAGTCATTCCTGGCGCTTGAATCCCTCGGATTCTCAGGAACCGCTCATTTATCAAGGACAGTAATTGTCAGAATTACGGCTGTAAGCAAACCACAAAAACTTCCCGGTACGTCAGGTTTTCAGACGCATGTGCGCCTAGTTCAACAGAGTTCGGTGTTTGCCAGCCGCTGTTATTCATTGCTCTCAAAGTCATCCGTTTTTGTTAATGTCCCTTTGTCGCAGCTTCTTCATGGCAACACTCTGCTGGTCGGAGAAAGTGAGAGGCCACTGCTTTGTGTAAATTCCGTGTGGTAGTGGGGTTATCTTCACATTCGAGTGATCTTTACGGCACGTGGTAGTGCAGTCGGAGAAGGCGTAGGCTGTTGCGTGTACCCAATGCCAGGTTCTTTGTTCGGATCTCCTGTCTCGGCCAACCAAGCCATCCATTCTTTCGGATTCCTTCGGGACCGGTTCATTGATACCAGACTTCTCTGCTCGGACATTCGGGCTCGACGAGCCGGACCGAGTAGCAACACGAGCCACGCGGTCGGGTGGCTCGAGTTGCTATTGGGGGGAACAGCTGTTGCTATCCGGGAGAAGCCGGTCAATTGAGGGGCGGCTCCTGTTGCTATTGTGTTGCCGCTCGGTTGCTACTGTGTTGACGTCTGGTTGCTAGATTCGTTATGTCAAGCACAAAGCAAATGGAGTGGAGGAAAGCATTCAACAAGTGGAGCAAATGGAGGAAAGCATTCAATTGAAATTTCGTTAACGACTAATCTTGGTAAACTCTAATTTCTTCCTTGCGGCGCGAGGGTGTCCGATTGGAGCACGCTAGTCACTGCGCCCGAGTAGCAACAATGTGTTGCGAGCCTCTAACAGGATAGCAACACACTGTTGCTGTTGGAACAGAGTAGTAACCACAGCTTCTGTTTGCAACTGCAGTTGCTATTCTGTTGAAGGAGGCGTGGTTGGACGGAGACTGTTCGGCTCGTCGAACTCGAATGCCCGAGACAAAGCAAATCTCTGGCACTCGCTGGCCAGCGGGCCGAACAACCACTTGCTATTGGGGTGGAAACCTGTTGCAGTGGGAGTGGCGGGCTGCGCCGATTGGCCGGGTGAGGGGGCCCGGTGCGATTACCTGCACTCCGTTGACACCCCTGTGGGTGGGTTTAAGGGTCGGCTCCTGTTGCTAGAGTGTTGCAGGATAGTCACTTTCGCACCCCCGATTCTTGTGAAGCCATATATCCACGTATATCCAGCTCGTACCTACATATATATGTGCATACGTATATAAGTAGGTATATACCATATTTACATATAAATACATATGTATATATATGTATATATATGTATATACGTAGCAACAGGTTTTCTCCCCAATAGCAACTGGTTGTGCGGCCCGTGGTGACCCAGTGTCCGAGATGGAGTGGAGGAAAGCATTCAACAAGTGGAGCAAATGGAGGAAAGCAGCAAATGGAGCAAATGGAGGAAAGCATTCAATTGAAATTTTATTAACGACTAATTAACGACTAATCTTTCTTGGTAAACTCTAATTTCTTCCTTGCGGCGCGAGGGTGTTCGATTAGAGCACGCTAGTCACTGCGCTCGAGTGGCAACAGTGTGTTGCGAACCTCCAACAGGATAGCAACACACTGTTGCTGTTGGAACAGAATAGCAACCACAGTTCTGTTTGCAACTGCAGTTGCTATTCTGTTGAAGGAGGCGTGGTTGGGCGGAGACTGTTCGGCTCGTCGAACTCGAATGTCCGAGTGGGAAAGGTAAGGCACTGACTGCCCGTAGGCGGACCCCCTCGTATCATTGTATAGGCCAAACACGCATTCAAATCGCCTCCTCGACATCGTGTAGGAGTAGAATGCGTGGCGCACCCAACAAAGGGGACTGTCTATCGCTCTCCTCTTTGCCTTATTCCTTTAATAAAAGCTCATATGGGGACTGTATGAAGGGCATAGAAGTGAACTTGTAGGATTCGTCTGCCTAACGAATCTTCAGTTGACATAGTACATATTCGGAGTACATGTCGCGTAGATGAGCAGCATTGGTAGGCGGGAGCACGCCAGCCAATAGTAACCAACCAGACTACAAGCCAAACACATGCCAACATCCCATTAGGGTACCAACTGTGCATGCCATCTGTGAATGGCATGCCCATTCTATGCGGTCTGATTGGTTTACGCGTTCCCACCTACCTATGCTGCTCACCTACGCGACATATACCCATATCGGATACGAACTCTTACAAGTGCTAGAGAGTCTACTGGGTTACTATTAGGCTGTCGCAAAATTAATCGCCGAAACGGACCGCATACTTCAAACTGCTATAACTCAGCTTAAACACAGCTTCATTAAATGAAGTAAAAGCCAACAGAATTCACACATTTTTGCCGAAGAATAGGTAATGAATCTAATTCTTTACAATAAAAACTGAGATCACAGGAATTGACGAAATCAAGGAGGGCAGATTCAACAGCGTCCAATTTAGTGAACTGTTTCTGATGCAGATGAGAATCAAGAGTTTGGAAAAAGTGAGTGCAGTGCGGAAAAGGTTGGGAGAATATGATGGGTGAGGGAGAACTTCGATACCTGGATGGGTAAATTTCCGCCGAGCGATTTGTGAGGTGTGGGGCCTTGAGTTGTCCTGCAACAGGAGCGGTCTTGCTGTATTCAACTCTGCCGGCCACAACTTCTGCAACTTCTCATGGATTTGGTCTAAATCACAGCAGTAATACTCTAGTGTGATTGCCTGAGCAGGTTGCAAAAAGCTGTAATGGATTACGTCTTTAGTACACCATCACAGAGTAGACACAGCTTTTTCAGGGTAAAGGTCGGGTTTAGGAAGGGATGTTGGAGGAGCAGCCTTATCTACTCACACCAATCCCTGCCTCCTGTTAAAAGGCCCATTTTTCGTCTACAGTTATAATGCGGTTTATAAAAAGCCCATTTTTAAAGCGAGCTAGCAGGTTGGAGCAGGTGTCCAGACGTGCCAGACGCTGCTCGTCGGTCAGCTCAGAAGGCACCCACTTCCACGTCTTCTTCACCCTGCCGATTCTGGCCAAATGTCGTGCTAGCGTACTGTGATGTACGCCAAGGTCCTTTGCTAACCTACGTGTGTTCGTCTTCGGATCTGCCTCGACGGCCCTTCTCAGAACTTCATCGTCAAGCGACGACCTGCGCCTGCGACCCGGTTCTTCTTCGAGATCAAAATCGCCAGAAGCGAATTTTTCGAAGCAGAGCCCCACCATTCGTTCCAAAAGCGCTGCTAAAGTTACGGTATGCTTCTGCCGCAGAATGTTCCCAATTTGAATTCGGAAAGCATGATGACTCGAAAGTCGTGTCGGTTCATGATTTTACGGAGCCCTGGAAAAGGTCGGCCAGAAAAATTAGAGCGAAATCCACATACGTTTTCTGAAAGAGCAGGAAAAAACTGACCGAACGGTATCTGTGACTTTCCCTGAGACGGAATGATTTAGGGTTAAGAAAACTTATTGAATCTATCTTAGTCCGGGGGGGGGGGGGCACATAATTAAAAAGTAGGTCACAAATTGAATCGAGCGGCTCCTAGAGAACGAGTTGGAACGTAAAACAAATCAAAAACGAACGAACAAGCAAAAAAGTAATAAATCGTCGCGGTTTTACAACCGTCTGGGTGGACAAAGAGCAACGCAATGGAGCTTGCCGCGTGCTACCACCGACTGACATGTCATAACCAGGATCTAACATGGTGACTAGGGCGCATGAAGCCGCATGCCGCGTGCTGACCGCTGCCTGACATGTTATAACCAGGACCAAACATGGTGAGGATGGCACACACCTTTGCCGGCCTATAACCGCAACAAATGCAATTTTTCGTTTTTTTTTCGTGAATTTTTCTAGTTTAGGGTCCTATGTTGTTCTGTAGGAGCCGCTCGGTAAGTATCGGGTGAATTTGTTACATATAATAGTTATGTGGCTCCTCGGACTAGGATAGATCCAACTTATTCATACACCTCGAAACGGAGATTAATTTTGCGACGGCCTAAAACCGACATAAAGTCAATCGGCGCTGTTAATCGGCGGTGCACCTTCTCAGAATGTCTGAATTTTTTTTAGGATTTATTGGCGAGTTCTTTTACCTACTTGTAGATCTTGGAACAATTAATTAATTTCGCAACATTTCTTTCCAATTCATTAATGTTGCAATTATTGGGTTGTCCCATAAGTCCCCGCCGTTTTTTCAACGATTCATTGCGGATTTCGCCAGCGGTCTCTTGCATAGCGCTGTACAGCTTTCGAAAGAGAATGATTTGCTCCATCAGACCATGTATTGCACTCTTTTTTCATCCTGAATTTTGTCAATTTTTATTTATTCACTTATTTATTTATTTATATTTTTTATTTTTTTTTAGGTCGTTGAAGTGAAAATTGAAAGTGTGAAAAAGTGGCCGTCTGCGCAGTCGCTTCTCTCCGCTTAGGTTAGAATTTTTTTGTGCAGTTTTTCACAGCATTTGGAGAACAATGTTCTGTGCTACAAGAATAGTGTTGGTCCTATTTGCTCACTTGCCCTTTATTGATTTTTAGGCCATCAAATTGGGAATTCCGACTTTTTAACGACAGCAGCTGCTCGGGGGTGGACTTTTTGGTTGGTGTTATACCAGGCTGTCCAATAATTCTTGTCCGAAAATTTCACCATTTTTAATTTTTTTCAACTTTATTGAAAAACAAGTCTAATCAACAATATAATCACCACAGTTATCCACAACAGTGGCCCATCGATTGGGCAGGTCGCTGATGCCCTTCGCCCAGAACTCCGGAGGCTGCGACTCGAAGAAGTCCGCGATGTCGGATTTGAGGTTGTCGTAGTTGGTGAATTCTCTTCCGTCCAAATGGTGCTTCAGCGGGCGGAACAAGTGGTGGTCGGAGGGGGCGAGGTCCGGGGAATACGGCGGACGGGCAACCGTCTCCCAGCCGAGCGTCGCCAACTTCTGCTGGGTCTCCTTCGCCACGTGGGGGCGCGCGTTGTCGTGCAGCAGGCGGACCGAGGCCCGTCGGGGACGCTATTCTCGGATGGCGGCGGCTAGTTTCTCGAGCTGATCGCTGTAGATGGAGGCGGTGACCGTCCTGCCTTGCGGGAGCAGCTCGAAGTACAGCATGCCCTTGGCGTCCCACCAGCAGCAGAGCATGATCTTCAGCGGGTGCAGGTCGGCTTTTGGCGTCGTCGGCGGCTCTGCTCCGCGGGGGATCCAGACGGCACGCGGGCGACGTTGTCGTAGAGGACCCAGCTCTCATCCCCAGTGACCAGGTCCCCGAGAAACTCCTTGCTATGCGGACGAAGGAGGAGGGACTGGCAGACGGCCACGCGGCTCTGCTTGTTGGCGTCCGTCAGACGGTGGGGGATCCAACGGGCCGGAACTTTATGGTAGCCGAGTAAGTTGAGTCGATTGTGGATGGTGGACTTGCTGCAGCCGAGCGTCGTCGCCAGTTCACGGGTGGTGGCTTCCGGCTTCTCCTTGATACAGCGACGGACTTCGTCATCATCCACCGTCGAAGGCCTCCCGCTGTGCTCCCTGTCCTCGAGGCTCGTGTCGCCGCTCTCGAAACGATTGAACCAGCGCCTGACTGTGCGTTGGGACACTGCATCCTCCTTGCACGCCCTGCAGATGTTGGCGACCGCGGCAGCCGTGTCGTTGCCCAGCAGCCACTCGTAGTACACGAACGTACGAATTCGACCTTGGTCCATTTTAGCTTGTACTGGTAGCTAGACGCGGCTACTGCGCCTTATATACCCCTAGCGTGGAACTCTGGAGAACCTTCTAGAAGGTTTTTACACTTGCCTGATATTATAACACTTCTAAGGAAAATTATAGAATTTTGAAAATTTTCGGACAGGAATTATTGGACAGTCTGGTATAAATCGAAAGAGGATGTCTTGCTCTATAAGAATATGTGTCGCGTTTATTGGCTCATGCTGATTTCTGTCGAATATCAACGAAATTCCAAAAAGAGAAAAATCATTTTCACCAACTCCTTTTCCTTGTTCAGTTGCTGATATTCGACAGAAATTGGCATGAGCCAACAAACAAGACACAAATTCTTATTCAGTAAGACCTTCTCTATCGACCGACATTCAACTCCGAGCGAAAAAGTCCAACCACAGAGCAGGAGCTGTCGGTAAAAATTCGGACGGGAAAGTCGGAATTCCCAATTTGATGGCCTAAAAATCAATAAAGGGCAAGTGAGAAAATCGATCCAACACATATTCTTGTAGTACAGAACATTGTCTTCCAAGAGCTGTAAAAACTGCGCAAAAAATTACAAACCTAAGCGGAGAGAACAAGTGCGCAAATGGCTACTTTTTCACTTTTTCACTTTTCACTTTACCGACCTAAAATTTGACAAAATTCATGATGAAAAAAGAAATGCAATACATGCTCTGATAGAGCAAATCATTCTCTTTTGAAAGGTGTGTAGCGCTATGCAAGAGACCGCCGCCGAAATCCGCAATGAATCGTTGAAAAAACGGCGGGGACTTATGGGACAACCTAATAGATTAGTAAATGCTCGGTAACTTACAGTATTACACAGACAACCGCAGTCTGGAGTAGCTACCAGTGGTAGGAAGATTCCGAACAATAGCAGGCAACTGTCCCTCGCGATGAAGCGTTAGGTATTGCTCATCGAGAGCTCCCTGCGTGTGTTGTGCTCGTCTTCGTGGTGTTTTCGAAGCAGATCATCAGCTGTCCTCCTCCGCCGGCCAGCTATGTCGAGCCCCGCGGCCCCTCGTCACTTCGTTATGAATCACCGCCAGATGCGCTATTGTTGAGGTAAGATGGGCGTGGCGATGCGGCTGTTGTAAAGCCGACGTCGACCAGTGCTAGCCGAACGGGGCGGAGCTGAAGCCGATAGTGACCAATGAGGAGCCGCGGATAAAAGCGGCGCCGCGCCAAGCGGCGAGAGAGAGCCGCAGCACAGCATCAGTCCTCGACATCATGGCCAGCCGAACCACCGCCGGAGGAATCGGATTCGCCGTCCGACAGAAGGTAAGCCCTACGTTCCGGTTAATCGACGGAGTCTCGAAGTCCGGTTTCAGCAAGACTCGAAGTTCAATGAGGAAGAGGCCGAGATGCTGCTCAAGTGGATCAAGGATCTGTCCAAGGAGAACATCAACACCTCCGGAACCCGCGACAACTTCCTGAATCTGATGAAGGACGGCACTCTGCTCTGCAAGTGAGGGCGTCTCTTTGGACATTTACTGCTAACAATTCTGGCCTAACCATAAGAGAACTTGCTCAGCTCCATTCACCGTCCTTTAAAACGGCATCTTTTCCACTATTTGACCACCATATTGAGATGCTGTCGAAGGAGGCTGTCGTTAAGGTTCCTGGTTCGCAGTTCCCGCCCAGGCCAACCAAGCTTTTGATCGCTCCGGGGTAGTGAGTTGCTACCGGACTTGTCTGGGAAGGGTAAAATGGAGACTGTTCATCGTCTGACCATCTCTAATCATTACATGGACCAAAAACGTTCTCCAATGGCCTCCATGACATGCTGTAGAAGTAAAACTCACGGCGCATTCCTGAATAGTTTTGCCAGTCGTCAGCTTTCTTCTACTGTTTCGAAGGCGGGTATTCCCGACTGGATTAGTAAATAATCTCTTCATTTTGGTAGCCAAGCATTAGTTACTCCTAAAGCAAAACCGTAGTCGCCTACTGCAACGTCTATCAGGGATTTCGGCTATATTTTCTCTGTTAAATTGCTGTAAGTCGTTTCCGATCCCAAGAAGTCACCGGCAAGTTCACTCCTAACCGATTAAATTATTGGAGACGGTATCAGAAGTCCCCCCCCCCCCCAGGGGCCGGATTGTTCAACGACTTACAGCAATTTAACAGAGAAAAGACAGCCGAAAATCCCTGATAGCGCTGCTGTTTCGCGCACTCGATTCCAGGCATTTGGTTCGGGTTTCCTACCCCGGGTAAAGCAAGCTCTGCTTCCCTCCGGGGTCGGTGAATTGGCACAAGACTTGTCTGGAAAGGAGAAAGCAATGAGTTATCCATCAGATGGCCAGCGCAAGTCGCACAGGTGCAAGTGTGCGTTGGCTCTATTCTAGTCGGGAGGGTGTATGATGTGCTTCTGCTCGGTAGAACCTCATATCATCGCTGAATTTTTGAAGAAGTTGTCGCTGCTGAGTTGACGATAGCTGCTTTAAGCTGCGAATTGTCAAGAGTCGGAGGAGGCTGTCGTTAAGGCTCCTGGTTCGGACTTCCCGCCCAGGCCAACCAAGCTTTTGATCTCTCCGGGGTAGTGAGTTGCTACCGGACTTGTCTGGGAAGGGTAAAATGGAGACTTTTCATCGTCTGACCATCTCTAATCATTACATGGACCAAACACGTTCTCCAATGGCCTCCACGACATGCTGTAGAAGAAAACTCACGGCGCATTCCTGAATAGTTTTGCCAGTCGTCAGCTTTCTTCTACTGTTTCGAAGGCGAGTATTCACGACTGGATTAAGAGACAATTTCTTCATTTTGGTAGCCAAGCATTACTTACTCCTAAAGCAAAATCATAGTTACCTCTTGTGTCTGCTTGTGTTGATTGTCGCTTTGTTCGAGCGAGATTCAACGAGTACTCCTTTGGTATCTGCTGTGTGCCAAAGTAGCTCAGTGGTATTCTTCACTTGTGAAGAGGGAGTTGCACCTAATGGTCGGGGCTTTGACGAGAAGCGTCCTGCGGCCGGATTCGTCAACAATTGAACCCGTGGGTATGCGGGTATAAGGGGTAGAGATAAGGTAAGACTCAGGTAGAGATAAGGTAAGAGTCAGAGGTCATGGGTATCTCTATCCCCTACAACCGCGGGTTAGTCGTTGGTGAATCCGGCCCCTGGTTCGCTTAATCTCTGAGGATTAAACCAACGTGACTGCTCCGGTGTCCCCATACGTCGATGAAGCTTGGCATCTGAACGCCTACGCTGCTCGAAGCATCGTCTTCTTAGCTCACCATCGTGCTAAAGTCCTTCTGATAGATCCTGAGGCGGAAGAACGTTGGAGACTAGTTGGTGGACACGGTGCCGGAGTTTTTCGTCTTCTTCACGACATCGTCGACGCTCTTAGAAGTTCTAGGTGTAGCAATTGCCCCTATAGGCGTAACTGGAGCATTTGGAGATGACTTAGAAATGATGCATATTCATGTCTCCAGTTAATCACACTTAGTATTCAAATCATTGGGCGGATCGTAGCGCAGTCGAAGAATCTGCGTAGAGCATTCCCGCCCGGTCAGAGGGAGGTGCGGGTTCGAGTCCCGCCTGGCGCTAGAAGTTTTGATCGCAACAAAACATCGTTGTAACAGCTTACATTCTCGGTACCAGCCAATTGGGGCTTAAAGAAACTGATTTGAATCTGTCGGCTTTTTCGTGCGCTCGATTCCAGGCGTTTGGTTCGGGTTTCCTACCCAGACTACCAAGCTCTACATCCCTCCGGGGTCGGTGAATTGGCGTAAGACTTGTCTGGAAAGGAGAAAGCAATGACTTGTCCATCAGATGGCCAGCGCAAGTCGTATAGATTAAATGTGCAATGGATCTATCCTAGTCGGGAGGGGCATCCTCGTGACACGTCATTCCATGCCACGGAACCATATTCCCTGAATTTACATGAAGATTCTCGCATGCGACAGCAGCTGCAGCTCTCCAAGCGTCTCTCCCCACTCCCCCTCCGATTAGGATGGCTCCTGTGCTTTCATGATGCTCCCACGACATGACTAGAAGTAGAATCTTTGGCGCATTCCCCAAAGCAATTGACTAACGTTGTCGTCTATTCTCTAGTCTTTATTCAATTGTTGAGTAGATACTAAAGATTTGTACCGAACTTTACACTAACAACAGTGGATATGGCTTTTTTCTGAAAGTTGATGGATTGAACGTTAGCGCTGGATCATTCTTTTCTGAGCAGCTGTTCTCGAAGAATTCACTTGAATTAGGAGCCAAATAGTATAGTAAGACAGGGATGTCAAGGAGGTGATATCAGCGAGTAAAATAAACTTTCCATACGGTCGGCGGCCTTTGTGTTAGGCAAACGAGGAGGTGTGGCGCGACGGAAGCGTTTCATCCTTTGATGGTATCAAGGAACTTCGTTCAGAAGTCAAATTGGGACCTATCAGGTTGAGTCATAAATTTTGCAACAAAAATTGTCTTCCAGCAGAAGAAAAATGATTGACTTAAACGATGCAATTGCCGTTGTTCTCAATGAGCTTCTTCCGCTTTTCATGAACTGAGTGCGTTGCCTCTCGATAGAATTTGGTCGGTGTCGACCTGAAGAAGTCGTGTACCACGACTGCGGTGAAGCGCCTACCGTGAAGGAAGTGACCCATCGGCCGAAGCAGATGGCAGTCAGACGGCGCAGTGTCCGGGGTGTATGGTGGTTGCTTTGCTTGGTGGTTGTATGGTGGTTGCTTTGTTGGCCCAGTCCAATTCCTAGACTTTTGCCAGCGTCCGAAGTGCCGTAAGCAGTCGGCTGTTGCCCTGGAGGATGAAACATTGGCTCGTATTGACTTCTTTCTCCACTAATATTCACTGGAGCTAGACGAGTTGTTGGCAAAGCGAGCGTCGAAGATGGCCTGACTACGTGGAGCAGCTCCCGGTGCGCTGGACCACTACGCATCCACCAAACGCACGGTAGGACATTGTTTCGGTGCAGCTCCGGTTTTGACGTCAGAACCACCGGCTCGTTCTGTTCCAGCCAATGCTTTCTGGCTTCGCAGTTGGCGTAAAGCATCTGCTTTTCGACCCAGTCCCTCTCGCTTGAACCGATGCGGGAGCGCTCGGCAGTCGGAAGCACAGCGATTTGCTTGGGTTTCCGTCAACTCATGAGGCACTGAAGAAGGCGATCTTGGCCTTCTAATCTTCTGCAGCTGAGGAACAGTGGTTCACTGGGAGGTGCGGAGATCAGCGATCAGTCCTAGTGTGGCTTGAGAAGAACTTTCGACTTGATGATTGGGGCAAGAGCCCTTTATTTGCAGCAGTTGATCTTCCCAGGAGTGGTTTGTCTTTGTTGCCCTTCTGGGGTCGGATTCACCAACGACTAACCCGCGGGTATAGGTGGTAGAGATACCCACGATGAAGCCTGCGTCTCTGACTCTTGCCTTATCTCTACATGACTCGTATCTTATCTCTGGCCCTTATACCCCGCATACGCATGGGTTTAATTGCTGATGAATCCGGCCTCTGGGGTCGGATTCATCAACGACTTACAGAACTTCAACCGAGAATGCACACCGGAAACCTCAGATAACACGGCTTATCGCTCACCATATCGCTTGATAAGCAGCGCTATCAGGGACTTCGGTTGTAAGTTTCTCTGCTATCGTAAGTTGCTGTAGGTCGTTGATGAATCCGGCCCCTGTAGCGGAAAGGAACTTCTGATACCGTCTCTAATAATTTATTCGGTTAGGAGTAAGCTTGCCGGTGACTTCCTGGGGCCGGATTCGTCAACGAGTTACAGCAGTTTAATAGAGAATTCACAGCGGAAATCTCAGATAACGCGGCTTATATCGCTCGTCATATCGCTTAATAAGCCGCGTTATCTGAGTTTTCCGCTGTGAATTATCTGTTATATTGCTGTAAGTCGTTTCCGATCCCAAGAAGTCACCGGCAAGTTCACTCCTAACCGAATAAATTGTTGGAGACGGTATCAGAAGTTCCTTCCCCCCCCCCAGGGGCCGGTTTGTTCAACGACTTACAGCAATTTAACAGAGAAAGGACAGCCGAAAATCCCTGATAGCGCGGCTGTTTCGCGCACTCGATTCCAGGCATTTGGTTCGGGTTTCCTACACCGGGTAAAGCAAGCTCTGCTTCCCTTCGGAGTCGGTGAATTGGCACAAGACTTGTCTGGAAAGGAGAAAGCAATGAGTTATCCATCAGATGGCCAGCGCAAGTCGCACAGATGCAGGTGTGCGCTGGCTCTATCCTACTCGGGAGGGTGTATGATGTGCTTCTGCTCAGTAGAACCTCATATTATCGCTGAACTTTGAAGAAGCTGTCGCTGCTGAGTTGACGATAGCTGCTTTAAGCTCCACATTGCTCATCTGGATCATCTGCAGAGAAGACCGTTCAGCTGGAAGCTTCACGGCTCGAAGTGCGATCTGCTGTTTCGAGCCAGTTCTCGATTCTCAGCGTCAATTCACCTCCCTGTTTACCGAGGCCCTCGTCGTCGCAGCCGGATCGAATCGACCGCGGTTCACTGGCGGCGGATGCGTCTCGAAAAAAGTCGCAGCCAACAGATGCTGCTCGATGCTCGCCCCGGCACCTCAGCCGATCGGGGCGGTTGTAACAGGAGGGGTGGTGTGCGCCTACGCGCAGCCCTCTGCCCCCCTGACCTCTTCTTCGCCTCCTCGCACAAACATCATTCACACGATCAGTTCGAAGCGATCACAACACCCCTGACATCGGCTTCGTCGTCGGGGATCTTTCCAGAAGTCTGAACGTGAAGCTTGGACTTCGAGAAGTGCAGTGGAAGAAGGCGTGAAGGTGCTATACTGAAGGTGACACCTCGCAGAAGATGGCCTAGATTTAGCAACTGTCTAAGCAGCTGTCTTAGGCAATAAATGCCCCAGCAAGTCGTGTGGATTAGAGGCTAAGATAAGATACGATAACTTACGCACAGGGGCCGGATTCATCAACGACTTATAGCAATTTAACAGAGAAGATACCGCCGAAATCCCTGATAGCGCGGCTTATATCGCTCACCACATCACTTGATAAGCCGCACTAATGGTGATTTCGGATGCATTTTCTCCGATAAATTGCTGAAAGTCATTGATGAATCCGGCCCCAGGACACGTTCGGCACAGAATGTTCTCGCATGATGTAGACTGTAGTTGTACTCGAGCGAATATATTCGATTAATTATTCGAGTAGTCGAATGTTCGATATCTTTAGATTTTCGAATAATCGTTTGAATTCGAGTATAGATGGTCTTAAAAAGTCGAATCCGAACATGGAAAGGGAGCCATATTTGAATATTATTTGAGAATCGAATGATTTTGTTCGAGTATCGAATAAGCTTCCAATCTTTAAGCAACGAAAATGAATTGAACAAATTGCCCGACTATTCGAATATTTGAAAGAAGAAAAGTGGGGTGTATTCGATTTTCGATCATTTGAAAAGAAATGATGACCGAAGAAATATGTTTGGTCAGGCGCTCGAAAATTTTCGACATCGAAGTTATTCGCTCATTCATTCGTTTGATAGAATTTCTCAAAAGCACAACTATGATGTTTACCATTTTCACGTCGAACTGGACACTCTTCTAAACTAGTCTAAGACTTTTGAAATCAGAGCGAACTCTTCCACATCGATACGGCCTCCACGCAGGTTAAATCTCAATACAGACTCAATTTTTTACAGGCTCAATAATATGCTTAGAATAATTTCTCTTTGTTCAAGGAAAATATGGTATAACTTTCTTTGAAATTCCTCAATTTATCTGCCTCAATAATTTTAATAATTTTATTAAATTTTATTTTTAGAGAGGAAATAAAGGGTAAAAAGGATAAAGGACGGCGTTATTCAATCCCTTTTGGGATGCGCCACGCATTCTACTTCTACGGGATATCGTTTGCGGTGGCCAGCCGATGAACAAGTCAGTGCTCCATCCTTCCCAGACACGTCTGGTACCAATTCGCCGACCCCGGAGGGATGGAAGGCTTGGTTGGCCTGGGCGGGAAATCCGAACCAGGAATCTGGTATCGGGTGCACGCCGCAGCTGGCACCTTTTCCTACTGCGCTACACACGCCTAGAGAACAATAATAAATTAAAATCACTCTTAAAGCGCATTATGAAGTCAGATCGCGCCATGAACCCAAAAAGATCGCGCGATTTTTACTTGATTGATAGTTTTCATGACCCATCAAAGTGAGAATATGTGTGTTCACTAAAAATTGCCTCCTTCCTGGTCTTTAAAACAACCTTCAAACCACTATTTTTAATATAAAATAGAATTTTTTTTAAATTTCAAACAATGTGTTCACGGTTTTTGTTGCGATCAAAACTTCTAACGCCAGGCGGGACTTGAACCCGCACCTCCTCCTGACCGGGCGGGAATGCTCTGCGCCTTTACAGCACCGACAGTTTGGTCGACATCCACACCTCGTGGGACCGATCAGCACCCGTATATCGGGATGAGCCGGCCGCTGATTTCGGCATGGAACCAGTTAAGCGGATGGTCTTGAAAGAAACGATTCAAATCAGTTTCCTTAAGCCTCAATTGGCTGGTATCGAGGTTGTAAGCTGTACACAACTCGGCACTTTCGCAAAGTCTGGATCTTAGGATGATTCAAGCAGGGTGGTCTTCACTAGAACGAATTTCGGAATGATTCAGACAATTGATTTTTTGCATCAGCTATCGGATATCCGATTCGGATAAGGTGTCGGATTTCAGATTAAAATTGGTTATCTGAATCGTCGGGCGCGTGTAGCGCAGTCGGAGGAGGTGCGACTGTCGCGTGCACCCGATACCAGGTTCCTGGTTCGGATTTCCCGCCCAGGCCAACCAAGCCTTCCATCCCTCCGGGGTCGGTGAATTGGTACCAGACTTGTCTGGGAAGGATAGAGCGCTGACTTGTTCATCGGCTGGCCACCGCAAGTCATTGTATGGCCAAACACGCATTCATGTCGCCTCCACGACATCCCGTGGAAGTAGAATGCATTGGCGCATCCCAGAAGGGCTTGAGTAACGCCGTCCTTTACCCTTATCCTATCTGAATCGTTCAAAAACCCGGTTTGCTAAAAAAATCACCCTTGTCTGAATTATTTCAAGATACGGACGTTTCAACAATGCCATCGTTGTCATATTGTTCCGTTTATCCGCGATTTGGAAAATGTGACGGATCCGAGCTGTCAGAATCGTCTTCGGATCCAGTGGAAACTGTCAGATTTGGTCATTGTCAGATTACTTACACTGGCGTGCCTCTATCTTGTTGCTGTAGTCATTAACGTCGGTGATGTAATGGCGTAAAGCATTCCCGCCCGGACAGCAAGAGGTGCGGGTTCGACTCCCGCCTGGTGCTAGAGTTTTGATCGGAACAAAACATCGTTATCAGAGCTTAAAACCTCATTACCAGCCACCTGAGGCTCAAAGAAAATGAACTGAGTGATTCCTATTGTAGTTATGTTCCTAAGCTGATTGAAAATTGTAGGCACATACTTGAGAGAAACCCAATTGCATTGGCCCATTCCAGTGCTGTAGACCAGGAGTGCACACAAAATTCTATGCGTTAAACTTTTTTAACGAAATTCTTTAACGGAAATTTTTCGTTAAATTTCATTAAAAAATACAATTAGCTGCAAACCATGTTAAGTGAAAAAAATCAAAGAAAATCTTATACGTTTCAACTTTAAGAGGACAACAGCTAAAGTACAAGGAATGGAGTTTAACACTGCAATGAAAATAAACAATTCAACATCAACAAACACAGAAAAATAAACAAGCCCTCAGCAATAGGTTATCTACAGGGTGCGGAATAAGAGCAGGTATTGGTATGGAATTATCATTTAAGATGATCACCGACAAGGCATCTTAATGACAAAATACGGAGTTCCAACTTTCCTAGTTCTTTGCGAAACCGTTTTGTGTGACTGTTCTACGAGAAAGAAAAACCTGAAACCTTTGTTGTTTTTCGCCGAGACCGTGACACGACATTGTGTCACACTGTCCCACACTGCTGAAAGGGTGTGACACGTCGTCAGCGTGTTAGCGTTCGGGAAAATAGCTTTCCAAATTTTTGTTATTAGCGTTCTTCTAAAATCGTTCAATATACGTCCATCGGCGAAGAAATTTCTAGCTCCAAAATGCATTAAACGATAAGGACGAAGAACGGTGTTATTCAATCCCTTTTGGGATGCGCCACGCATTCTACTTCTACGGGATATCGTGGAGGCGATGTGAATGCGTATTTGGCCATACAATGATTTGCGGTGGCCAGCTGGTGAACAAGTCAGTGCTCCATCCTACCCAGACAAGTCTGATACCAATTCTCCGACTCCAGAGGGTTGCAAGGCTTGGTTGGCCTGGGCGGGAAATTCTAAATAGGAACTTGGTATCGGAAGCACACAACAGCCGGCACCTCGTCCGACTAAGCTACACGCGGCCCAATATGGATTGTTTACAAAAATTCAAAACAAAATATTCTTACTGATTTGAACAGTTTTTGCAGGAACAGTCCTAATCAGGAGTATGAGACCTGCAACAATAATGAAGACTAAGGGTAAATGTGATAAACTCGCAAAGAAAAAAAAGTTCGTTAAAAATAAACCTAAATTTCTAAAAATTTCCGTTAAGCCGTTAAGTCACATTTTAGCGAAAAATGCCGTTAATTCGTTAAATTCGTTAAACCGTTAACCGTTAAATGTGCACCCCAGCTGTAGACGGCTTCGGCCTCGAAAATTTTCAAATAAATTATTCAAACTACTCGGTGACAGACGAATTTTTACAGCCAACTGAACCAGCAGCGCAAGCGGCCTCGATGAATGGATCTTTAGGGGTCAGCGCGGGGTGACTGACGGCGACAACTGTTGGTGACGGCTGCTAATTTTCTGGCTAGCACACGGCTACAAGTCGCTAGCCGCGTTCAAAACGATCTTTGTCGCTTTCGTGGGTCCGTGAAGGTTTTGCAGATGGGGACCGAAGAGCAGAATGCGCTGCTACGATTAGATTTCAGCGCTCAGTTTGTGCGCACTGTTTCTCCCTCCCTTTTAAGGTTTTTGGTCGAGATTTTCGAAAACGGTACTTATCGGGTCTTTGCCCAGCCGAATACAAGGAACGCGGCAAGGAACAAAGCACCTGAGACACCAACAACCTGTTAACTTCACCTACTGCTGTGTCTCACTACCACTAACATCTGAATCGACAGATTTCTGCTGGGTCTCCGGAATGAAAATGTGAATTAGTCGGGCAAAAGCCCAACAAGTACCTCAAGAAAGGTACAACTGATGGAATAAACATTGTTAGAGAAGTTCAGATAAAGCACAAAAGATAAATGTCAACGGTATTCGATGTGTTCGCGGGATGCGCCAGGCATTCCACTTCTATTGTAAATTCCTGGTTGGCCGGCACAATGACATGTGGTGGTCGTATGATGGACAAGTCAGCGTTTTGTCCTTCTCAGACAAGTCTGGAGCCAATTTGCCAACCCAATCATTATAGAAGAGCTCGCTGCCTAGGACCGGTTTCATCAACGACTTACAGCAATTTAACGGAGAAAATACTACCGAAATTCTTGATAACGCGACTTATCAATAAGCGACATGGTGAAATGTTAGCGCAATCAGGAATTTCGGTTGTATTTTCTTCGTTAAATTGCTGTAAATCGTCGATGAATCGGGCCTCCGGGTGGGATTCCAGCCATGAACCTGGCGTCGGGATGCGTGTGACAGCTGGCGCCTCCACCGATTGCGCTAGCACCCAGCAAATTGGTCCTTTTTAATGAATATAAACGAAGCACAACCAACATTTCAGAGCCGCTAACGGAATTGAGCCCGGAATCGTGAAGAAAATCCAGAAGCCGATCTCGAACTTTGCCTGCATGGAGAACATCAGCTCCTTCGTCGAGGCCGCTAAGAAGGTGAGTCTTCTTTAGCTCTTCGCTTAGCTTTCTTTTCTCGGCTCTATGAAATCTATGGAATTCGTTATCAAAGAAAAATAAAGGATAAGTGTTAGCGGTTTGAGGGATGCGCCATGCATTCTACGTTCTTCTAGGGAATTTCGTAGAGGATATTTGACTGCGTACCTTGTCTGTGCAACGACTTTCGGCCAGCCGATGTGTAATACCGTGGTGTTTTGCCATTCCCAGACAAGCCTGGTGCCGAAGGGCTTTTCCCGAACTTCGTTGGTTTGGGCGGGATTCGAACCATGAGCCTGCAGTCAGGCATATGCGCTCCTCGTAGCGTGAGTTAGCTTCTAGTCCCAGAACCCCTCTTCTTCTTCACCAGCGGGACATTCTAGGATGCTCTGATGACGGTCATTTGTTCTGTTCATGCTTCGATACATCATATAGCTTGCACTGGCTGCCTTTTGAACACACTAGCAGTCGGTGAAGCGATCAATCCCTGCAAAATTCGATCGATATTGATTGGGGGATCGATACTGTTTAGGCTCCTACATTTTCGAGCACTAATCGAAAATGTCGATAGATCCTGTTTATTTCTTGTCAGTTCCGCCCAGTACCAGCTTAACTGGATATTTCTGAGGGGCAAAAACCGAGGAAATCGATCGATATTGCTTTGGCGATCGATGATGTCTACTTGTTGTCAATTCTGCCTACCCCCGTCATCATATTCGCGTGTTCCTCTCCATGTATTAATGCTCAGTAACTTGTGGGTGCCACGCGGGTCTTCTGTTCGAACACGAGTCACAGTCGAGTTCTACCTCAAACTTGGGTAATTAAACCACAATTAATAAATCGAATAAATGTGTTAGAATAGTAATTACAAAAATAGAGCCAGAGAGGGAAAGGAGAGGAGGAGAGGAGGAAGCCCGGAGCGAAGGCCCTGACTGACCGTCCATGCACTGTGAGCACGGTATTTATGCAGAGCCGGGGAGGGCGGAGTCATAGGGAGTCATAAAAATGAGTCATAGGATAGTACATGGATAATGATATATGGTAAAGGATTAGGTGATGAGATACAGGTAAAAATGCAGGTAAAATACAGGTGAAAAGGTAGAGGGTTCCTCTATACCATGGGTCGTTTCTAGTCACAAGTCGATGTTGATTGGCATTTGATAATTGGGTGATTTGATAGTGATAATTGACGTTGACATGTATCGTTTGTTTCCGAGAAATTTTATCCAGCAGTTGTGACCGAGATGGATTTTAAGCAGCCATTTCTAGGCCAAAATCAATAATATTGACCGATATTAGTTTCGCGATAGGCACGTATAGTTGTTCTGTATTCAGTCCAACAGCCATCATATTAGTGTGAATCTCCGAGGAAAATCGATAATATTTATAGCTATTGATTGGCGAATCGATACTCATTCCTGACTTGTTGTAAGGCTACTCTATCACGCGTGCTGCCTTTCTCAAATGATTAATGCTGGATAGGAATGAATAATTCCGATTGAGCTTTATGAAGGCCTTTCGAGCGGCAATTAATTTTGCGTGGACGCACAAACAGACGAACGGATTTGTTATTTTATGCATATCAGAAATTAATGATGGATAGGTATGAATAATATCAGCTGAGCACTTATGAAGGCCTTTAGAGCGGCAATTAATTTTGCGCGGACGCACGAACAGACGGACGGATTAGTTATTTTATGCATATCAGAAATTAATGCTGGGTAGGAATATATAATATCGATTGAGCTCTTATGAAGGCCTTTCGAGCGGCAGCTGATTTTGCGCGGACGCGCAAACAGACGGATGGATTAGTTTTCTTATGCATATCAGAAATTAATGCTGGGTAGGAATATATAATATCGATTGAGCTCTTATGAAGGCCTTTCGAGCGGCAGCTGATTTTGCGCGGACGCGCAAACAGACGGATGGATTAGTTTTCTTATGCATATCAGAAATTAATGCTGGGTAGGAATATATAATATCGATTGAGCTTCTATGAAGGCCTTTCGAGCGGCAGTTGATTTTGCGCGGACGCACGAACAGACGGACGGATTAGTTATTTTATGCATATCAGAAATTAATGCTGGGTAGGAATATATAAAATCGATTGAGCTTTATGAAGGTCTTTCGAGCGGCAATTAATTTTGCGCGGACGCACAAAAAGACGGACGGATTAGTTATTTTATGCATATCAGAAATTAATGCCGGGTAGGAATGAATAATTCCGATTGAGTTTTATGAAGGCCTTTCGCGCGGCAATTAATCTTGCGCGGACGCACGAACAGACGGATGGATTAGTTCTCTTATGCATATCAGAAATTAATGCTGGGTAGGAATATATAATATCGATTGAGCTCTTATGAAGGCCTTTAGAGCGGCAATTAATTTTGCGCGAACGCACAAACAGAAGGAAGGATTAGTTCTCTTATGCATATCAGAAATTAATGCTGGGTAGGAATATATAATGTCGATTGAGCTTTATGAAGGCCTTTCGAGCGGCAATTAGTTTTGCGCGGACACACAAACAGACGGACGGATTAGTTATTTTATGCATATCAGAAATTAATGCTGGGTAGGAATATATAATGTCGATTGAGCTCTTATGAAGGCCTTCAAGCGGCAATTAATCTTGCGCGGACGCACGAACAGACGGATGGATTAGTTCTCTTATGCATATCAGAAATTAATGCTGGGTAGGAATATATAATATCGATTGAGCTCTTATGAAGGCCTTTAGAGCGGCAATTAATTTTGCGCGAACGCACAAACAGAAGGAAGGATTAGTTATTTATGCATATCAGAAATTAATGCTGGGTAGGAATATATAATATCGATTGAGCTTCTATGAAGGCCTTTCGAGCGGCAGTTGATTTTGCGCGGACGCACGAACAGACGGACGGATTAGTTATTTTATGCATATCAGAAATCAATGCTGGTTAGGAATGTATAATATCGATTGAGCTCTTATGTAGGCCTTTCGAGCGGCAGCTGATTTTGCGCGGACGCACAAACAGACGGATGGATTAGTTTTCTTATGCATATCAGAAATTAATGCTGGGTAGGAATATATAATATCGATTGAGCTTCTATGAAGGCCTTTCGAGCGGCAGTTGATTTTGCGCGGACGCACGAACAGACGGACGGATTAGTTATTTTATGCATATCAGAAATCAATGCTGGTTAGGAATGTATAATATCGATTGAGCTCTTATGTAGGCCTTTCGAGCGGCAGCTGATTTTGCGCGGACGCACAAACAGACGGATGGATTAGTTTTCTTATGCATATCAGAAATTAATGCTGGGTAGGAATATATAATATCGATTGAGCTTCTATGAAGGCCTTTCGAGCGGCAGTTAATTTTGCGCGGACGCACGAACAGACGGACGGAGAGTTATTTTGTGCACATCAGAAATTAATGCTTGGTAGGAATATATAATATCGATTGAGCTCTTATGAAGGCCTTTCGAGCGGCAATTAATTTTGCGCGGACGCACAAACAGACGAACGGATTAGTTATTTTATGCATATCAGAGATTAATGCTGGCCTTCAAGCGGCAATTAATTTTGCGCTGATACATGAACAGACGGAAGGATTGGCGGTTTTATGCATTGTAGAGAGGAACAGATGCTTGAAACTGAAGCCCTATACATTCCACTAATCGCTATCCGTTGCAGCTTGGCGTGCCGACCGAGGAGACGTTCCAAAGCGTAGATCTCTTCGAGGCTCGTGATCTGTTCTCAGTCTGCGTCACTCTTCTGTCACTCGGCCGCATAGTAAGCAGCTCATTTTAGACTATCGATCGGTATTGATTAGTCGAAGACAACGGTTGTGTGTTTCAGCTGCAGAAGCAAGGAAAGACCAACCCCTTCAAGTAAATCCGGATTCTACCGGCAATGGTACGCAAGCTCTTATAAGCCCTTACTAGGCCTGACTTGCACAGAAGAAGTGGTTTCAGATGACGCTGCCGACCTGCCAATGTTCCGTCGTTCGTCTCTTCGTCGCAATCATGTCCCATATCTTGTCTCTAACATAATGAACTTTGACGTGTAGTTGTTCTGTTCGAATGATACGCAGAGGCAGCTGATTCGTCGGCAGTGGAGTTTCTGCATCGGGGTGGTAAGGTTTTATAGAAGAATGTTGGACACACAGCTCACGGCTTTCATTGAGAGCGTCTAAAGAGTGGGTTATATTTTCTTAATATTCATTTATTTACTTATTTACGACTGCATTTGAGGAAGACTCAGAAATGCATCAACGATCAAAAGTCCTGTAGCACATACGAGAAGCTTTAAAAAATTGAAATCCTATGCGAACAACACGACGATAATGAACCCAGACTAATTATGGACTGCGTTTAGCATTTATTCAGAAGCCTTAGTGCAGAGGAGTAAGATCGGAAAACGATCGGATCGTCTATATCGTCTGTCGTCTCGTTGATCGCATTGAGTTACTCGAGAGGGTGCAGCAGCGTCTCCATTCGTCCCTGTCGCGTGCCAAAGTGCTCCAATGGATGCTCCTCGCTCATGTGACATGAAGAGTGTCAAATCGTTCGTTCAAGACCTTCAAGAAGAAGTCCGATCAACGAGCCAACGAGTTGGTGGCGTCCAGGGGCCGAATTCATCAACGACTTACAGCAATTTAACAGAGATTTTACAGCCGAAATTCCTGAAAGACAGCGACTCATCAACAAGCGATTGTGAAATGCCAGCGCTATCAGGAATTTCGGCTGTGAAATCTCTGTTAAATTGCTGTAAGTCGTTGATGAATTCGGCCCCTGGTGTTCTATTGCCACGCGGAATTCACTCGGACACGGCCCTCGACCAGCAGGAGGTGCCTGCGCAATATTTATAGATTAGATGGTTCAGCTGTTGACCGAGATTGTCATCCACTTTATTACGGCCGACGTTTCGGCGTCGTCGCCTTCGGCAGAGCCTGGAAACGTCGGAGACACTTGTGGAACTGTTTCCACAAATACCACTTCTTCCTGCAGAATACTCTTTCTAAGAAAAATAGAAGCACGATCCGATATCCGAGACATAATGATCATTATCAGGGAATCCCTTCAGCTTTACATGGAACTTTGTGACAAGACCTATGCCATGTGAAAGAGCTTGAAGCGCTGAATACAAATATATCCTTCAAATTTGCTAAATGGATCTCTTAAGCGAATAATGGCCGGTGAAAATTCGATTTGACGACTGCATGTCGCCTGCGCTGATGAAGCGGAGCGATGGGCGGAGCGATGCGTAACCGGCGTGGGCATTAGCAGGGTTGCCATTTGCAGAGGCGTAGGGCAGTGGTAGGGTTCTTGCCTTGCAGGAAGACGGTGACAGGTCTGGTCTACATCGATGCCCGTGTTTTTGCACTTTGTGACTTATCGTCAGAGGCACCCTTTATCCTCATTTCCACCCCATTTTTACACAAACGCCTGGCAACAACTATCATATACGCTTATAATTGAGTTATCCTTCACGCGGGGTTCGATGAGGCGTATCTCACGCAGGTAAGAAACCATTCGTGCCACCGACGTCGTGTGACGAGCGGCCGCTTCCAGGGACCGGATTCATGAACGATTTACCGGCGGGTAAGTGCTAGATTTACCCCCACCCCCTACTTACGCGCGATTCATGAACGCGCGGCGGGGAAGATCGGGGGTAAATGCTACCCCGTCGGCTCGTTCGGGGGAACTTCTACCTTCAAGGCGAGGGTTTTGCTCCGCGGCCAATTTCTGACGCAGTACAACCATCCGCTGGTCCGTTGCCAGCTCTGAGCTGGCCGCCAGCCGCATAATCAATGCTCGATAGGGGGCGCCTAGTTGCTATCGCCTGCGCCGTCTTTCGCAGGACCTATGGTGAGTGGTCTGACCTTTTGTTTTTCTCTATTAGTCTTGAATCCTATGGTTTTTAGGCTCTGTGGACCATGGCGGCCCACAATGCCACTTATTGTTATGTGATTTGCTCTGTTTTGGTGGCGTTGTGGGCCGGCTTGGGCCACCATGAGCCCGGTCCACCACGCAAATCGTAATTTACAATTTGCGTGGGTGGACTATGCCCGTCCGCCACCTTAGCCTCCCTTGGCATATGTTGTCTATGGGGGCTACTGTGGTGGATGGCACCCATTATTAGCCATGTAGGCCCACATTTACAATAGCATCCCTACTGCCTAATATGTTACTACTTTCCACCCCTCTCCCCCCCCCCCCTCTCCCCTTCCTCTTATCTCACATTTCACATTTCATTTCCCCTAACTACGATGCTGCCAGTGTCGGTGGCAGCGACTTCCCAGCAGCCAATGTGACTGCTTGGTTTCGCTGCTAGCTGATGAAATTGGCCGCGGAGCAGAGCCCTGGCCTTGGCCATCATGAATCAGAAAAGAGAGGTAAGTTCGGGGAAAGTGGCGGGTAAATGGTCATCGAGGTAAGTGGGGGTAGGATTTACCTCCGGCCGCGTTCATGAATCCGGGCCCAGAATTCGACATTATCCCATGTTTGACCTAAAATGTTACCCGCGCGAGAGCCTCCTCAAGCCTACTCACCGACGTCTGCCATGAGGATGAGAGGACCACCAAGGGGGTGGTGGAGAAGGGAAGTAAGGGGGACCACTAGGGTGGACCAGATGAGCGACCAGGAAGGAAAGGAACAACCTGGAGGAGGGATCAGAACGGGGAAACCAGTAAAGGCTTGAGCACGCTTCGCTGCCTTTGCTGCGGCAGCAATGATAAAGGATATCATCGCGCTGCTGCCGCATTTGCTGCGCAGCAAAGGCAGCGCCGCAGCCATGGACACACTTTGCTGCGGCAGCGAGGGCGGTTTGGCTGCCGCAGCAGGGAATGTCGACCGACATTTCTTGCTGCGGCAGCAGCCGAGAGCACGTGCGGTGGAGTGCAACGTCCGCACCTGTTCTGCGTACGTTGCACTTCATTCGTCGGCGTCTTTATACAATTCTGGTACCAACTCTTTGACTCGGATGGATGGAAGGGTTGCTTAGCTTGGGCGGGATCCCCGAACCAGGAACCTGGTTCGGGTCAACGCGGAATCTCAAAGCTGAGAATCAAAGTCTCAAGAATGCACTAGGTGCGAGTCAGGTTTCGAACACTCCTGCCGATCACATTGACTTGGCTAGACCATCGCCTCCGTTTCGTTCATCGTCACAGATTTCTTCTCCTTCGACTCTGCAACCTCCTATCGATAGTATATGTGATACTGAGCAATCTCGGTCGGTCATTATCAGCGGTGTTATTGAGAACCGTTCTCCAATACCCTCTCATCGAGTTGCGTATGACTCCAGCTGTGTACGTCAAATACTCGACTTCCTTGATGTTGAATGTAGCCCTGTTTCCATTTATAGGATGGGTCGAGGTAACAGAAGGATCATGAAAGTGATATTGCCTGCTTCATTTTTCGCCAAAAAAGTTCTTAGCAGAGCACGTTATCTAAAGAATTCGAATGATTATCGCGGTGTATTTATCCGTCCTTCTCTTCCTAAAGAAGAGCGTGACCGTCTAAAAGCAGAGCGGCTTTCTAGGCGTAGCAATAGAATTGTATCTCCTACTGCGACTAATGCCTCTCAGCATTCTCAGTCACAGGGTCAGAGCTCGGGAAACTTCTAGGTCTTCCTCGGAATGCTAAACCTGTGTTATGTTGCCTAATTAATATACGTTCCATTCTGAAAAACGCGAACTCCTTGTCGTATCGCCTCGCCACTATAGACTATGGAGTAGTAATCCTAACTGAGACCTGGCTTAAAGGGGATGTCGATCTTTCACCAATCATTGGTCCAATTTTCAACAGGTACGAAGTCTTTAGATGCGATAGACCAAAGAGAAAAGGAGGTGGAGTGCTTTTCTTAATCAGGTCCTCCTTTGAACCGAAGACTGTTTTTTGCGAATCGGCTCCGGGTGGCTATGAGATCTTGTGCTGCGACATAGATCTAGGCACTCTCCCCCTGCGCCTTATTGGAGTCTACCGATCACCATCATGTCCGAGCTCGGCAAACCAACAACTAATGAAAACTGTGAGCGATCTGACAGCGGACAACTACACGTGTGTTATCGCTGGGGATTTCAACTATCCTGACGTTCTTTGGGAACAAATGAAGGGCAATAGTCCAGTGTCCTCAGAATTTTTGGAAATGTGTGCTTCGCATAATTTCGTTCAGCGAGTTACAAGAGGTACCAGAAGCGATAATATCTTGGACTTAGTCCTCACGAACGATCATTCTCTCGTGAGTCAAGTCGTTGTAAAAGCGCCCATTGGCAAAGCGATCATTCATTTGTTGAATTCTGTATAAAAGGGAGCCTCATTCAACCACTATACCGTATGGTTAAGAACTTTAACAAAGCAGATTACCCTTCAATACTAAGCTATTTGAGGAACGTCGACTGGCTAGGCTCTCTTTCCAATTTAAGCACTGTTAATGCCATGTACGAACTGCTGATCTCGGTTCTTAAGCACTGTATCGCACACTTTGTGCCGTGGACTAAGAAGCCTATGCATAAGTCGAAATGGCCAAAATATTTGGTATCTCTAGCCAACCGTCGGGAGATGGCATGGAAACGAGCAGTCCGCTCTCCTTGCGAGAAGAACAAGGAGTACTTCAAAGTTTTGTCTAACAGATTTTCTAGAAAACCTAAAAAAATTTTCTGCATCTTTTGAGAAGAGGATTGTATCATCAGGCAACCCTAATGGCTTCTTCAGGTTGATGAGAATGAAAGTCAATCCCAAGTACTCTTTGCCTGCGTTGGTGGACGACCACGGTGTTTCGCACTTTACTGCTAAGGACAAAGCGGAGATCTTAGCAAAAACATTTGAATATCAAAATACTTCCCAAACATCCGATTCTGAGCAGACATTATCTGCTTCAGTTGCTTCTACTTTCCCTCAGATGTCGGACTCTTTCTGGTTCCACAGAGATGAGATCTTCGAATTTTTGAACAAGCGGCCAAAGTCTTATGCAGTGACCCCAGATGAAATTCCACTGAGTTTTATCAAAGCAGTAGCCCAAGACATCGCAGGACCGTTGGAGATCATCTTTAACTTAAGTTTGATGCGAGCCGAGGTCCCATCGAAATGGAAAGAAGCTTATGTAATTCCCTTACCTAGAAAACCGCCGCTCACCTGTCCAACAAATTAACGTCCGGTGAGCGTCATATCCATCTTTGCTAGGTTATTCGAAAAAATGCTCAAAAAGGTCATCATTGCTCACCTTGATCAATACTCCATCATCCCCGCCGAACAGCATGGGTTTCGACGGGGGGGGGGGGATCCACTGCTACTCAAATACTGGCGGCACTAAATGACTGGACCGATGCATTGGACCGGAATCTAGGGGTGGATGTGGTATACTTTGATTTTCAGAAGGCATTTGATAAGGTAATGGTACATGGTAAGTTAATTGAACAGTTGGCATTGGTCGGTTTGCACCCAAAAATCGTTCTTTGGATTAGACTTTTCAGCTAATAGAATTTTTAGGGTCAATCTCATGTGGGAGCTTTCTCTTCCGAGACGTGCAACGAGTGGAGTCCCACAGGGGTCGGTGTTATCACCTATACTCTTTAACATCTATACCAGAGGTATACCTGCAGTGATTGCCGAAGGCGGCATTGCCTGTAAAGTTTTCGCCGACGATCTCAAACTTTATAGCACGATCAGCTCTTCTCTAGATGCTATGAAACTCCAGCTAGCAATTTCAGATGTTGTCAATTGGTCTCAGATATGGGAGCTTCCGTTGGCCAAGGACAAAATTAGGGTTATGCACATTGGCAAAAACAACATGAAAACTGATTACTTAATTGGCGACCATCAAATTTCGCATTCAAATGAAGTGTGGGAATTGGGCTTTCTTGTAACCGAGAATCCTGACTTTGAAAAACATTGCAAAGAGGTTTCGGATAAAGCCATGAGCAGAGTGTGCAATATATTCAGATGCCTCTCTACTAGCGATCTTCAAATTCTCCTTAGGGCTTACAATGTTTCTGTGCTTCCTATGCTGGAATATGGCACTCCTATAATTGCTCCTAACAAAATCAAATCTAAGAAACTTCTGGAAAGGGTGCAAAACAGTTATACCAGGAAAATGTTCCTGCGTTCAGGAGGATTCAATTACAGGACAATTCCTAGTAGCGCGGAAAGGAATTCCCAACTTGGGATTGAAACTTTAGACTTCAGAAGGAGAAAGTTTGATTTGGTCTTGGTTTACAAAATTCTGCATGGACTAATACACGTTGATCGGCAGCAATACTTTCAGTCAAGCCGTCCATTACCAGAGGGCCTAAACTTAAAGTGATCCTCCCTAGGGCTAGGGCCTCAGTTCGTTCGAACTACTTCATCTGCAGGGCGGGGAGCGAATACGTCAAGTTGTGTAAGCGTTTTCAGATACCTTCTAAACTTTCGGCTTTCAAAACAATCATAAATGAGTTTTTGAAATATTCTTAGTTTCCCGCATTCTGCTCTGAGGCAGGGTCACTTGACAGCACTGTTTCCTTTCTTTTCTTTAGTTTTCTTGTTAATTGTTTCTTCTTCGTTGCTTTTTATACGCGTAGCCTCGTAATTGTTTCAAACTCTTTTCACAGGGTTGTTGTCTTGGAATCTCGACCGCCATGTACTCTTGTCGGTCACAGTTGCATGTGCATAGATTCACATGTTCCAATAAAGATAAAGATAAAGACCATAATTAATAAATAGAACGAGTACTTCAGAGAATGAATCGCGTGTGTGCAATAGAGGGTGAGGCCCCATAGGAGCAGTGTTGAAGATTTTGCCCCACCGTATTCCGCTATACCATCCTACATGACAGAAGTTTTTTTACTGTAATGATTGAGAGGCCTAAAGGCGACAAAAAGACGGCCTTGGTGTTCCATTCTCCGGGTTTGAGCAAAGTCCCAACCAAGCGTTTGGCGGCAAGGAGGCCGTTGAACGTCTGGTTATATAATAAATAAATGCCAGAGGTGAATAGAAACTTGGCGACTGATGGTTGTGTAATCTTAGGAGAAGGAAAAATTAGATGATGATAGAGCTCTGAAGATGATAGAGCTCTCCAATAAGAAAAACATGTCAAATAAATAAGAGGACAACAATTTCATCCCATGTTCTTTACAATTTCGAAAACATCCGTGGTCTCTTCTTCATCTATAGACCGCTGACGAAATGGCGAATAGTTTGGGGAAACAGCTGATATGACGGAGCGCCCTTTTGGCAATTGGGTGTGAACGCCTCGTGGGTATGACCACGAGGATTGTTGAGTAACCTTTACCCAGCAGTATACCCGCGATTTGGTGGATAACGGATATGATGAATACCTTATCGTGGCTATGACGCCCTTATATCCCGTGGCTTGAATCGAGAATCAGAGACGCTGTTGCATGGGTGGAGTTGCTCAAAATTAGGTGGTCCAGTCATGTACAATATCGGCCGTAAGATTTGGCTTTTATCCGAAAAAATCGCAGAAAATTCCTGTTTCCGCCGCTTTTGACCACGTCATTCAAATTGCGTGCTCCGAAAAATAAATCCGATATCTAAGATCACCATCGAATGATCTATCCGACGAAGAGAGAAACGCGCATTGAATGTTAAAAATTTGATTCAGTGAGCCACGTATATGTATTCTGTTCGGAGCGGATGACCCCCTCTATCGCCGGATTTGGGTAATAATTACACAAAAAATCACATTCCAAATATAGCTAGTCGAATCAGAATTTTAAAGATTTACTGAGCGTTTTTCACTTCATCGGATAGACGTTTAAAGGTGATCCCAAATACCGGATTTGTTTTTGAAAGCACGCAGTTTGAAGATGGTTATCAAAAAGCGGCGGAGAAGGTGTTTTCTGCGCTTTCTCCCGCCTAAAGGCCAAAACATACGGCCGATGCTGTAATGCGTTCCAGCCTGAACGCAGTCCCTCCGTGCCTCTCGAACGAAGAGGATCAACTGGAGCACTGTGGCACGCGGCAGGCACCAACGGAGATGCTGCTGCGCGCTGTCGACCAACTCGATTACAGGCGACGACAGGTGATACGGCTGTGTAATGGGACGTGGATTCTGAAAGAGACTACGATCACATTAAGCGCAATGCTATGCAAGTTACTCAGGCATGACTGGCACGAATAATAGGGCTGGTAGAATGAATATTGTGGTGTCCATTAGTATTCACTGTATGCTCTACCAATGAAATAAAAGTCTGCTCGAAGAGCCTTCTTGCAGTGCTCACTCGATTCCTTCTTGTTCACATTTCTTCCGTTACGGGAATTAAAGACTCCTTTTAACGCTCTGTTTTCAGAAACATGAAACTCATTTCCGTAAGCAGTCTATTCGCCGTACTATTGGTATGTTATGTTTATTAGCGCCATATTCTTGAAAGATTTCATTCCAAATTTTTAGGCCAGCTTGTCGATAGCTTTTGTAGCCGGCTTTAGGAGCGATCCATGGTGTAAGCCATGGGCTTGCTGATTCATGGCTCAATGGCTCACCGAGGAACCGTGCCAGTGAGGCGCGCTATCTGAGACTCGGAATAAACGTGCATCGAATGCGCCTTTCGGCATCTAGAGGTATCACACGTGGCAAAAAAATTAAATTCCCCATTTTGGATACGGAGCTCCAAACAGTCATAAACATATTTCCAATTGTTTAATGTGGTGTTGAACTCGAAACCGAGATACAACACGCTTTATTGACGACTAATGTTTCGGCGATGTCGCCTTCTTCAGAGTCTGAAAAGTCCAAACATATGTTGAAGCTACCAGGCCAAACATCGCCACAGACCTTGCTAAAACATCGGTGAATACATCGGTGAAACAGCTCGCCCCTTCTGCGCCCGCGTTAAGGAACACCTGGAAGGGAAGAGCAGGTCACGACCATCAACTGCTTTGGGCTGCCACAGGGTAAACGACCATAACGGCGCCGACTTGGGGTCACTTTCAAAATTCTAGCACGGGAGGCCCAAACCGCCGCGCGCAAAACCATGGAGCGGTTCTGGATACAGGCCAAGAGCCCGAGGTTGAATCGGCGGGGGGAATGCGTCTATATAACCCGCGAGCTCACCCCTTACATCAGTCTCGCCTTTTAGACAGTTTCTCCTTGTGGGATCTCCTCGGGTGTGCTAAATGTTGGGCTGCTGTCACCTCTCTCTTCTGGAAGGGTGCTGTTCGGGAGGTCTTTGAATTTTCGCAAGGTCCGTGGCGATGTTCGGCCAGGTAGCTCCAACATATGTTTGGACTTTTCAGACTCTGAAGAAGAAGACATCGCCGAAACGTTAGCCGTCAATAAAGCGCGTACTATCTCGGTTTCGAGTTCAACACCACATTAAACAATTGGACAACGATCAATGCCGAGATTCTTCGAGGGTCGAACCTGGCAGTCACATTTCCGTTCGAACTTGGCTGTTTTTATAAGGAGAAGAATGCTTGCGCCAAGTATCCTCTGAAATATGTAAGCCGCATGCAAAGTCTGTGTACACCACGAATAGCTGTGCAAAATACCCAGTCTCTATGGAGTCCCTGCGACCTTTGTCAAGGTGTTTAGAAGCCTATATCTTTGTTGCGTTAAGACAGCTCTTGAAAATACAAGCTTCTTCGAGATCACCACAGCAGTAAAGCAGAGATGTGTTCTCCCACCGTTGCTATTTAACATTGTAATCCAATTCGTAATGAAGAGAACGACAGTAGAGGTACAAGAAAGTCCTCTTTGGTTCAGCGGACGCTTAATAGATCTGGAGTTTGCTGACGATATTGCCATATTGGCTGAGGACAACGACACCCTTCGAAGAAGTGCAGGACGCTTTAGTCAGGAAGAAGGCAACACTGGACTCCGAATTAGACCTGAAAAGTCAAACGTCATGCGCGTAGGAGATATGAGCTCAACAGGCGGCTCCTGTATAGGAACGGATTGCTTGGAAGTGGTATTAGGTTGGTGCATAAGTTCTCGGAATGGGGCATGAAATATTTATTATCACAACATACGAACAATATCAATATCGAATCATTTGAAGTAACCACCCTTTACATCAATTGTCTTTCGCCAACGTGCTGGTAAGTCATGGATGCCTTTTCTCCAAAACGTGGCCGGTTGTGATTCGAAGAATGTGATCAGTGCCTCCTTGACATATTCTCGGTTCCTAAATTGCTGGCCGTCCAAATAGCGTTGAAGGCTTGAAAACAAATGATAATCAGAAGGAGCGAGTTCTGATGAGTAAGGTGGATGTGGAAGAACGGTCCATCCGCAGTCCGCCAACTCAGCCCCCGTCTAGCAATATGCGGTCTAGCGTTGTCGTGTTGAAAATACACCTTCACCTGCTCTCCTCGTGTGGTTTGAAGGTGGGCCCTCAACTTCCTCAGTTGGTTGACGTAAACCTTTGCCGTCACTGTTATCCCTCGTCCAGCATCTCCCAGTATTCTACGCCGAGAATGCTCCACCAAATGCATAGCATCACCTTTTTCACGTGAAGGTCGGGTTTCGGAACGTCCTCTGACTCTCCAGTTGCGTCAACCCACTGTGCACGCCGGTGATAATTAGAGTAGAGTATCCGCTTCTCATCCCCGGTGACAAGGTTGTCCAGCCAGCCGTGGGTACGTCTGAGGGTAAGGAGAGACAGAGCGACATCGGCTCTGCGATCCATGTCATGTTGTGTCGTCGCGAGGTACCCCCAGCGACCCAATTTCTGCACCTTGCCAACCGACTTCAATCCTCGAACGACTGTTGAGTGACTAACACCAAGAGTGCTTGATAGTTCGCGAATGGTTTGGTGTGGGTCTGCTTCCACTCTACTACGGAGGCCATCCGAATCCAGTGTCATCGGGCGCCCTTCTCGTTCATTATCTTCAACGGAGAATTCACCAACTGCAAACTTCGAGAACCACTGGTACACAGTACTTCGAGCAGGAGCACTCTCGTTGTAAACATCTTCAGGCTTTGATACATGTGAGAAATTTGGCGGGAAAATGCGCTTTCAATTCAGGAGGGATCAAGTGTCCGAGAACTTATGCACCAACCTTATAGATAGTTCCACTACTCGGGAAGCACGATCACTAGTAAGCGAGATGCCGAGGCTAACCCCCGCTCTCGGTTTGCGAAGGCGACAACAGTATTCCGAAGGCTTACAAGGAGACTATCTCAACGGTAGGTCAGAACGGCCCAAGTGTTGTATATGGCAGAATCGCCTTCCTCGGAAAACAACAAAATGCAAATATCTCGACCCCAATACAACTCTGCGTAGAGGGCAGGCTCAAGTTGGCTGGAAACAGCGATCATGGAGGTTACGCCGCCATTTACCCTCTGCGCCACCGCCGCTCGCAGGCAGAGGGCTGACGCCGCCAATGGCCCAAATTCCGTCGTCCCTAACTCTGCGCAGAGTTGTATTGGGGTCGAGATATTTGCATTTTGTTGCTTCCCAGAGAGAGGCGATTCCGCATATATATTAGGGGGGGGGGGGGCAAAAGTAATGAGACAGAATGAAAAAAATCTTTATCTCCTTATAACTCAATTACAACTCAACGATGCTGAGGAATGCATTTGTATTAGCCATTAAGGGCAATGACCTTGCTGCCATCGCTCAGTCAACTTCCTGATCCCATCCTTACAGAACTGCTTGAGCCTGGTGTTGATCAACTGCTCGATATGGTTGTCAAGGACTGCTTGGGTTCTTGTGTCCCTTCCGACTAGGAAGTCCTGTAGGCTCAAGTAGTAGTGGTAGTTGCATGGAGAGATGTCCAGCGAATACGGTGGGTGAGGCATGTGAACGTAGCCCAGCTGGGCAAGCTTATCCGTGCTTACTTGTTCCCGATGGGGTGCGGCGTTGTCAAAGAGGAGAACCTTCTTGAAGCGCTGCGAATGAATAAGAGCGAGTCGCCGGCCCATCTCCTCTATTTCGTTCACCATGGCCTTGGAGTTCATCGCGGTGCTCTTGGGAAACAGCCTCCGGTAAACCGATCCATGGGCGCAGACCCAAATCTCCAAAGATGCTTCTCGCCGTGAACATCTCGCCGAACGAAGGTCGGTAACAGGTCACCAGGCCTCACCCAGACTCGCTGCTTGGCAGGGTTAAGGTAGAAGACGTACTTCTTATCTTGCGTTAATATTGAGCCCAGGCTGCTCGGGTTTGGGAATTGGGGGAGATTTGCGCGACACAGGTCGACTCGTCAGACTGGGGTTTCGGCATGAGACAGGCTGGGATTTTTTGGCATGCTTCTGGAAAGGGCGGAAGTGGTAACTTTTCAGATGGGCTTCAGTAAGTAGCATACAAACATACAAATACAACAAGTACGAATCCAGACTCCAGCCACGAGATATATGGACACGGCATGGGGTGTCTCATTACTTTTGCCCCCCCCCCCTAATACAACATTTGGGCCGTTCCGACCTACCGCTCTCCTTGTCAGATCACTGTGGGATCGTCTTCCATTTTAAATAACGCCAGGTTGCGTTTACGTTATTTGGTACGCTACCGCACCGCAACATACGCTAGTGAAAAATGGAAGATGTCAGCTAACATCATCAGATGGGTCAATGCATTTCTCAGGAAATGCCTGGCACAAATAATGAGGATATGTTACACGGACCGCTTGACGAACGAATAAATCCTAAGCCGCTGCCGTTCGAGTAACCTTTACGAAACTGTTACGCAACACTTCGTCTGGCCGGTGACATCCTACGTGTGCCGGTATACCGCCTGCCAAGCTCAACCATCCAGTGGATTTCGCCAGGAAAGCGAGCCAGAGGACACCTAAGAAGCAATTGTTGTCGCACGTTCATGAATGACTTGAGAGTTATGAATATTTCTTTGCAGGTGTGTGAAGACACCGCTCAAGACAGATAGCGATGTATAATGTTCGTTGCCGTAAGCGCTCAGCAGCATTGGAGGAATTGAGCTTTAAGTTCTAACTAGAAAAGGGTTTTGACCTCCCATGGAACTTCAAGTTGAGACCAGGATCATTAGAAAGCTCGGAATGCTGATTACGAATATGGGTGTCAAAACTGCAAAATGAAACTCCTGTACGAGTTACATCGGATCTCCGTAAGGCCTATGGTATACTCCTGCGTCGCTCCAGCGGGCGCGGGGCAACTGTCAACGGCGCGCTTTCGCTGTGGTGGAAGACTTCGCAGTGGGGCGCAGTTGTCAGTTGACGCGCCATCGCTCCCGCGATGTGTCGCAGAGGGGTGTTATAGCTCCGCGTCGCGGGAGTGAAACATACTCTCGTGCGACGGCCGTCGCAGCCCGTCGAACACTGCGCATTGCACTGCGACGAGCGACGGGGAGCAATGGTCGCGGAGGGGAGAGCGCTTGTCGTGCACTATTCTATGCACTTCCGCGTACCTATTTCGACACTTCCTTGGTTCGTGATGACACCACGGCAATTGAAACACACGTCTGGTGATTTTGGGTGGTCATGTAATGTCTCTGTTGTTCTCCTCGTAGGGTTTTCGTCGTGGCTAGACTCACTTTGGTTTTTTTTCGACGGCGTGAACGGCTAGTTTTTTGAGAAAATATTTTTCTAGGCCGTTTTTTCTCACTTTTGTGCCGATCCTCGCTTTTTTTCGCCTCCGAACTTCCTCGCCGGCAACGAAATCTACATTTCTGACCCGGACAAGTCACAGGGAGGATCTATTGACATTTCCGGCACAGAAATGTACCAATTGAACGGCTAGTTTTTTGAGGAGATAGCCAAAAAATTGCTGGCGCGGCCTTTTTTGCGGTTGTAGCTAATTACTTTCGAGAACATATTCCCTTAAGCTTAGCGCACTTTGCTAGTGCCCAGGAGTGTCAGGCATGAAACTCGAGTGAACCGTACACAATGCACATAGAATCGACGAAATCAGCCAAGTGAGCGAAGATTGTCCATCTGGCACACTACAGAGCACCGGCAAAGTACGCCAGGCGACTTCTAGAACTTCTATTTCATGGGAAATGAACTGCTCCAATCGCGTAAAGGCTGCTCGAATCATTTTTTGAGCCGCTCACGACAAAATTCCCATGATCTGGTGAAGTTATACAAATGATTGTGGAGATCTCAAAGAGGTGAAAAGAACGATGTCAACCCATTCTCAAAATATGTAGCTATCTAAATTGGAGGAGTCATGAGCATGCGTCGCTTTGCGATGGATTAGTCCATCGCAAGCCTTTCTTGAACCGAGCGACCCTAGCAGTATTGCATCTCATGCGGGGTTAGGGTTCTGCAACTCTGCCACTGCTTTTGCTTTCTGTGCTCTAATACGGGTTGTCTCGAAAAAACTCATGCGCTCTCTGTGAGGTCAAATAATCTTGTTCTGTTACATGAGAAATCTGTATAAACTCGCTTTGAGAAAGAAAAGGCTCGTAGATTGGGTGTCCGACGGCGATTAAGGCATTTGATTCCTTTTCCTATACCTCCCGCTCCCCCGCTGCATTTGTCTGAACATTCCTGCAGCACGATGTTCTCAGTTAGTCTAACTGGACTCTCGAGCGAATTCACGACAGGACTCAGGGTGGATGTGATGGACAAAGCAGGATTTCGTCACTGCACTGGATCAGCTGATTCGCTATAATTCTGCAAAAGTCTCCGTCTGCAGAACTGCGTGAACTATGTCAGCCTCAGCGATGGCGACGGCTCGCGACGCGCATCGCGAGCCGTCGCGTCGTTGTGCACTCCCGTGTTGCTGCAGCGGGAGTATACCATAGGCCTAAGGAGGGCCCCAGCTGCGGCGGTGGCCCAGGAGTAGTGCTCCTGTTCGTCGGGTGCGACGTCGTTAGTTCGGTTCCCGTTGTTGCCGATTTTTTTTCAAATCATAATTTGTCTTCTAAATGACCTTTTATTCTGAATTATGACACGTGTTTGATCAACGACATTTTGGGCTTCTACATCAATCAAAAGTGCAGTAGATCAACGACATTTTGTTCTTCCTCATCATACATTCTACTTTCCTTTTTGCCGTACACATATTTTTTGCTTTGTTCCACGAATGCCAAGTTTGTTAGAAACACCTCTAGTTGTTCAATATATGATTTGGACTCTATTTGTGCAAAATAGTAAATAAAAATATTACCATAGCAGTTTTTTGCCTTCCGGCATTTTAACAAACGTGTATGGTAGTTTGCCCGGCTATTTAATCAGACACGTGTTATAATTTAGAATAAAAGGTCATTTCGAAGATAAATTATGATTTGCAAAAAACCAGCAGCAACGGGAACCGAACCAACGACGTCGCACCAGAAGAGCAGGAGCACCACCCCTGCGCCACCGCCGCAGATGGGGGTCCTTCTTAGGCCTATGTTTTACTTTGGCGACGCATCGGCCACGGTGTGTGGAGCGGGTTGCTATGCACTGCGTAACAGCCCGCGTAACACTGTCGCCGACGTCGCCGACAACAGCGTCGCCGAAGTATTACATAGGCCTTACGGAGATTCGATGACTCACCACTCTCGCGCCAAATCTGTCGCACGCCCAGCCTGTGGTTAGGCCATCCGCTTTTGGCAGGTCATAACTCGCTCAGGAATTTCATTTTGCAGTTTTGACACCGATATTCGTAATCAGCATTCCGAGCTCTTTCTAATGATCCTGGTCTCAACTTGAAGTTTCATGGGAGGTCGAAATCCTTCCCTTGTGGGAAACGAGCTCTCCTTGTTACTGTAGAGTGTCGGACTCAAGTACCGCAACCTCTTAAGTGCAGCATTTGGTGAAGCGCTTAATTCTCTGCAAGACTCGATCGATATTCGATTTCGATCCATAACGATTGATCGATCGACACTGTTTAGTTCTGATTGCTATTCACCAATTATCAATTTCGGTTTCCCTCTTCCTATTTCAAACCTTCAGTTTCAAGCAGAAATTGGTGGTGTTCATCGATATTGATGAGTCGATCATTCCTGTTTGCGTGTTGTGGTTTTTTTCAAGCGGCCATTATATTCGCGTGATTACCACTACGGCCATGTGCAGGCAAAAATCAATGACATTGATCGATATTGATTGGCCGATCAGTACTATTTACTGTTGTGAATTGTGCCGCTTCTCGCTGCTATAGTCGCATCGTTCCCCTCCCAGGAGGTCTTTTCTAGACTCCGATCGATATTAAATGGTGATTCACTGTTTACATATTTCGGTTATGTTTACTCGTCAAAAATTCTGTCCAGGAGCCTAATTCAGGTTTCAAGCAGTTTTTAGGCAAACATCATTAATATTGATCGATATTGGTTGCGCGATAGACGCGTATACTTGTGGATTCTGTTCAGCGACCATCATGTTCGTGCAATTCTAGAAGAAAATCGATAATGTTCATTGGTATTGATTATTGAATCGATACTGGTCCTTGACTTGCTGTAATGCTACTTTATTATCCTACTATATACAATCGGCTAATGTCACGTGTCCGTCACGGGAAGGAGGGACTGAAGCCAAAAGATGCCTACGCCACTGCGGCGTATGCCAGCCGGGCTTACTTTGAGCTTAACCATGGGCGGTTGCTGGCGAACTATATCCTTGCCGGCCGATCGTCTAAGTTTACGAGATATTGAAGGGGCAACGGGTCAGGGGATGAGTAGGGATCGAGTGCAGAGCGTAGGGATTCAGAAGACGTGCTGAAGACGTCGTCTAACGTGCGCAGATATTCAGAAGACCTTCGCTGAGTGAGTCGTGAGTCAAGATTCGGAGGACCTACTGAAGACGTCGGCAACCGTGCCTGGCGATGCCGTAGACGTGTCGAACACGTCGGCAACCGTGTATGGCGAGCCGTAGACGCGCCGAACACGCCGGCAACCGTGCATGGCGAGCCGTAGGCGTGCCGAACACGCCGGCAACCGTTCATGGCGAGCCGTAGGCGTGCCGTACACGCCGGCAACCTTGCCTGGGCATTTAGATGATCAGCTGGAGGCGTTCACAGCAGGAGAGGCAATCGATATCGTCGAGATTATCGATTTTTTGTGGATGTCGTTCAAGAAATACGAAACTTCAGCCCTAGGGGTAATCGAGGTCGCTGAACACGAATCTGGAGTCGACCAATCGATATCGATCGATGTTATCTATTTTTTGAGGATGGCGTTTAAGCGGAACGAAACTTTAGCCCTGGGGGTAATCGAGGTCGCTGAACACGAATCTGAAGTTTGTTTTTGAGGTATCGATCACCATCAATCGAAATTGATCAAATTATGCATGGATGTCCTTCATCTTTTCTATTTCTTTCTAACATGCCGCAATCGACGTAGTTAAGGTGTTGTTCCTGCGGAAACCATGACATAGTTTGCAGCTAAAATGGGTGATGAGAAGTTATCACTACGGCGAAGCCGTTGAGAAGCCGTCAGTGCGACCGACAGGCCGGTCTGACGACTGCACTTTATATAGTAAGACCAGTTCTTTATTGCAATGGAAGTAGGTATGAAGGTCTAAAAGTTGGGAAAAGAAGATGGTCGGAGTGTTCTCTTCTCGGGGTTTGGGGCGAAGCCCCCAACCGATCGTCGCGGCCGCTAGGCGGCTGAACGACTGGTTATTATTATAAACGTGTGCTGCCCTTCTCATATGATTAATGCTGGATAGGAATGCATAATATCAGCTGAGCACTTCTTATGAAGACCTTCAAGCGGCAATTAATTTTGCGCGGGCGCACGAACAGACGTACGGATTGGCGGTTTTATGCATTGTAGAAAGGAACACATGCTTTAAACTGAAGCCCTATATATTCCACTAATCGCTATCCCTTGCAGTTTGGCGTGCCGACCGAGGAGACGTTTTAAAGCGTAGATCTTTATGAGGCTCGTGATCTGTTCTCAGTCTGCGTCACTCTTCTCTCACTCGGCCGCATAGTAAGCTCATTTTAGACTATCGATCGGTATTGATTAGTCGAAGACAACGGTTGTGTGTTTCAGCTGCAGAAGCAAGGAAAGACCAACCCCTTCAAGTAAATCCGGATTCTACCGGCAATGGTACGCAAGCTCTTATAAGCCCTTACTAATCCAGACTTGCACAGAAGAAGTGGTTTCAGATGACGCTGCCGACCTGCCAATGTTCCGTCGTTCGTTTCTTCGTCACAATCATGTCCCATTTCTTGTCTCTAACATAATGAACTTTGACGTGTAGTTGTTCTGTTCGAATGACACGCAGAGGCAGCTGATTCGTCGGCAGTGGAATTTCTGCATCAGGGTGGTACGGTTTTGTAGAAGAATGTTGGACACACAGCTAACGGGTTTTATTGAGAGCGTCTGAAAAAGGGTTACATTCTCTAATATTTATTTATTTACTTATTTATATCTATATTATATATTATATTTACTTATTTTTATTTATGTCAGACCAGATGAGCAGGAACGACAACGCCGTGTACATGAAGAAGTCGAAAGATTCGCGGCAATTCCAGCAGCTGATGTTACCCCTAGAGTGTGTAAGCGTTATTTGGATTCACTGGCGGGACAATAATCTTTGCGTAATAAAAAATCTAAATTGGCACAGGTTTCTTGAAAGTATTACTTACTTACTTTGAATACTTTGATGGTCCTTTGTCGGCTGGAGGTCTTCTCAGCGGGGCCACAACTCTTCCAGACCGCTCGATCTCTGGCTGCTTGCATCCAGTGAGGCAGACTCCGCTCTCTGAAAGATCTTGAGAATGAGTCTGCCCATCGCGTTGGCGGTCGTCCCAGTGGTCTCTTATGGTCTCTCGGGAGCCATTCTGTGACACGGAGACTCCATCTATCGTCCTTTCGTCGAAGCAGGTGTCCGGCCCAGCGATATTTGGACTTCATGTACTGCAGCGGGTCTGCTAATTGCGGCTTCTCCCGTAGCTCCGAGCTTCGAAGGCCTTCTTGCCATTGCTGACGAAGGCTTGTCCTTAGAAGACATCTCTCCAGTGCACGATGCGTAGTTTGCATCGCTCTGGCGATTGTCTTGTTGTCGGGCCAGGTTTCCGTCGCGTAACACATCGCAGGCAGTACAGAGGCGTTAAATATCGAGGCCCTGAGGCCGGGATCCTTGACCTGATCGGTGACTTCGCGAATCGAACTGAAGGCTGCCCATGCTGCGCGTCTCCTGCGGGCGATTTCAGGAGCGAGGTCGTTATCCATGTTCAGCTCTCTTCCCAGATAGACGTAGGAGTCGACCTGTTGCAGAGCGACTCCATTTAACCTTACGAGTCCCGTGTCACACCACTGATTGACCATAAATTGTGTCTTGGACATATTCATGTCCAATCCAATCTTCATACCTGCCACATTGAGCTCGTTCAGCATTTCCTCGGCTTCTGCCGTGCTGGCAGAGATCAGAACAATATCTTCGGCGAAGCGAAGGTTGCTGATCCGTTTACCGTCGACAAGGTAGCCTTTATCGTCCCAGTTCAAGTCTTTCATGGCATATTGAAGTGCCGCTGTGAATAGCTTGGGAGAAATCGTGTCTCCCTGCCGTACTCCTTTCCCGATAGGAATTTTAAGCTTTCGATCGAACAGCTGGATGGTAGTCGATGTGTTCGAGAAGCATTCGTCGAGAAGTCGGATGTAGGGCGATGGTATACCAGCGTGCACAAGGGCGTTCAGAATGGCGTTGATTTCCACAGAGTCGAACGTTTTCCGATAATCCACGAAGACAAGAACAAGTGGGAGGTGGTATTCGCGGCTCCTTTCGATGAGCTGTGAGACAGTCTGAATATGGTCCATGCAGGAGAAATCCTTGAGAAACCCTGCTTGCTCCACTGGCTGATATTCATCCAAGCAACGCTCCATGCGGTTAAGCAGTATCTTGGTGAAGATCTTGTACACAACCGAGAGAAGACTGATGGGTCGATAGTTGTTGATATCCTCCTGCTGACCTTTTTTGAAGATTAAAACTGCTTTCGACTCCTTCCATGAGTCCGGAATCCTACCAAGTCGAAGGTAGTGGTTGAAGTGCTTGGCAAGAAGTGAGCAGACGGCACTGCCACCCGCACGAAGGAGATCAGCAGAATTGCCGTCCGGTCCGGGAGCAGTGCCCAGCTTCATCCTTCTGATAGCATGAGCAACTTCTGATTCCAGAATGGGAGGTACTTCCTCAGCTGGTGGCATCAAGCATTTCGGGACAGTGATGGAAGAACGGAACAGATCTGTGTAGAATTCCTGAACGATGGCCTCCATCGCTCTTCGAGACGTTTGCGTTGTTCCATCCTTATCCACAAGGGCTGACATTATTGCCTTCTGATCGCAGAGATCTCGTTTGCAGCGCTTTATGCTTGAACCTTTCCCAGCCGCTTCTAACAGCTTCAATCTTCTGTAGGCTTGAATGGACTCCTTCACTGCAATTCGACAGGCCTTCGAGATGGTGACTTTTTCCAGATGGGAAGCATTAGGATCCAGTTTAACAGCTCTTCTTTGCTCCAAGAGTTTAATCGCATGTGCATTGAGTCTTGAAGCAGACGGTGATGTGACTTCGCAAGAGCTGCTAGCACATTTCAACAGTCCTTTGGAGAGAAGGTCGTAGTCTTCCGATGGATCTTCAAGAAGATTCCAATCATACGACTTTATCGCATATTCCAACTCCTCAGACTTGAATGTGGGGATCCTCACCGGTGCCGGTTTATGGGTGTCACGCTTGAACATCCTCTTTTTGAGAGTCAGCTTCGCACGGACAAGACGGTGATCCGAGCCGGTGTCAAATGAAGGCAGCACGGAGACGTCGAACAGACTCCAGCGTCTGTTCGTAAGAACATGGTCGATCTCCGAACGTGTTTCTCCATTTGGGCTTTCCCAGGTCCATCGTCGGTTTGAAGGCTTCTTAAACATAGAATTTCCATGGTAGAGACGGCACGCGGATAGGAAGTCTATCAGGCGTTCTCCGTTTTCGTTCCCTGAGGAAGTTCCATGTGGTTCTAGCCTCCATTCGTCGTGATCATTCGTACCGACGATAGCGTTAAAGTCACCAACGACAACTTTGTAGTAGCTCTTTTCGTCGTTGACAGTCCTTTCGAACAGCTTGTAGAATTCCTCTTTTTCTTCATCTGTGGCCGCAGATGTTGGAGTATATCCATTTATGATGGAGATAGTTCCTTGATCTTTGGTTTCCAGACGAAGAACAGCTACTCGCGGACTGATGATCTTGTAAGAGTCTACTAGGTGGTGCACTGTCGAATTGACGAGAAATCCAACTCCGCCAATATTCTTTCTGTCCACCTTTGCTCCGATAATGAGAAGCTCGTTGTGGTCGGTCATTCTTATGGTTTCCGTTCTGCCTTTCGTTTCCTGCAGGGCGATAACGTCGTATTTGATGTTGCGGCTTCTGTAAAGCAGTGTCCGAAGATTCTGCTCAGATGCGATCGAACGACAGTTATAAGTGCAGACGAATAGGCAGTTTCCGTGTCGTGGTGGGAGGGAGTTTCCGGTAGTCCGATTCCAATGACGTCCTGATAGTTTAACTCCGAGATTAGATGGCCCCTCGCCGGAGGTGGATGCAACCGACGTCGTAGAAGTCCACCTCCGGCGCGCGGAGGACTGGGGCGCGGGTTTAGTTGTTTGAGCCGTAGCGGTGGTCTGGTTACTCACATGTTCCTGGCCAGGGATACAGGAGAGCCGCCCATACACGACAAAGCGTCGCGTACTGCGTGACCGTTTGTGCCGTTAGCCATCACAAAGTGATGTTCACCCCTTCACCGCGGTGAGGTGGCACATGAAGGGGTTGAAAGTATTAGGTTATCCGGAAAGTTTTTAGAATAATTGCATGGTAAGAATCAAAACAACGTATGTTTGCCAGCTGAAGTTGTGAGCGGGCCGGACTTAGGAAATTTGTGTTTTACGTCCTGTAACTAACAGCAGCATGTGCGACATATCGTCTCCTGCTCCCAGTGGCGCCTTCGCAATGGACAACAAGAAGATGCTCTACCGACCAGCCCTCCTTCTACAGTACCGCTGCTGCCGATCCGTGAACGAGACCCAGCGCTTTCAACAGGAGACAATGAAGGAGCAAGTCCTCTCTCGGGCGGCGTGCTTCAATTGGTACCGCAAGTTCGACAACGGTGACAAATCACTCGAGGATTCCCGACGCACAGGTCGACCACATACGCAGAACAGACAGCTCGTACTCGCCACCTGCAGCGCTCGACCTGATCTTTCTGTACGCGAACTTTCAGACCTTACAAATACTCCTAGGTCCACAGTACACGATGTTCTGGCAGCGTCGCGAAGTTGTCTGGAGTCGTACCACATGCTTTGACGCCTCAAGACAAACGGAAGCGTGTTGATACCTGAAATTCTCTCCTCAGCCGTCGCCGCACATTTGCTTGGATCGACTCGGTCGTCACGATGGATGAAAAGTATTGCGTCTACGACAATTTGGTGCGTCGCAAGCACTGGACGGACTTCGTTGAGTTGCCCCAACCACAGCCGAAACGTCTTGATCACGACAAAAAGGAGTTGCTTTTCTTCTGGTGGGCCATCAATGGCCCAGTATTCTGGGAAATGGTTCCTACCGATTCCATGGTAGACTCGAACGTGTTCTGCGCTCAGCTGGAAAAAATGAGCGGAATCCTACGTAATCGCAATCCCAGAAGAGGAAAATTTCTTCTTCTCATGGATAACGCCAGACCTCACACAGCAAAGATTGCGCAGAATAAATTGGAGGAACTCGGGATTGAACTGGTACCCATCCGCCGTACCAACCAGGGATGTGCGTTTAACGATTAACGATTTACCGGATTTACCGGCATTTTTCGTAAAAACTTTTTGACGAAATTTAACGACGAAAAATTCCGTTGAACTGCATTAACGACATTTTATGACCATTTTTAAAATTTTGCTTCCTCCCCATGTGAATAGATTTTGGACTTTTTTGAATGAGCTTTCGCAGTGTTCCGAGGAAACCTTCTGCTTACTGTGTATCGGTGTAGTTACTCGATATTGTCCTCGAGTTTCAAGAATTGTTGGCATTTTCCTTGCTCCTTGACCAATATATCTGCGTGAGACCCCACTTTTCTACGCAGTCGTTCCGTGTTTGTTTTCGATTTCCTGGTCCGTTTCTTGCGCTTGATTGCTACATATTAGTTCTCCATAATTACCAACTATCCAGTTTTCCACAGTTTTTTGTGATATTTATTTCATAAGTGGGGTTGAAGGCATAGAAAACACGAAGAAAACGCTACGAAACACAAACTACGTGAGAAAAAAAAAGCAAGCACAAGAAACGAAACAAGGGGAGAGATGGGCTCCTTCCCTCTTCTCCGCAAGTTTTCCGGAAAGTTGGAAGAATTTTTCATGCAGCATCAGCCGGTGACTGTAGAACTGCAAAACACCAAGACGCCGTCAACTCGTTGGTCGGATCTCTTTGTGAAAGCACTGAACTAGCGATATAACGTTGTTCGTCTCCCTCGAGCGAGGTGGATCCGTTGGAGCATTTTGGCACGCGACAGGGACCTCTCGAGCAACTCAATGATCAGCGGAACGACCATGATACAGGAGAGTAATGGAACGTGGACTATGAAAGAGACAACGATCACATTATGTGCAGTGTTATGCAAGTCGCTCAGGCACGACTGGCACGAACAATAGGGCTGGTAGAATGAATATTGTGGTGTCCATTAGTATTCACTGTATGCTCTACCAATGAAATAAAAGTCTGCTCGAAGAGCCTTCTTGCAGTGCTCACTCGATTCCTTCTTGTTCACATTTCTTCCGTTACGGGAATTAAAGACTCCTTTTAACGCTCTGTTTTCAGAAACATGAAACTCATTTCCGTATGCAGTCTGTTCGCCGTACTATTGGTATGTTATGTTTACTAGCGCTATATTCTTGAAACATATCATTCCAATTTTCAGGCTAGCTTGTCGATCGCTTTTGTAGCCGGCCTTGATAGAGGCCCATGGTGTAATCCATTACTGCATCCGACGTGCTGATTTATGGCTCAATGGTTCAACGAGGAGCTGTGCCAGTAAGGCACGCTGTTTGAGAGTCGGAATAAACGTGCATCAAATACGCTTGTCAGCATCGAGGTATCGTGCATGACATTAAACTTCCCTCTTTCTGGATAGTGATCTCTAAGGCCTGTTATACTCCCGCGGGAGCGTCCGCGGAAGGGCGGGAATCGCGCCGAGATCCCTCACGTGGCCAATCGCCGCGCCCCGCCACGCCCGCCATCCTCGGTGCACCCTTAGGCGCCTTTTATACTTGCGCCGCCGCGCGGCGCGGCGTGATGATCGGCATAGCTATCGATTTTTCGCGCCGCCCGGCGGCGCCGCATCGTGTTTATACTCCGCCGCCGCAAAACACCACATTTGACGGAATTTAGGGTTACGGTATTCGGCGAATCGCGCCGCTGGAGGGAGGGGCGCGGCGGCGCGGCGCGATCAGCCGCGGCGGACTCGGTGCTAAGTCGAAGATTTCACCACCGTGGTGAAGAAATTGCTATGTCCTTTGCATTTTGGTCCCCCAGAAGTGCATCTCTAGGTAGGGGTGGAGGGGGGGGGGGTCTGTTTGCCATGTACATTGCTCTGTGCTCTTGTTTCGCAACTCGTTTCGTTGGTTTGTTTCGTAACTTGGTGCTGTCATTTCAGGTGGACATTATGGTAATGTGTAAGTGATAGCAGCGGATAGGTTAAATCGTCGTCATTTAGTCCTTTTTTGAAATGCGTCACCTAGTTTATTCGTAGGTGTTGATATTTGGCCAATGCAAGGACTTGAGCTGACCGGGTGATAAACAGTAGTGCTTCATTCATCCTAATCAAGCCCTGAACCACCTCACTGAACTCGCAGGGATGGGAGCCTTGTTTGGGTTGTGTTGATAACGACCTAAAGATGCAATCTATTCGGGAGCCATTTCCTTCTCTGACTGAGCGATTGAACGAAGTGCGTCTAAATGGGGTATGTACAAATGTGATATTGAAGGCAACTGCAAATTTAATAGCCATGATTTTGACCCAAATTTATTTATTTATTTACGTATGGTGATTTCTTTTCGTCCCGTTCCTCAGAAGAATGAAAGGGACACATTAGCTGGCTTTTCGTGTTCGAGAGTTTTTTTTTGCTACGGGGAGTAAATATGTTCCCAGTGCACGGCATTCTCTAACACTGAGTGTGTAAAGTAGAAACTCTCGGCTTTCTGAAGTTGCTGAGTTCCCATCTCTGTCTAGAGACTAGAGCAAAACTTCAACTTCTTCTGTCTCTGTCGTCATCATCGATGCCCAGTCCGTAGTAGACGCAGAAACTCGTGGCCCTCGTCGCTGACGCCCCCCCCCCTTTCTAACTGCAATCGCGGAACGGCGCGTCAAATTCGGAGCGCGGCGCGGCCGGCCGCGCCGCGCTCAGAATTGACGCGCCGCTGCGCGGCGGGAGTATAAAAGGCGCCTTAGGCCTCTGTTATACTCCCGCGGGAGCATCCGCGGAACGTCTGCGGACCAAGCATGCACGGCGGACGGCGGGCGTGGCGAGGCGCGGCGATTGGTCAGGTGAGGAGTCTCGGCGCGATTCCCGCCCTTCCGCGGATGCTCCCGCGGGAGTATAACTCAGGCCTTAGTCCGCGCACGTTCCGCGGATGCTCCCGCGGGAGTATAACAGTGACCTAAGCAGTTATATTTCCGTTCGAATTTGTCTATTTTTATAAAGCGGAAAATGGTTGCACTAGCAGATCTAGTGGAGTATGTAAGCCGCATACAAAATCTGAGTCAACTAAGTCGCTGTGAGAAATTCTCAGTCTCTATGGAATTCCTGCGACCTTCGTCAAGGTGTTTAGAAGCCCATATCAGATCTCATACTGTTGCGTGAAGACAACTCTTGGAAATACAAGCTTCTTCAAGATGACCACAGGAGTTAGACAGTAATGTGTTCTCTCTCCTTGTTATTCAACATAGTACTCAACCTCGTAATATAGAGAGTGGCAGCCAAGGTAGAAGCAGGTTTTCCTTGGCTCAACGGATGCCTTATAGACCTGGACTTTGCCGAGAACATTGCCGTATTGGCTGAGAAGAACGATACCCTCCAAAGAAGTAAAGAACACCATTGTCACGACGCAGCAACATTGGATTCCGACTTATGGTTAGCCTTGAAAAATCAAAGCTCATGCACATAGGAGATTTGTGCTCAAGAGAGACGGCGCTTGTATTGGAACGGATTGCTTGGAAGTTGTACACTAAGGAACTACGATCATCAGTAACTGAAGTGCCGAAGCTGACGTCCGCTCTCGGATCGCGAAGGCAACAACAGTATTCCGAAGGCCCTGTTCATACTTCGCGACAGCAGCGACAAGAGCGCAGCGCGCGGAAGTATGAACAGGCGACAACAGCGACTGGAGCGACTGGAGCGACAAGAGCGACAAGAGCGACAAGAGCGACTGGGGCGACGGACGTAGTGTGGTGTACGTAATTGCACCATAACGTCTACTTTGTGGCCTAAAATATCAAGTGAATAGAGGCTTTCACGTCTAACTATTCAATTGCATTAGTGTTCGGAAACTGAAATAGACAAAAGCAAACAGTTATATCATATTACCTACATCGTCAGCGTGGCACTCAAAATAGACATAAAAGCACTCCTTACCTTTGTATGAAGAACGGCAGAACAGAAAACGTTTCCTTCCAGCACTAGTGCGCCTTTCAGGACTAGTGCGGTGTAATTACGTACTCCACACTCTGTTCGTCGTCCCAGTCGCTCCAGTCGCTCCCGGCGCCGGCGCGAAGTATGAACACTTTCCGGCGGCACGCGCTCGGTTTTAATCGCTACGCATGTTTTGCACGGGAACGAGTCGCTCTTGTCGCGAAGTATGAACAGGCCCGAAGGCTTTAACTACTGTGAGCGTCGTCTTCCATTTCAAATAACGTCAAACTGCATTTATACTTTTCGCCAGTCATCACTAGTGCAACGTACGCTAGCGAAACATGGAAGATAACGACTAACATCAGCATCAGACGAGTCATGCGTTTGCAAATGCCTGAGACAAATAATGAGAATACGTTACACGAGACGCGTGATGAGCGATAGAGTGTTAAGGCCCCGCAGACTTCTGCGGCGTTGCCGCTGCCCTATCCTTCATCATAGGGCACGGACGCAGAGCTCGCCGCCAGCGGCGAGCCCGTTGGAGCGGCAACGCCGAAAATAATTTAAATCATACGAGACGGCGCCACTCCAGCGGCGCCGGGAGAGTCTGTCTGCGCTCTGCCCTTTCGCGGCGGAGATCCAGAGCTGAAACGGCCGCGTCAACAGTTGGTCCCGATTAGAAAGACTACAGTACCTCGCCGTCGCCGCTAGCCAGCCGGCAGCCGGCGTTGAGCGACGTGACTAATCGATTTCGTCGTCCGCCGGCCGCAGAAGTCTGCGGGGGCTTTAGCCCTAGTTTATACTTGCTCCGCCACGCGGCGCGACATTATGATCGGCACAGATATCGATTTTTCGCGTCGCCCGGTCGATACCTATTCTGACCATGGTGCCGCGCCGCTCAGCGGCGCAAGTATAAACTAGGGCTTACGGCGTTGCGCTCAAGCATTCTTTACGACATTCTGACTTCGCAACATCCTAGCGTAAACTGGCGGTACGCTTAACAATACCAACCATGCAGTGGATTGCACCGGGAAAGCGAACCATGGACCGTACAAGAAACACGTGGCGTCGCACGTTCATGAATGACTTGAGAGTTATGAATATTTCTAGGCAGGAGTGCGAATAAATAGCTCAACACAGATAGCAGTGGAAAGAGTTCGTCGCTCAACAGCATAGAACTAAACACAAAATCTTCTCTATATCTATAAAATACCTATTTACTACTAAAATTGCCACCAATACAGCAATAGTCCTTCCACTTTAAAGGAGATAGCTGGGTTTTCAAAGAGTACGGCTGAGCTAATCTTTCCTTCCCGTCTTCTGCTCAGATTAAATTGCTCTTCTTCATTCGTTTACGCTCCGTTTGTGGGCAATATTAGAGGCGTAAAACGCCTCATTCAGTTTTATTTCCTATGCATCGTGAAAGACAAAAGGTCAACCTTAATTGTCCGTTGAGCTACTTAGAAACCTTTATGAGGAAATTGCGTGAGCGTGAATGCTGCCGTAACTAACCCTGCTGCTTTCTAGCAAGCGTATTTTTGCTATACTTCAGAGAAGAGGAATAAAGTCTTAAAATGCCGTAGAGTCCTGCTCAGATTAGACAATCCACTCAGAAGGTGGGAAAGAGGAAAAGTGCAGATGGTTGCTCCAAAACGTGGCACAAGGTTGAGGTTGATATTAAGAATTATTCTGATAAGTCTGTAATAAACCTGTCCCCTCAGGTTTATTCACGTGTAGATCACACGGCCTCATGGGCCCGTACATAACAAAACACAGGCAACATAACAATTTATTAACAATAAAGACACATATGAACGGTAACAAGGGGCTACGGATGTAAGGCTCGGGGGGGGGGGGGGGGGGGAGAGAGAGAGAAGGAACTCATCAGGGGTGGGGAGGCGCCGGAGCCGACACTACACGGCCGGCGATCAGGGCCCGGATTCATGAACGATTTACTGGCGGGTAAGTGCAAAATTTACCCCTACTCTCCACTTACGCTCGATTCATGAACGCGCGGCGGGAAAAATCCGAGGTAAGTGTCAAGGTAAATGCTACCCCGTCAGCCCGTCTGGGAACATTTACCTCCAAGGCGAGGGTTTTGCTCCGCGGCCAACTTCTGACCCAATGCATGCCTCCGCTAGCCCTTAGCCAACTCTGAGCTGGCAACCAGCAGCAAATTCAATGCCTGGCAGGGGCGCCTAGTTGCCATCGCCATGCGCACGTCCTTCGCCGCACTTCGGTGAGTTGTTTTACCTTTTGTTTTTCTCTATTAGGCTTGCATTCCATGATTTTTTGGGCTCTGTGGACCATGGCGGCCCCCACAATGCCACTTATTTCTGAGTGAATTGCTTCTTTTAGTGGCATTGTGGGTCAGCTTGGGCCACTATGAGCCTAGTCCACCACGCAAATCGTAATTTACGATTTGCGTGGGTGGACTATGCCAGTCCGCCACCCTAGCCTTCCTTAGCATATGTTGTCTATGGAGGCTACTGTGGTGGATGGCACCCATTATTAGTCATGTTGGCCCACATTTACCATTGTTTCTGTACTTCCTGCTATGCTACTAGTTTCCACCCCTCTCCCTCCCTCCCCTTCCCTCGCCCAACCCCACATTTCACATTTAATTTCCCCCAAATACGAAGCTGCAAGTGTCGGTGCCAGCGACGTCCCAGCAGCAAGTGTGACTGCTTGGTTTCGCTGTTAGCTGATGCCAGCGGGAGAGCGGAGGCATGCACATTGGGTCAGAAATTGGCCGCGGAGCAAAGCCCTCGCCTTGGCCGTCATAAATCAGAAAGTCATAAATCACGACTTACGTAACTTTAACGGAGAGCTTGTAACCTTATCAAGCGATATGGTGAGCGACAAGCCGCGTTATCTGAGCTTTTGACGCGGCTTATCACTCACCATATCGCTTGATAAGCTTACAATTCTCCATTAAAGTTACGTAAGTCGTTGATGAATGCGACCCCTAGGTGCAGTCCCAAGAGGGGGGGGGCACTCCATTCTCACTTCGAAAGACTATTTGAAGTTAAACACTTACAACGTCACATTTAAAACTGCTTACCTAAAGCTCTCCTGGGAATATTGCGGGTCGCTTTCTTGGAATAATGAAAAAGTGCAGATATGAAAGCATGCAAAGCCTCCGGCGGCTAATCCCGGTTTGAATTCCCGCGCTACCAAATGCATGCGCGTCCACTGATTCACCGTGAAACGATACGTAGATGGACGCCAGCGGGCTTTACTCATCGCTATTTCTATTTCTATGACTGGGGGGGGGGTCGGAGAGAATCTAGTGACTGCCTTATGATTTCATAAGGGCCTGTCACACTTCGCAACAGCAGCTACAAGAGCGACGAGAGCGCAGCGCACATGGCGTGCGCAGAACCGGCAAGTATGAACAGGCGAGAAGAGTGACAAGGGCGACTGGAGCGACAGCGCCGGCGCTCGAGTATGAACGCTTTTCGGCGGCGCGCGTTCGGTTTTAACCCTTTCACGACATTGTCCGACGATGTCGTCGGACACTTTTTTGCCGCGTGGGACAATGTCCGACGATGTCATCGGACACCATCATAAAAATAGTTCATGGAAAATTATCACATATTTGATGCTACAATTTTAATTAATGAATCCACTAATAGCTACGGTCAAGATGGTCCATGGGAAACTTCATTTGTTACTGTTTTTCATATCTAACAAATAATACAAATAAAAAATAGAAAAAATCAACGCGCGGGAAAAATGCGCGCTGTCCCACACGGCAGTCACCTGAAAATCGCGCGTGTCATGAAAGGGTTAATCGATATGCGTGTTTTGCACGGGCGACGAGTCGCTATTGTCGCGAAGTATGAACAGACCCCAGTCATTAGATTTTCGAGGAATCTCAGATGTGGGAGAATGGGAGCGCCCTACCCGCCCCCCCCCCTTGGGATCGCACCTTGCCCTGTGCCACGGGGCGAGCTCCTGGACAAAACACAAACAGACAGATATGTGCTGGCGCATAGCGAGGATTCGCATTGGAGCGCGATTTTCTTTCATCATTTACGGCCGTGGTGAAACAGATTATTTTTTTAAAATGATTGCTGAGAAAGAAGTTTTTCAGGCGATTCTTATCGGGAGGGAGAAGGCTGCAATATTAGTGAAGTCTGGGAGAAAAAACGATTACCTGTTGAGAAAAAATCCGTTAAAATTTCGGCTAGAGTTTTGAAAGTTTCCGTCAAGACAGAATTTATCAGAAAATGCGGTTAATTCGTTAAAATTATTCAACAATTAACTGTTAAATGTGCTGCCCTGATTCGAATACACACCTCGCTCCGCCTTAGCAAAGAGAGAACAATGATGATCCGTGGAGGAAATACTCGATCCCTTCTCCATGTGTGCCCAAGGAGGCTGACGAGTTTGCTCTCTAAGGCCCCGTTTATACTTCCATCGCCGCGCGACGCGATGCCATGTAAAGTGGCCAAATTGATCGATCGCATTGTTCAATCGATATGGCTACCATATTGGTGTCGCGTGTCGAAGTATAAACCGGGCCTAAAGCGGTGATTCTAATAGCAAAAAGGCAATGCTGCGCTGCTTTTTCCTCTGCAATTCCAAACAGAATTAGCCTTCCTCTGCAGTGTGGGACTCATCGAATAGGTGTCAGTTCCAATGGAATCAGAGCTGTAAATTCCATGGCTGGTGGCAAAAAGTGAAGCAGAAATAGTGCATTTTTAATAGAACGCTGAGCAAATAGGAGCGGTAGCGTATTCCAGGTGAAGCGGTTCTTCCCTGGAGTTCAACATCTTAATCCGTCAAAGCTGGAATTTCCTCGCGGTGCCGTTTTTTATTGCACCAATAGCGTGTCTGATAATCAGATGCTGAAAACAGGCTTGAAACCGGCCGCTTGCCTTCAGCTTTTCAGATACATGTGCATAAAAGGATAACGGATAAAGGACTCCCTCAAAAGGAATCTATTTTTGCGTATTTCTGATTGCAGTGGAATATAAGTTGGCGAAAACGTGCGCCGAAAAACCGAAGTCGTTACATATGCTTCTTTATCCGGGATGCGCCACGCATTCTACTTTTGTTGGACGTCATGAATGCAGTTTGAATGGCTAATATAATCACTTGTGTTGGCCCTACGAAGAGCAAGTCAGTGCCTTATCTTCTCAGGAAAAGTCTGGTACCAATTTACCAACCTTGGAGGTATAAAAAGCATTCTTGATCTGAGCGGGAAACACGATTCAAGAACCAGGAATCGGGTATGCACAACAGTTGGACCCCTTCACCTGTGCTACAGCTCGCCCTAAATGTAAATAACCCCCGAAAATTTAAAAGTGTGAACATTGCGCTTTAAAAATTTGAGCGTTCTCTCAATTTTGTAAACAGCGGTGGTACAACGTGAATCATAACAGATGAATGGTTCAATTAAAGCTACTTTCAACAACTTCACCGGACCAAAAATGCACAGAAAGAATCCATGTATTTTATTTTATATTTTTAAATAATAGGTCATCCAATAAGTCATGTCGTTTTTTCAACCTTGACTTCATTTAAACAAATTCTCAACAAAACTTCACTTTAGCCAATGTAATCACCATCATTATCAACAACCTTGCTCCATCTAAGGCCTATGTTATACTTTGGCGACGCTGTTGTCGGCGACGTCGGCGACAGTGTTACGCGGGCTGCCCAGCAGTGCGTAGCAGCCCGCGCAACACTGCGTCGCCGACGCTTCGCCGAAGTATAACATAGGCCTAAGGCAAATCTTCAATACCTAAGGGAACAAACTGTTGTGGTTTTCGAGCAAAATATGTGGACATAGCATTTTGAATATCCTCCAAACTTTCAAATTTCTCGCCACTAAGAAAATACTGTAGAGACCGGAACAATTAATAATCGGAAGGTGCGAGATCGGGAGAATACGATGGATGAGGCAGAACCTCCCATCCTAATTCGTTGATTTTTTCCAGGGTCCGTTTTGAACAGTGCGGTCTTGCATTGTCGTGATGGAGCATTACGCCCTTTCTGTTGGCGATCGCTGGATACTTTTCTGGTAAAGCTTGGTTCATTCGATCCAATTGTTCACGGTAAAGGTTTGCCTCAACGGTCTGTCCAGATTTAATCACTTCAAAGTGGGCAATTCCACGGATATTCCACCAAACACAGAGGAGTACCTTTCTGAGATGAATATTCGGCTTCGCAGTACTTCTTGGCTGTTCATTTTTGGAAAGCCACTGCTTTTTGCGCTTCGGATTATCGTACAAGATCCATTTTTCGTCTCCTATGATCAGTCGATGAACGAACGGGTCTGTACGGTGTCGCTGAAGCAGAGCGTTGCAAAGCGTCGATCGGTTGGCACTATACTTATGCTCTCCCAAAAATTTCGAATATTCGAATGGTTTCGAATACCGAAAATTTTCGAGCATTCGAAATCGAATATATTCGAAAAACGCGATTTTTGTGAACATTCGAATTCAAATACATTCGAAAAACGCGATTTTTTGAATATTCGAATTCGAATACATTCGAAAAACGCGATTTTTTGAACATTCGAATTCGAATACGTTCGAAAAACGCGAATTTTCGAATATTCGAATTCGAATGAAAAATCAGGCTGTATTATAGACATGATAGAAGGCAACACAGAATAGAAAAGGGAAGCAATACATAACGGATCCCTTCCTATTTAAGCACGAGGTTTTTATCGACAGGCATCTCATAAACCCCCATGTGAGTCGTAAAAATGAGATAGAGAACTTACACGTAGAACGATCAAAGGGCTTATGGAAGCGTCTAATTTCCTTGCTTACTGGAATACGAATTTTTCTCAAAGGAATACTGGTGTTTTGTTAATTGCTGCTTATGAGGAACAAACGAAAGGTTTACAACACATTTGAAGGGAACATTATCTGGTTGAGCCACTGTAAGCTTCTAGGTCACTTTAAAACAATCCTTTTTGAAATTGGTGGCAGACTGACTGTTAAAGAACTTTCATGAAACAATGCTTTTGCCTAGCGGCAGCTAGTGAAGGACTGACGACAAAGTACTACATGAAAATCTGTAGCAAGTCTGTCCTGCTCATCTACAAATGTGAAATATCACATTGTCGATTTTGCGGCCACAAAATGTATTACAAGTAGCTAGGAATAGGCTACCCATGAGGGCCAGTCTCATTTCGTTTTGGTGATTCACCCAAGTACGTGGTAGGAATAAATATTTCTTATTTGCGATGAACTTGTGAATGTAATTATTCTCCAGCCAACATATTGATAAACTACGGTAAACTTCAGAAAAATAGATCGATCGATAACATCCGGCCGACCTACGCCGCCTCGCCTTTGTGAAGTCCGGCATACGGCCGACGTATCCATGCGAATCCCACTTCAAATGGCCAATTCAGAACAAGAATCGATAAAATCGATCGATAGCATCCGACCGACCTACGCCGCCTCCCCTTTGTGAAGTCCTACCTTATAATATAGCTTTTGCGGAACTGTAGTCGTTGTAGAAACGAAATCCAGAAGCAGAGCATTCAGACCACGGAGGAGCAGAAGAGCATAGCGTGACGAAAATTACAAAGCCGACTTCATGAGGTACTCTTCTGCACCAGGAGACACCCGACGTGACAGAAGACAGAAGCGCACCCTGTTGACCCTCACGCCCATCCTGCGACATTTGCTAGCTTGTGGTCTCAGACTCTTAACTGCAGCGTGAAGGACAAATATCGTCCGTTTGAAACGCCGCTTGAACCATCATTTTCAATTTTTTTGTTAACAATTCCTACTCTTCCTCGGCCGCTTTGCACAGGCGCAGTAATAAATTTGTAATGCTTGGTACCTCCCAAACAAGAATTTACCTTTATCCTTCCTTCTGCTGTCCTTCATCCTTTACGTTATTACGTTTACGGCGAAAATAGCTTCCAGAACTGCTTGAGTGGAATGCAAAACTGGTCCAGATCAAACTAACCCTTATGTCCATATTCTAAGATCTAAAAAACGTCTAATACTATATAGGAGCGCGCTAAGAGCTGTCGATCGTCGATGTGTCAGAAATTACTGACAGGAACAGGTGCATAAAATTAGCGTAGAATAGGTATACAAAATACTGGAAAATATTCAGACGTCTCCAGCGAGCGCCTTAATTCAGAAGACCATGTCACAGATTGATCAGGCAATCAATACCGGTTGATACTATCCATACTTTTATCGGTGAAAGTGGTCTTCTCTCAGAGTTCACCAATCGGGGTGGCGACGATTACTGGTCCCCGATCGGTCATTCACTACTGCAGCGATTCTCTGTTGAAAATTTTTTGCAATTCAACATTGTGAGACGTTGTGGAAGTTCTCCCTCTTAACAGGGCTTTTCGGGAAGTGACTAGTATCGATGAGGCGCTCAGTTTCCGGGCACCGAGCCACCATCGTACCACAGCTTTGATTCACAGACAGAAGCGTTTTGGCGACCCAAATTACCCGAGAAACCCACCAAGCCTTTTCAAAATACGCCGATACACAAATTCGAATGACACCTTTCGAATACTTGTATAATTTTTGCTTTCTGGGAAATTGCGAATATTCGAATGGTTTCGAATACCGAAAATTTTCGAGCATTCGAAATCGAATATATTCGAAAAACGCAATTTTTCTGAATATTCGAATTCGAATGTTCAAAAAATCGCGTTTTTCGAATGTATTCGAATTCGAATACATTCGAAAAACGCGATTTTTTGAACATTCGAATTCGAATACATTCGAAAAACGCGATTTTTCGAATACTCGAATTCGAATATTCAAATTCGAATGAAAATCATTCGAATACCTATTCGAATGGGTCATTCGAGCATAAGTATAGTTGGCACGGTTCTCGGCGGATAAATCGTGCGGTACCTAAACACCTGCTCTGCAAACAATGCCAATTTGGCGTAGATGAAGATGAATGGTTGATTTATGCTCGCTAAGAGTGCTCGAAAGTTCCTCCACTGTTTGACAAGGATTCGCCTCCAGTTCTGCCATAGCATGTCGTTGTCACATGTTACGGGTCTTCCTTATCGAGAGGAGTCAGAGAGGTCAAAATTATCGGATTTGAACTTGGAAAACCATCGTTGGCGTTTGCGATCATCCAGTGCATCTGGATATACATCGCAGATATTTTTGGAAGCAACCGTTGCGTTACTATCCTTCCGAAATTCGAACAACATGCAATGCCGAATATGCTACTCTGAGATTTGCCAAGCCATTTCACCTGAACTTGCAAGTTCGCAATTCAACAAATGGTAGATTCTAAAAGAGCAAGTCTCATTTACCTTAGAATCACTTCAGCGCACCTTCGAAATACACAAATCTGCCGACAAATAATGAGCTAAAACTTAGTGCACAAAAAACGACATTACTTATTGGATAACCTAGTACATACCTTCTCGTAGAACGTGGATGCACAGCGCCTGGATTGACCCACGCCCGCACCGCACATTAGCCGTGGGTGAACTACGGGGGCGCTGTAGTGATCCCGACTCTATTGAACGAGAGACAAGCCTCAACATGACAGCCAACGACAATAGCAGCCAACATACCAACGAACACAACCAAGCCGCCCTCGCACCTGTACATGCAGACCACAACACAAATAGTGAGGGATTCACCACCTTCCTCCTCGACTGCCCAGAGTAGCACCACACGATCTATTTCACGCAACTGCATTGGAATGACTACATGAAAGTTCCATAGTGAACCCAAGATACCGGGAAGAAATACAAAACACAGGATTACAGAAGAAATAGAAATGCAGGATTACAGTAATGGAGAGCATATCTTTGCCGCGCCAGCTGATGTCGAACTGTAATAACTATCCGAGGCTCCTAAGTGTTGTATATGAGCAGAATCGCCTCTCTCTGAAAAACAACAAAATGCAAATATCTCGACTACACTACAACTCTGCGCAGAGTTAGGGACGACGGAAGTTGAGCCGTTGGCGGCGTTGCCCTATGCCTGCAGGCCGAGGACGAGCTCAAGTTGGATGGAAACAGCGATGACAAGCGAGCGATGGTGACGCAGTGGGTAGAGGGACGGCGTAGTCCCCATAATCTGTCGTCCCTAACTCTGCGCAGAGTTGTAATGGGGTCGAGATATTTGCATGTTGTTGTTTCTCAGAGAGAGGCAATTCTGCCCATATACAACACTTGGGCTATTCCGAGCTACCGTTGAGATAGTCTCCCGGTCAGTCCAGCCCCATCCTCCTCCATGTAGCCGCCTGTATTGAAGACGATTTGGGCGGCAACGAGCCGCTCGAGAATCCCGGGGGATGGTTAGACGAGAGCACGAAAGATCGGCGCCCGGAGCCACGCCCGCGCATCCGCTTGGCAGATCAAGGAAAGTATAGACTGAGTCCGGCGGAACCCCCCGCGGGAGCATCCGCGGAAGGGCGGGAATCGCGCCGAGACTCCTCACCTGACCAATCGCCTCCCGCGGGAGTATAACTGAGCCCTAAGCGAGAGGCCGGACCTGGGCGCGGATTCATTAAGCAATGGGTATAGGAAGAGATAAAGAATAAAAGATAAAGGACGGCGTTACTCAATCCCTTCTGGGATGCGCCAGCGCATTCTACTTCTACGGGATGTCGTGGAGGCGACATGAATGCGTGTTTGGCCATACAATGACTTGCGGTGACAGCCGATGAACAAGTCAGCGCTTTATCCTTCCCAGACATGTCTGGTACCAATTCACCGACCCCGGAGGGATGGAAGGCTTGGTTGGCCTGGGCGGGAAATCCGAACCAGGAACCTGGTATCGGGTGCACGCGACAGTCGCGCCTCCTCCGACTGCGCTACACGCGCCCATAGGTAGAGATACCGTATGAGAATCATACCCACTACCATCAATGGGTAGTGGCTACGAATGGTATTCATGAAAGGACTCAAGGATAAAGTACAACTAGGCCTTTCGCGAAAACAGCTGGGGCCGGATTCATCAACGACTAACCCGTATAGCGGGTAGAGATACCGACGATGAAGCCTGCGTCTCTGACTCTTCCCTTTTCTCTACCTGACTCTTGTCTTAACTCAACCCCGTATACCCCGCATACCCATGGGTTTAATTGTTGACGAATCCGGCCTCAGATCTCACTGGAGCGCCATTTTGTCAATGGAGCGCGAATGAGTCGCGGGTATACGGATGTACCCACAACGAACGGCGGGTTTTCTCTACCCACTGATATACCCATGATTTGGCGGGTAAGGTTTATCATGAATCGTGGGTATTTCCACATCGTGGGTATGTCTACCTCCTATACCCAGCATACCCATGGGTATGCGCGTTGATGAATCGGGCCCTGAGGAGTGATTCGGGGTCCCGCACGGATATGGCAGCCGCGGGTATTTGAATTTAGGGTGCGATCTATCGCACTCGCAACACCGACATCAAATGGAATTCATGATTGGTTTGGGTGGGATCCGAACCTTAAACCCTGATCATGGTTGCATCCAAGTTTTGAAGAGTCGACGCCTTTTCCCTCTTCCGCCTCAAAAATTTCCATGCTTTGTGGTGTCAAAAGCGCCCCTCGTTGTCCTTTAAAATAGGTGGAAATGGATCCAATTAGCCGCTTCCGCCAGGCGGCCACATCTCACTGCGAATCAAAAGTGCACCCATCGTCGCTGACCACAGATGAACTCGAACCAGCACCTCCGCCCAGGTCTCGCTCGCTTTCCGTTCCACCACTACGGTATGCTTTCCAGTCAGACTGTTCTTAAATGACTCGCATCTGTATGGCTAAAGCTACTCAAATTTCAATTCAGCTTTCCTTCTCACGAAATCTGAAGGAACTAGGAGATTAAATACCCAAGTGTTCAGACTAGAAGTGGAGCTGATTCCGCACCAGTGCTGCCTTTTGCGACGTCGTTGCATTAGAGATGAAGTGGTAGGAAGAAGAAACAGCACAAAAACCTTTGAACACTCAGTCAGTTCCGTGGAGGAAATATGTTCCTTGCCTCTGGTATGTGGAAAAGGAGAAGAAGGCAGTTAGGTCACCTACGCTTTTCATCACCGCCGGTCATCAGCAGTCTGGAACTAATGCTGACCAACATTCCGGTCAGTTTACGTCAGAAACATCAGAACATTCAAAAGAAGAGGAAGAAGATGTTCAGGGTGAGCGGAGAAGTTCCTGATGTCCTCCTCACGCTCGGTTTAGCTGCTGTTCCGGCTACCGTGAAGTTCTCGTGAAGAACAACGTGGCGACGGGAAAGCGAGCGACGTGGAGTGTCTTCAAGAGCTTCGAGGAACTGGTGAAGAACGCCAAGAATAGCGAACTCCTAGCAGAGCTTCTCGATTTCATCGTTCCTTCCCACTCGGAGGAATGAGCAGCAGAGGCTTCAGATCCCTACAGATCATTGCAATGGCCGTCGCCAGAATTACAAGCATTTCGGCGTGAGGAGGTGTCAGTGTTTGAACAGCTAACTTACGCGTGAATTGTACAGAATGTCGCAGCTGCGTCGGACTTTTTCGACGGAGCTCTTCTGAACGACTCCTCATTAAAAGCTCACAAAAAATAACGGCGGACGAGTTTTCACGCCGTGTCGGACCCATTTCATGCATCTGTGCCCCTATCAAGAAGTTCTATCGACCTTGATGGACTCCCTAATACGAAGAAAGGTGCTCGATGTTCTTTCCCACTGTCATTGTCAACCGAAAATGGCATATGCGACATTTTGGCCGCTTCCTGACCCTTGATGTGCGCCAGTCCTCGGTGCTGGTGCATATCAGGTGATTCACTGCCACCTTCGCCAGGATTGACTCCCCAACGGTGCTCCCAGCGGACAACTCGACCGAAATCGGGACGCGACATTGCGCGCCAGTGTCGCCAGAAGTATATATGCCACGTCCTAGGGCCGCGGAAAACTCGTCCGCAGTTTCCCCTTGTGTGCGTGCGTTTAATGGCGAGTCTTTGAACGAGTGGTATGACGGCTTTCGTGTCCCATGAGCGAGACGGATCCGTTGGAGCACTCTGGCACACTGCAGGGACGAATCGAGGCCTTGTTAGTGCAGCTCGGGTAACTCGATGATCAATGATACAGCTAATATGGATTAGAGTTAGAACGTTTTTGACATGGTCGCCAACTTCGCGCAAATGCTTATCCTCCGGGTTCAATCCCAAAGGGGGGGGGCAGTCCACAATGACTTGCAACTCCATTCAATAGAAGTACGCCGTGGGGTGATGCGTGGAGCCCGCAGGCGTCCCTCTACGTATCGCCCAAGGTGAATGAGTCGACGCGCACGCATTCGCACATAGCGCGGGAATTCAAACGGCTATTACGAGCAGCGCCTCTACAGCCCCGTTTATACTTCGTCACGGCGCGACGCGATGGCCACGCAATGAGGCCAAATTGATCGATCGCGTCGCACAATCAATATGGCCACTATACGTGGCGTCGCGTCGCGCCGCGACGAAGTATAAACGGGGCCTACCGCCGCTTCATACTTTTAGAACGAAATTTTTTTAATATTTCAAAGCCAGGATCGTCCGGATCGAAAGGGAGGGGATCAGGTAAGGTAACGTCGTTCATGTGTTATACTGTATGTTGTATGTATTCATGCGTAGCTAGGAATTTAAATACAGTCATTGTGGACTGCTCCCCCCCCCCCCGATTGGGATTGAACCATCCTCCGTTCTGCAGAGTGCGTGGCGCATCCCATGAAGTGATTTGCTAACATCGACCCGTCTTGATCCTCAGCGCGTGTTCCAGAATCCTGATGGCGATGCCTTGAGCTGCAGGTGATGGATGACTGCTTGCCGCTGATGTCGCGATCTTGACCAACCTGGTCGAACACCTCGGTCAACTCCAGCCAACCATCGACCCTCTTTTTGATGGTCTTCTCGCTTTTCAGGCCACTTAACAGGCTTATGTTCTCACTCTAATCCAGTACCAGGCCATTGTATTAATTTTAACAGTCACTTGTCCATTTCTTTTTATTGGAATTATTTTCAAGCATTTTTTCTATTTAAATGTCATCTGATGCGTGGACAAACCTTGGACCAGATCTTGCTGAAGAATCTACTGAAATCACTCTTGTTCCATACTCCATCCGCGTGACGCTTTCATGAAGAAAATTTTCATCTACATGACTGTTCACAGTTCTCACAGCTACAAAGAAATAGTAATTCACTCCTTCAGATGCAAAGGAAGACCTGTCGCGCTCTCCAAATGTCTGACGGAATCGCGGATTCGGACAAGCGCAAGCATGGAGATTCTTCGGTTTTTAACGATTGAGAGGTTGGTGTCAATTTAGATACTGACCACCTGGATCACCTGTCGTACCGTTGATCATCGACTTGCTTGAGCGGGCGCTAGCACTCTCTCTATTCGTCACTGTCGCGTGCCAGAGTGGTCCAGTGGATCCTCCTCGCTCGAGGGACACGAAGAGCGTCATAGCGGTCGTTCATGGCTTTCATGAAGAAGTCCGACCAACGCGTTGGTGGGCGTTCTGGGCCCGGATTCATCAAGCAATGGATATAGGTAGAGATACCGTAAGGGAATCATACCCACTACCAGCAATGTGTAGTGGCTACGAATCGTATTCATGAAAGGAATCAAGGGTAAGGTACAACTAGGCCTTTCGCGAAAACAGATGATCTCACTGGAGCGCTATTTTGTCAATGGGGCGCGAATGAGTCGCGGGTATACGGATGTACCCACAACGATCGGCGGGTTTTCTCTACCCACTGATATACCTACGATTTGGCGGGTAAGGTTTATCATGAATCGTGGGTATATCCACATCGTGGGTGTGTCTACCCTATACCCAGCGTACCCATGGGTATGCGCGTTGATGAATCTGGGCCCTGATGTTCTCTTGGCATCCCACGGAATCCAGTCGGTGACGGCTCTCGTCCAGCGGGTGTCTGCGAAGCGTATTACGTGGCCGGCCCACCTAATTTTCGACGACTTGATCGTGTGTTCACCCTGCTTTCGTATGGCCCAGGTCTCTGAGCGTATGCTAGGGCAGGAAGAACAGTGGAGTGGAATAGGTGGGCACGCAGTCAGACGTTCTTCATCTTCTTCGCGACTTCTTCGACGCTCTTGAAAGCTCTTCAAGCCGTTCTTTCCCTTCTACCCGGCTCTGGCGCCAAGTCGTTGGCCATGTTGACTTCGTGACCCAGATACACGTAGCTGGAGCATTCGGAGATGTTCGTTCCGTTGAGCGAGAATGGGGGATCAGAAACTTGTCCGTTCCTCTTGAACATGGTCGAAACTATTCTGGCACCAATTCTCGTACCAGGGATTGAGGCTTGTTTGGTCGGCCGGGGTGAGAACTCCGAACGAGGAGTCTGAAGTACTGTGCATGCGACAGCCGGCGCCTCCTCCGACTGCTCTACGACGCGTTCATAGTTTAGTTATAGAAGTTCCAAAGCGGCTTCACGGCCTTTCGTGGAAGCGAAATGCGTGGCGCAACCCATAAGAGGGCGGAGCTAGTTCCGGTCTTCGCCGTTCTGGTCATTTATTCTTCTGCGCCAAGTCAGAAGAAGCGGCCACATGTATAGCCGAGGAGACGTTTGACGTCCGAGTGCCAGCACTCCTCCTCGTCGTCTAACTAAATGTTCCTCGTCTGAAGCACCATTGTCCGGCAATTAACCGCGTCGCCGCGTGCGCTTTCAATTACGGCGCGGCTCGGCGCCATATTTGGCGCCGGGGGCGGAGCGTAGTGACTCCGCCCACGGCGACTCGCTCGTGGACGACACGCGAGGACGACCACGCAACGGTCAGGAAGGATTAGCGATGGAGCGCATCGCTGCACATTGCACCATCGTCGACGGCTGGCTGGCCGCTGCTGCCGCCGCCGATTCTGGCGGTGGTGGATTTAGTGGCGAGGACTGCCAGAAAAGCCTCGGCACAGCTTTCTTTGGGTTCTGTCACCATGACACTTTAATCCGCCCCATCCTCCCCGTCGCGTTTCTCGTTCCGTTTCGCTCGTTCATCATCTTCTTGGACTTTTATTGGCATGCCCTTTGAGGCCGCTGGTTCTTCAGCATTTTGTCCAGCTGCTCCTCCATCTGCATCGAAGCCAGGAGATGTAGGAGATTTCGAATAATTCCATTATTCTTCTACTCTTTCATGTGTTTTTCACCGAAGGGAATACCTGACGTATTATATAACGGGCTTAAGTGTTTCTCGATCTAATCTTCCTCTGGGATGTGAAGTTGCTTAAATACTTTAAAACTAGATTCTTTTGCTTTTGAGTACATTGTACAGGGCAGTACATAGTACATAAGAGTTTTTAGTCTTAGCTTTCTAATCTTGAAGCACAGCTTCTACGTCTCGCTTCCAGGAACCGTCCACGCCATTCTTTGTGCTTGTCATCGAACCTGGTTTTATCACCAACTGTTTTTTCCTCTACGATTCTTAAGCGCGTCTTTTTAGTGCATAAAATAAATAAATAAAGGATAAAAGTATAAAGAACGGCGTTACTCAAGTCTTTTTGGGATGCGCCACGCATTCTACTTCTACGGGATGTCGTGGAAGCGAGTTGAATGCGTATTTGGCCATACAATGGGCCAGCCGATGAACAAGTCAGTGCTTTATCCTTCCCAGACACGTCTGGTATCAATTCACCGACCCCGGAGGGATGTAAGGCTTGGCCTGGGCGGGAAATCCGAACCAGGAAGCCTGGTATCGGGTGCAGGCGACAGTCGGCGCCTCCTCCGACTGCGCTACATGCGCCCAAAATAAATAAATAAGTGCATTAAATAAATAAATAAATAAATAGTCTATTTTTCTAAAAAAAACAACAATAGCCGGTGAAAACCATGATATCCACTCGATTCCGTTGATGATCTCGCCTCTGGGGTATCTTAACCTCTCCTTTTTACCTACGTTTTATCCTTAGTTTTCCCATTTTTTTCTCCCATTCTTGACTAATTTTGTGCCTGCAGTTAGACAGCAGCAATTACGTGCTCTGTTCTAACTTTCTGCTTGTCTGACGTTTTTGACTATGGCACGCCTATGTCACGTATTCAATAAATAAATAAAAAAATAAAAAAATAAATAAATAAATAAATATCCCACTTTGTTTTATTGTATTAATAGCAAAAATAGCCTCGTGTTTCTTTTTCCTTTAAATTTATTTATTTATTTATTTATTTGTTTATTCATGACGTGGACCGAGACCACACGTAAAAATACAGTGTCAGAAAAATTCCAAAGGACTCAGTCAAAACCGAATACGACTGAAGGCACTCGTTGAACACGTAATAGAAGTTGATTGAAAAAAAAGTTCGACACAAAGGTAGACCTAGGACCTCCTGATTTGCACTAAAAATCGGGTTGAACTCCTCTAAATTTCTGAAGAAGTCCGCGATTTTATGGTCAAAATATGGTTAGAGCTTCTCTCTTATGTTCCTTGTCAATTTCATTTTAGTTTAAAAAACAGTCTAAAAACAAATACGACTGAAGGCACTCGCTGGACACGTAAAAGAAATTCCTTTTTTATTTTTTTTATTTTTAAATTTTGAATATGATTAGGAGTGAACACCAGTCTTTACAGCGGCAACAAAATTTATTGTATACCTTTCTCTGTGATGTTTAAGTGTATTGTTTATTGTTCTTCTATTTTTTTTCATTTTTAAATTCATTTTTCAATTTTTTTCAATAATTTTAATCCACGACCACATTGTAGTCACTACATCGTCTCAGCTATAGGACACCTATACCCACCTTCTGAAGCTTTAGTCCAACGGAACGAGTTTTCTACGAAGGACTGGAATTGGAATGAATTCCTATCCCTTCTGTTGTTCTTTTTCAGGCCTAATCTGGAATCTCCTTGTCGTTTCATTAAAGGATTCCTAGCCATGAGTGGGACACCGTTCAATATTGTTGAAGCCTCCTTGGGCACTTCGAGTTTTTAGTTTTGAGAGAATTTTTTTCTTGAAAAGACAAAAATCGTCCAAATTTCATTTCATGCTCAACTGTAAAACTTCGAATCTATCCTAGTGGGAGGGTGGTGGAAGGGAGGGGGGGGGGTGCGCCGCAAGAGAAGCAAAACAAAGACAAACATGACGGCCTCCCGCGACTAGGAAACTTCAGAAAAATGTTCTCTCGTGGTTGCACTTTGTAAAAGAGTTTAATTTCAATTTTACCGTCGTTACCAAGAAGACTGGTGCCCCGCCCCATTAGGATAGTTCCCTATAATTCCTTTTTTCATCATAGTCTGCAAGATTTTTGGGTCCTTATTCGATTTTCTGCTGAAAAATTCTCTAATAGGAAGGCGGCAGATTCCTTTATCTTTTATTTTTCTTCTAGCAGATTTCAATAGGCCATTTTTCAATGGAATCATAGAGCCATCAATCAGCACGTTGCTTGCTGTGAAGATATAATGGATGGTATTTCGTAGCTTGAGAAGAAGAAGGCCCAGATCTCAAATCCAGCTTGTTGCTCATGATTCTTCCTTGCCTTTCAAATCAGGGGAAGGACAGCAAATACTGAACAAAATAAAAACAGATAAATAGAGTTGATAAGTAGAAAAATAAAATAAAATTAGGAAATAGGCGATAAAAAAGTTGAGATGTATGTCGGGTGGCTATCAAAGGTCTTGCGCGCAACCCTCTACTTTCCGGGCAGGATGGTAGATCTGTTCGACTGAACGCAACATCTATCCTCGTGATCTACCCGTAGCAGAGGTGGCGGATTCGAATCCCGCCTAGCGCACGAGTTTTGATCTCAACTAGACATGCATCGAGCAGCCGATTAGGAGAAAGGATAAAGGTCGGCGTTTCATTCTCTTTGTGGGATGCGCCACGCATTCTACTGCCGCCGATGTCGTGAAGTCAACTTGAACCGACTCTTCCTCCGACGGCTTCACCACGCATCCTTCGCTAATGAAAGAAAGGAAATGAATCCTTTCAACTTTTTTAAATTTTTAATTATTTTTTAATTATTTATTTTTTCTTGCTTTTTAGAATACGCCATGCCTTCTATTTCTTCTTGCACTGTGGCTGGATTTTTGGTGATCTATCTGGTGATATGGTGATCTATCTGAAAGAGTATCTCATCTGAAGTAGAAGAGAAAACGACCTTTCTGATCTCATGCTCCAACCTACACGCTTGTCAATTCTTTACTCTTGCATGCCTAGTAGTGTTAATTCCAAATCTATCCTAGTCGGGAGGGGCGACCGTAAGCTGAAAATTGCGTTCGTCATCCCATGGCACACAATACACTATATACCCCCTCCGATTAGGATAGATCCTTAATTCTTTCGCTCATAACCAGAAGATTTGCAACAATTATTTTCAAGTTGATGTTTATGGAGTATACACCGTGCACTTCTTATTCCTGCAGAGGCATTACTAGACCCCTTGTGGACTAGAAAATACCCAAACACACAAGAAAACTTGAAAAAGAATAAAGATTGGCGCTCTTCAATCCACTCGCAGGATGCGCCACGCATTTCACTTCTAAGAGAAGTTGTGGAGGTAATTTGAACACGTGCATATTTGGCCTATAGAATGACTTGCTCCGGCTAGTCGATGGTTAGTCATTTGGTTAGTCAGTTGCGTTTTTTGTGCCACACGAGATTTTCAGGCGGGCCTGAAGGCCTCTGAAGACGACGAGAAGGCGAAGCGTCAAGCCCTTCTAAGTAAAGACCCACCTAAAAACCTAGCGTGGCGCAAAAAAAAACGCAACTGATCAACGACTTACAATGTTGAGGTTTGAAGAAGAGAGAAGTTGGAGGCTACTAGTCCATTGCCTGTTCTTCCGGCCAAGTCTGATATACATATGAATCTGCCGATCTGGAAGGGATGGAAGACTTGGTTGGCCAGTGCGGGACTAGAACCATGAACCACTCGGGGTGCACTCGACAGCCGGCGTCCTCCCCGACTGCGCCATCAGGCAAAAGTCGAGTGCATGGCGTCTTCTGGAAGTGATCGACTTCCATTCCCTCATTCCTGTTTCTGCGTGCAGCCTAATACTGAGCGGGCGGGCACGAAAGAAATCGCGTGACGGTGGACGAAACGAAGCCAAGGCGCCGCCGGTCACTACGGACAGGTGCAGCTGCTACCGGCTCGCCTCCTGCCCCTCTTGGTCACGCCATCGGAGAGGGCCCCCTCAGGTCTTGCCTGCACAGCCTAGGCAGCGCAGGCAAGACCTAAGGGGGCCTCCCTGTCGGCGTCGCGGATTCCAGCGCCCTGTGTTGACTTCTGAGGAATAATTCATCGGTTTCGATGAATCTTTCATCGATGGCGCCATCGGCTACTATGTGATGGCGCTTCCGCGGATGGCTGGCTACACGAACCGGCGATGTGCGATGTTTTCTAGCTGTCCAGCACCTAAAAATGCGACCTATGGTGGTAGTGGTGGTGGTGGTCCTGTAACGAATTGAGCGAGAGCACAGCCAGCCAGCCAGCCCCTCAGAGGAGCTGGGGGCCGTCTTAATGAGTTGTTCTCACCGCGAGGGGACGGCGTCGATGTCTCGAAGAACTTCTCGCCGGAGTACCGTTGTCAGGGGTAATTGACACAGACACGCCGCCGTCGCAAGTGCAATCCATCCACCTAAGCCAACGACACTCGATCTTAGTCGACGGAAAAAAATGGCGTTTTTTCATGGATGTCGTTTGCACGAGCCTGATGGTGAAAAAAAAACGTTGAAAAGTACGTCTTTCACAATTAGAGGTCTTTGTGGGAAGGTGCACTTTTAATACACTTCTTGCTTCTGCTTTTAGAAGAAGTCATAAAATAGCCGATGTCCATAGCTCTTTGGCTTCCCTGATGGCCGAGATGTCCACCGATGCTTCAGAAGTGAAGGAAAGGGCTTCTAGAGCTACTCTGGCATGTACGGAACAGTAGGAGACAGTGTCGCTGATCCACTAGGATTCAGCAGAAGCTACCTTAGCCAAAGGGTAATGAACCTACGAGTGGACATCGCCTGCCATTCAAGCTGTTCCCCGTCAGCCGAAGAGCGGCTAGGGAGGGGTTCCTTCCGGCTCGCGCTCACGATTACCCTCCGCGATTAAAAATGCGAGCGCCGTGTGAAGCAGCAGCGTCGAGCAGCGCCAGGAGTCAGCCAGATCTCGTCAAGTACATGCCCGTCGGCGGCGACGACGACGACACGACTACGGCGGCGATTTGTAACGGAGCGCCTCGTCAGTGAGACGAAGCGGCCGGCCGGTCGCCGCCGCTCAACCGCACTCGCCTTCTAGTAGAACCCAATTAGACGACTCTGAGAGCCAGCAGCTCTATGGAGCAATTCGATCGCACCCCGACGCTAGCGACGAGGAGGACAAGGAAGCGAGCAGAGTCCACCGCATGTCCACTACGGAAGCGGCGTCGGTTGGGCTGTCTATGGCGGCTTCATCGGCTTCTGAGGCATCTGAAGCCATTTTTGTCGTTACTTTTGTTGAATTAGCGCTACGGGCAAGACCGTCTTTTCTTATCGTTTAAAGTCTTCTAGTCTGGCTGCCAAGGGCAAGAGTCCACTCTTTAATCGCCTCAAATGACCTCTTCTGACCATCGGAATTATTCTCAGATTTCCAGCTGTTACCGAATTTCTGTGGGCGTCTGTGGGCGTCTATATGGCCTACATCAGGAGGCAGTAAAGACTGTTATGAAATAAGCTTTCGCAGGTAACTTAGGTAGTGGTAAGTACCAGAATACCTTGCAGCTGCGACGAGGAATATCTGTGACCTCCATGATACTTGTCGTCAATATGGCCCACATCGCAGCGGCAACGCGTCTGACCAATTGGGCCGTATCGAACGGGCGTTCCAGCCAGTGAGAGCGTGTACGACAGGCTGACCAATTCTCACCCACTAATGTAGGCCATATTAACGACTAGTTTCCAATTAACTTCAACTAACAAAGGATCGTCTGAAGTCAGTGACGAAACGAACCTTTGTGTGCTTCTTAAATTCTTCATATTATTATTGTTGTATTATTATTGTATTATTGATGTTACTTAGCATTATCTTATTCATTTCTAATTTTAAAAAAATACATTTTACAGCTTTTTTACCTTTGCATTTTTACTTTTTCTTACGTTTTATATTCTGTCATCACGACGACTCTTCATAATAATAGCACATATTTTTCTTTATTTTTCTTTTATTTTTCTTTTTTCACGTTTTTTTCCGTTGTTTTTTATTTTTATCTTATTTTATGTTATTGAGAAAAAAGCGGGGGATACCTCAGACCACTTCACGGACCGCAACTAACGTTTGAGGCACTAAAAAACAAGTACGGTAGGAGCAGTGGTTGGCTGATGCGTCGGAGCTCTAATTGGCTCTGACTGGATGGTCAAGTCCCGCCTCCCATGTAGACCACATAAGCGACTAGTAACCAACTGACTTCTAGCATTACGTTAATTTTTTGTAGATGACGTTTGTTTCCTAAAAATTGTAGAAAAATTTTCACCAATCAGGTCACACTGAATGGGCGTGGCACGAAGAGTCGGAGCCGAGATTGGCTGCAGTGTGTTCGGACGGCGCCCCGACTTGTTGTGATTGGATGACGCGTTCACCCTCACATGTAGGCCACGTTGACGACTAGCACCAAACTAGCTTCTAGCATTGCGATGATTCTTTGTAGAGATGACGTCTATTTTCTAAAAATGGTAGGAAAAAGTGGGGCGCATCAGACCAATCAGCCCGGCTTGAACGCACGTGGCACAAGGGTCAGAGCCGTGATTGGCTGACGTGCATTCGATTAATGCTGTGATTTGTTGTGACGCTTTCTACCTCACATGCGGGCCACATTAACGACAAGTACCAAACTGACTTCCAAACTTACGTTGATTCTTTGCTATTTATTTATTTATTTATTCATAGCGTAGGAACAAAGCACACAGCCTGAAACAGAATAAAGAAGATAGTTAAAGCAGTACTAGAAAACAGTAGAACATAAAATAAATACTAGAAATAATAATATTATTTTTAAAATGCCGTTTACTTTGTGGCTTCATTTAATACTATTTTATTCATTTGAAAATATTTTTATAATAAATACTATAATTAAATATTAATCCCCCCATAATGGAAATAAATAGAAATAATGCTTGTAATGATGACACCTATTTTCCAAAAAATGTAGGAAAGGATGGAACGTGTCAGACCAATCAGTCGGCATTGAACGGACGTGTCACAAAGGGGTGAGGCGTGTACGGTCGGGGCCGTGATTGGCTGGCGTGCGTTCGGTCGATGTTCTGATTTGTCGTGAATGGATGATGCGTTCCCGCCACGCCTGCCATGCAGGCCACATTGACGACCAGTACCCAGCTAACTTCTAATATCAGGATGAGTCTTTATAATCATGACATCTACTTTTCTAAAGACTCAATTGCTTCAATTTAAAAACAGGTGTGTTTCTGAATGCGTGAAGGGATTCGTTCGCGAAAGGATGGGGGGAGGGGTTCCCAGCGCCGGATTTCATTGATGAATTTGATCCCGCGGCTGAGCAATGGCCTGGATTAGCCGTCGTACTCGCTTCGCCTGCACTTTTTCTCGTAGTTTGCCTTCGTCGCCTCCGCGTCTACCCGAAGCGCCTTCGTTCCTCGACGGCTTCGCACAACCTTTTCTTCCGAAGCTTCTCGTTTCGTACTTTGCCTTCTTCACCCACTCCTCGCTGATTTTTCCCCGAGAAGGTTGCGTCGGCGACGTTGTTTTTCGCCGACCTTACACCGCAATACATGCTTCTTTGCTCTTGTCATTCTGCTGGCGTTTTTACCGAGTTTTTACCGCGTCTTTCAGAGAGTCCACGGCCCGATGGCGCTTTGAGAGCAACGGAGGCAACCTGTCACGATGATTCTCCTAGTTAGGTTATTATTACTACACTGTATAGCCTGCAGTACATTAGCTGAGGTGAGAATTTGATCTACTTTTGAATTTTATTCTATTCTTTCTCTTCTATTTTTTTCTCGTCTCCATTAACTTCCTCGACAGGATTTGAGCAAGCACATTTACTAGCTATTTTTCAGTTATTTACAAAAAAGCGTAAATACATGGCAACTATCGATTTCCACGTCTTTGTCAATATGTGGACCTAAACCATGAGTGGGTTAGGTCCGGATATGTAGGGCGATGAACCATAGCTGAGACGAGGATGGCTCTGGAACTCTAGCGGTCAACTGCGGGTGAACGCGGAGGAGGATTTGAGATGGCGACCTAAGGTGACGCGTAATTTGTGTAATTGCGTAGAACTATCGGACAAAAGTCGGTCACCAGTAGATGAAGATCCTGTCGCCTGTCGATGAATTTCAGAAGATGAGCAGTTGCTCTCTTACAGTTCGTCGGCAGTCCACAAGTAGTTGGCCTCCATGGACTACGTAGTTCATCTAGTCACACCTGCATTCCATCATTCTCTATATAGAAGCCTACGTTGACGTCACTGTGGTGCTTTTTACAATTCACCGAAGCCTATCGTTACGGCTCTAGAAGTAGAATTTGAGTTGAATTCCGGGAGGAATACCGTAGACCTAGCGGGCATTTCTAGTGTGAACTGCAATTATCCCTCCAGGTGACCGCTGCAAGTGTCTGGAGTGATGTAGGATTGCGGCGTAAGGTCACGCATGGTTTCTTCAATTGCGTCGAAGTGTAGACGGGAGCAATTTGAGAATCCTCTTGTTAAAATCCTGTAGAGCTTCCGGGGAAAAGCCGTTCACCAGTGGGTGAAAATCATGTCACCTGTCAGCGAATTTCATATGATGATGATGATGATGATGATGATAGTTGGCGTTCGATTTCTCCGGCAGTTCACTCGTAGTTGAATCCTGGGGGTTGCACAATTATCCTTGCCGTAAACGTGCTCCATCATCTTACCTAAGCGTGCTAACCTGTTGTTAATCGCTTCGACAGTAATAATAATAACAATAATAATAATAATAATAATAATAATAATAATAATAATAATTCAGTATAAATGAAACCACGTCATATTTGTCGGCCGCGCTTTCAATAATATCGACCGGGTTGCTTATTTCATTCCTATGCTGTAAAATTTGCCCAACGGTCAGTAATTTTGCGTCGACACACGCACAGACGGACTTACTGGCTGGTAGACGGTTTAACTCCTGTGTATGTATACTCCAGTAGGATACTAACGTATATGTGTGTTAGGAACTTTATCTACAACGAACACGATTTTTCATTATTACAGCGGTTTCCTAGAGAGACTGAAACCGATTCCTATTCGGTGGGTTCTATGTGGAAGATTACAGTTTCCGGACAATTTTCTCGGCCAATTCCTCTACCTGGCCATAAGTCCAGTCTACGGGCATGCGTGCTGCTTCTCGTTGCGTCATCGCAGCAACATGAGAACTCTTCCCCTGGCTCTCAAAGCCCGTGCCGCCGCGCCCGTGGTCATTTAGACAATACTCGCTCGTCGTTATTGTGATTATTGTGGAACGGGGCTGGGCTCCGATGGCTTACGCGGTCGGCGGCGATCGACGGCTCGGCGCGTTTATTGTTTCCATACGGTTTACAACTGGGATGTGTGACCCCTCGCTGACTCACTGCGATGACGATAAATGGGAAGCCGGCCTGCTGCTGGCCGGCCGGCGGGACCTTTATTTTTGGCGCCTGAAAATTGGTCTCGTCGGACGCTAGAAGAGACACTACGATCTAGACATTGGCCGACAGGTGGACGGCATTTCACCGGCATTTCACCGGCATTTCTACGGGTTTTCGACAAGTTTTGACCGGCTTCAAAATCCCGGCCGAATACGGCTAGTTCATCTGCCGGCGAAATTCCGGTCACCTACCGGTGAAATTTCACTAGTCGGTTGGCGATGGTATGTAGTTGCTATTGCGGTCGCTGATAGTCATCTTCAGAAAATTGATGACTTCACCATGAAACCATTTCGAAGGTGAAAATCGATCGAATCGAAACTACCGTACCCCTCGGAGCCCCAGTCGTAATCGATTTACCGTCAGCGAGTCGATTATACGACGTCATTGATCATTGAGTTGCTGTAATTGACGGTTGCACCGGACATACCCGGCCCGATTTTCTTCACAGCGCGCCATTATAAGCCATCGCGACAAGGCCATGGGCCATGGTCAGCCGAACAGTTCGTTCCTCCCCGCCCCGTTCGGGTCCAGGGGATTGGGAACCACCGGGAGGGGAGAGGAGAGGGGAGACGCGGAACGTGCCTTGCCCGGTCTTTGTGCTACTCGCTATCTACTCAACAGAGCTGAAAGCTGAGAGTAAATGGCCTTCTTCAGCCGGTGACGAGAGTAATCTACTCGGGTAAACAATCTGGTCTGCGGACCAAAGCTCGCTGCCGCAGCCGGGGTGTATTACTGGATCCGAATGGTTAGCTATGATAGGGCCTCGGGAACTAGTAAAAACGTAGATCACTTTTGGCCTTAAGGGGCCGAAAAACGTTTAAGATACAGTACCTTTATCGGCCTTCAGGACTATCACGACGAGTCGCGTTATTCGTTCATATTCTCGTTCCTTCAGATCCAACTGAGCGCATCCGTATTAGTAGGATTGTCAGTCAGAAAGAAGAATGGTCCTCTTACTCTTGGGTAAAGATTCAGTCCATGTCGCGAAAGTGGACAGCACTGGCATTGATTGAGCGCCCATCGATTGAGGCTCACAGAGGCGCTTTGTTTGACCGGTCCACGCAATTTTCAGTGACTTTGTCCATGCCTTATGGGCTACTTAACGACCATTTTCTTATGTTCAGAAGTGTCCTCTTGTTAATCGGCTTGATTCTGGTGGTGAAGAGCATTCAGAAACTCCGCGTCCTTTCCGTCTCCCATTCCGAAGTCGATCCATAATGAATCCATAAAGCCATAGTAGGCTCCAGCTGAAGCCCGTCATCACTCCGTCAAATGGCACCTCTTGGACACAAAGGCTGCGCATGCACTTAAAGGGCTGAAATGTCGTCCGAATCGCCAAGGAACGCACGGGTATTCTAAAGTTACACCATTGCTGGACAGGAGCCAACCATTCGCCGCGAAAAATGCGAAAATGCGTGTAGTTGAGCTGTTTTTCTCCCAGAAAATGCTGTTAACTCTGTTCCTGGCTTAGCTTCCTCAGTCCTTTTGAAGGTCCTTGTATTCTAGAATTAATTCATAAAGCAATTTTACGTCAAGAAAGTGAAAGTTCCTTCTATATATTCCTCCTCAGCAGGATGTGCTGGAACTTTGCGAAGCCCTGTTCACCTAAATCATTCTCATGCTCTGCAACACAGTGCATAGATTATTTTCTACTGAAAGCTTTCACAAGCTCTCATGTTTTAGCTACCTTACCGACCTTACCTTAGGAGTGTACCTCGCAGACCTAGATTTTTTGCCATGTGTCCCTTATTAGGCCCAGATTTTTAAGAATTTTGTTAGGTGTTCGTTGATCTGCCCGGATTTTCTAGCTGTTTGTTCTTTGTTGGTTTATGATAAATCTTGTTTTGATCTTCTTATATAAGAGGAGTTGTGAACAATCTCCACCGTGCCCACACAATATGCCGTCAAACGGCGCCGGTGGTGTAATGGCGTGGAGCATTCCAGCCCGGTTAGAGAGAGGTGCGGGTTCGAGTCCCGCCTGGCGCTAGAAGTTTTGATCGCAACAAAACATCGTTATTACAGCTCACAATATGTCCAAAACTCTCGTGTCAGGTGAGTTTCGAACCCGCAGCTCCTGCTGACCGGGCGGGAATGTTCCAGGCCATTATACCACCGGCACTGTTTGATCGAACGTTTGACAAACATTAAAAAGGTGCTGCATGATTTTTAAGGCGCATTGTTGTGCAGAAGCAAATAATAAATAAATAAATAAATAAATGATTTGTTCGTTTTAAAGGCAAATCCTAGCTTCCTATAAATGTGCGCGGGTGACGTAGTCGGATGAATCAGCGGCTTCTATGTGTAAGCTAATGCGATCCAAGGTTCTAGTCACGTTTTCGTTCTAGCCAGTCAGTCACGTTCAGTCAAGCCAGCCACGTTTTTCGTTCCGTCGAGATTAGAGAATTGATACCGGACTTGTCTGGTAAGGAGGGATCACCTGGTAGCATCGGCTTGCTGTAGAAGGACAAGGGTAAAGGACGGCGTTATTCAACCCCCTTCGGGATGCGCCTCGCATTCTAATTCTACGGGATGTCGTGGAGGCGAGTTGAATGCGTATTTGGCCATACAATGACTTGCGGTGGCCAGCCGATGAACAAGTCAGCGCTGTATCCTTTCCAGACAAGTCTGGTACCAATTCACCGACCCCGGAGGGATGGAGGGCTTAGTTGGCCTGGGCGGAAAATCCGAACCAGGAACCTGGTATCGGGTGCAGGCGGCAGTCGCGCCTCCTCCGACTGCGCTCCACGCGCCCTTTGCTGTAGAAATAAATAGAAAATTGAATGATAAGCCCGTAGCGCAGAGATCTTTTAAAGGGTGAGACTTTTTGAGCGACATATGCGTGAAATTAATCTCTTGGCGTGTCTCTTCACGGTCGCCCTAAGCCCCAGCAATTTCCCGTGCAATTTCCTTCAAGATTCGAGGCGAAAAGTCATTAGACACAGTGGCTCCCGGGGCGATTGTCCTCTCCTTCCGGATCCTCCCGAATCCCGGCAGCCGGGCGGTGCCCGCCGGCCATGTGATAAGTGTTGGCAACCCGCTGAAGGGCGCACTTCATTGGGAGCACGGCCGGCCGGCCAGCGCTCGAAAATACTTGACGACACCACGTATTGCCGTCGTCGGCGACGCATATTGCCCGACGATATTGAATTACGCGAAGACAACGACGGGATACGAAGCGATCACGCTCAGATGACGAGGGGCGCTCATGGACGAGGTGACGGATGAGGTGCCGGCTAGTTTTGACGGACTTCGGGACATCCGGAGGTCGCCGGCTGGACGCGAGAAGACGAAGGAGACAGCTTGATGTTCTATTAAAGGGACTGGGTGGTGAAGGTTGCGAGTCAAACCGCACCTTCTGGTGGTCTTGTTCTTCTCCTCGAAACGGTGGTCGATGAGGGAGTCAGAATTAAAATTTCGCGGCTAATTTTTGTGATCCTCCTTCGACAGTATATAAATAAACGAGCACAAATACATATAAAAGGATTTTTGATGTAATTATTATTTTATACAATTATGTCGTTGGACGCGTGTAGCGCAGTCCAAGTAGGCGCCGGCTGTCACGTGTACCCGATACCAGGTCCCTGGTTCGGATTTCCCGCTCAGGCCAACCAAGCCTTCCATCCCACCGGGGTCGGTGAATTGGTACCAGACTTGTCTGGGAAGGATTAAGCGCTGAATTGTCCATCGGCTGGCCACCGAAAGTCATTGTATGGCCAAATACGCATTCATATCACCTGCACGATATCCCGTAGAAGAGGAATGCATGGCGCATCCCAAAGGGGATTGAATAACGCCGTCCTTTATCTTTTATCCTCTACCCTTTATGTCATCGGGGCGTGAACCGCAGTCGGATGAGGTGCTTCCACTAGGAGGATAGTACACTGATCGTGAGACCTTGTCATGACCAGAATCGAGCTGAAAATCGATTTCGGATGCACGTGAGAAGAGCCGCCTTCGACCGACTGCGCCATCGCGAATGTCATCCATATTCGTTCTCCGAATCAAAGCATCGTTCTCAGTTTACTTTCTCTTAACTCATTTTTTTGGGCGCGTGTAGCGTAGTCGAAGGAGGCGCGGGCTGTCGCGTGTACCCGATACCAGGTCCCTGGTTCGGATTTCCCGCTCAGGCCAACCAAGCCTTCCATCCCTCCGGGGTCGGTGAACTGGTACCAGACTTGTCTGGGAAGGATTAAGCGCTGAATTGTCCATCGGCTGGCCACCGCAAGTCATTGTATGGCCAAATACGCATTCATATCACCTGCACGATATCCCGTAGAAGAGGAATGCATGGCGCATCCCAAAGGGGATTGAATAACGCCGTCCTTTATCCTTTAGCTTTTATCTCAACTCAATTTTACTAACTAGCTATTTTTTACTCGTTTTTCTATTTTTTTTTGTTGTTCTTCCTTTGTCCTATGGGCAGAAATTTTTTTGAAATATAATGAAATGGGATAAAAAATAAAACAAAAATATAACTATATTTGCTAAGATTCAGAAGATTATGCAAGTAAGCTAGACACGTTTATGATCCGAAAATTAGCCATTTTTAACGCTTTAGATTCAATGGCGATTCTATAAATCTTCTTGTCGACGAAGAAATTTATTGCTAAAAATCCCCGTTTCAAGTACTGCATAAAAGGCTCTCGCAAGCCGAGACTTGACTCAATGTCGCGAGGGTGACATCTTTGTCGCGGATTTGATTCCACTATCTCAATCAGGATCTGGGGTCTGTACTTGTCAAAAAGATCATTGAATAAGTAACCAACGATTGTTTTCATGGGTCACGCTTTTCAAAACAATTTCCAATGATGGGGTACACAAAAAAGTTCCTTCGAAGGATTGTAATCCAATTGGAAAAGATGCAGGATTGTGAAACGATGTCGTGTCACTGGTCCCACGCTGCCAAATGGTGTGACACGACCCCATGTCACTTGATCGTATGACACGACCCATGTCACGTGGTCGTCAACGTGTTAAGATAGGACAAAAATAAAAACTGAATGGTTTGTTTTACTACCTTCCATTAGACATTGTAGTTCTTAGATTTCGAAATTTAGCAGAACAATAAACGAAATAAATGTAAAATTTTAATTTGAATTCCATCTCTAAATTTTCATTGAACTTGATTTATTGTCTTTGGTGCTTGTTTCTCATCCCATCTTTTCAACCGCGATCCGAGAGTGGTTAAATAGAAATCGGCAGCGAAAAAGCTCGAATCAGAATAATTACTGAAATAAAAGTTGTGCGTGCATATGGGGCGGAGCTCTGCCAGTGGTGGGCGGGACTCTGACACTTTACCTTAAACTCGCTAGCTGGGTGAAATATACCCACTACAAAATGAAAAGATAAATAAGAAATAGAGATAAAATAAAATAAATAGAAATTCACCTTTCAAAGCTTTTATTTCGATAACTGAAGTAGATAAATAGAAATTGGCAGCGGAAAAGGCTGAATCGGAAAATTCACTGACCGAGAAGTTGTGAATGCGCATAGGGCGGAGCTCTGCCAGCAGTAGGCGGGACTCTGACGCTCTACCTTGAGCTCGCTTATTGGGTGAATATGCCACTCAAAAATAAATAAAGGATAAAAAGGAAAAGGGGGGGGGGGTTACTCATTCTCTTTTTGGGATGCGCCACGCATCCTACTTCTATGCGATGCTGTTTAGCCGATCTGAATGCGTATTTGTCCATACAATGACTTTTGGAGGGCAGCCAATAAACGAGAAGTAGAAAAGGTGTAAAATGTTGCAAATTTTAAATTATTAATAATTAAAATAATGTCACATAATAAAATTGATATAAAAAGTTCGTTTTACCGCTATCTTCAGACTAACCTTTGTGCTATTATAACAAATAAAAATATTAGAAATATAAAAATTTATGAACCTCTGTTAAGCATTGACAAAAAAATAAACAAAAATACTTCAATATAAAAAATGAATTAAAAATTGATAGCGCTCCTCAATTTGCTATGATTTATTGTCTTCCAAAGTCAGCGCTGTGCCCTCTCTAGACAAGCCTGGTACCAATTCATCTACCTCGGAGAGAAGGAAGGCTTGGTTGGCCTGGGCGGGACCGAACCGGGAACCTGGTATCGGGTGCAGGCGACAGCTGTCATCATCTCCGACTGCGCTACACGCGTCCATATTCAGAAATGGAGAAATAAATAGAATGGAAATAAAGAGAGCTTTCAAGGCGACCGTTTCAAATTTCGAGCACGATCCTGCGGTCACTCCCAGTCCTCCATTAGCGACGTCATCCCCTTAGGAGCTCTGGAGGAGTTGTCGCGTGTCCACATATTTGTGCTGCGGCCATTCATCCATCTGGAACGAGGTGTTCCTTCCATCTATTGGCCATCTAGCCGGCCGTCCGACCAGCCGCTGCTTCCTCTCTCCGTCCACTCAAGGAGGCCGATGCCGCTGAATCGATGCCGTGTGTTCATGCACATCAAAAGCATACGGGACAAAGAACGACGAGGGGCAGAAGGACAAGGAGTGGCGGCCCATGTCCAAGGTGGCGACTGACTTCAGAAGTCAACGGTACGGCTGGAGGACTCCTGGGATGGCAGTTCCGAAGCCTTCGGGTCTTCTGGGAGTCTATGGAAGCCTGGAGAAGTAGATGATGCTTAAGGAATGGGTCCGGGGAACGCTTTATGGTGTGACGGGCACTCCCCTAGGCAGTGCTATTCTACAACTTAGAGTCGGTTCTGTCCTAGTCGGAGGGGGGGAGGGGCATCGCTGGAACAGAATGGAGGACTATGTTCACCCCTCCCCCCCTGGGATAGGTCCACAGAATCTCACCTAATCTAGCTGACAATTGGCTTCTGCACAGCCATCTGACGACGACGGATCCTCTCCGAGGTGTCGTTGGTAATCTGGAGCCATAACGAACTTACTACTTCTTGCAACGAGCAGTAAATTGCCTTTGCACGTCAGAGCCTTGTGCCGCCTTAGAGTTGGAAAAGCGTGGACTTTCTTCAATTATTGTCTATTTTTCGTTTGAAAAATCCTAAAAATATTGCGTGATAGGAAGGAATTTAATAACGTAAAAATTATTAAACTAATGGACTAATTAAAAATTGAATAAAATAATAAATAAAATTTGGATAAGCTATGCATTCTGTTCGCATTATCCGGCGAAAACTGTGATGGGAACACATGGTACGTGGTGACGCTACATGGCGTCATCGTAGATCAGAACAGGATAAAGCAGATCCAGGACATATAAAAAAAACACGTGATTTCACCACATCAGGTTAGGAAATTTTCACTGAGCTCTCACGCGCATTTTACGCTGGATAAAGGAGACAGAATGCATGGCTTAATTAATTTTTATTTATTGGTTTACATTTAGTTTATTGATCACCATTTTTTATCCATTTTAATTTTCCCTTTATTAAACTTTTTTCTATTACGTGATGTTTTCATAAATTTAAAAAAAACATATAACAATTGAAGTTTTTAAAAATTAAATTAAAAAATTTAAAAATAAAATTATCCTGAGATACATATCGGATTCTGCGTGCAGGGTGATGTGGATTGATAATGAATAGAACATCAATTTCACGCAATACTGCACACATTCATGGCAAAAATATTTAAGAGGCTATAAAGCACGGAAATAAGCTTAAATATATGATATACTATTATATATTTATAAAAGTTCGAATGTGAACTACAGACGCCATGAGGCGTCCTTTTTGTGACGTTTTGATCTGTGACGACGCCACGTAGCGTCATTTATTCTATGTTCACCTCTCAGGTCAAAATATGGTAAGATAAAATAAAAATGAGGTGTCGGCTGCTAAGTCCGCAAACGCCATATTGATTATGCCCTCTCCTACCCCTCCCCCCCCCCGACTAGGAAGACGCTATATTTTTTTAACCACATGTAAAGCTGTAGATTGATGTGGAATGCTGAGCTGCGACGGTTTTCTGTACTTTTTATTTATTAAATAAATAAAATATAAAATAATAAATATTTGCATTTTAATGATTTTATCGATTCTCTTAAATCCTATTTACATTTAGTTTTTAAATATTAGAAGGAGTGTGGTAACTAAAGAATTAGATAGATCATCGAAGATGAATTTGTTGAAGCAGTTATTTAAATTCTATTTATAAAATAACCAAAAGGGTCGATTTAGTTAGCATTTCTAGTACCTTCCTTCCACATGCACCTTTTTAACCCTTTTCGATGCTAGTCGTGAATGTGGCCTACATGGGGAGCGAAATGCGTCAGACCGGTCAGAACGAGCGCCCGGGCTTGACAACGGGAGGTGTGTACGACAGGAGCCATGATTGGCTGGCGCACATTCGGTCGGCGTCCTGATTGGTTGTAATCGAACGGCGGGCATATGTCACGAAGTTGGGCAGCATTAAGAGGTGCGAATGCGCCAGTCAATCAGGCTACATCAAATGGCCGTGCCATTGAGAGAGTGCGTGCACGGTGGCTGTCCTGATTGGCTGGCATGTATTTGGTCGATGCTCTGATTGGTTAGGATTCACTCGTGCACTACCAGCTCCCAATGCTGCTCACTTTCGCGACACGTACCAAATGGCGCCTTCCTCTTTCTTCCATGTAGGCTACATAGACGTCTAGTATCCTGTCTTCATTTTCTATCATTTTTCTATTCCCCTCATTCCAAAAGTTCGACTATGAAGGTTATCTAGGAGTGGCTGAATTTTTAGCGATCTTTACCATTAAAATTGGTCACTTTCAGCGCCCTCCGTTCTCCCTGCGACGGGATGCGCCTCTTGGTTGGCTGGTGGTCGATCTCCGGCAGTCGTTGCTGGCCAGCGACGATGAGGAACTTCGACTCCTGCCATCGCCACACTTCCGACGCTTCAGACTCAACGACATCGGCCAGGTATAGCGCCTTACCCAAGAGTTGCCGTAAAAATCTCAAAAAAAATTGCCATTTCAGGTGGTAACAGCTGATGATCCACCGCCAGTTGGCACCCGCTTTCCGCTCTACATCATGGCCAAGCACGGCGCATTCCAGCGAGTGCTGTCCGTTTACATAGAAGTCGTCGACAGGTAGCTTGGCTGACGAATTCTGTAGCTTTTCGGGGCTTGAAGGGATCTCTTCAGGCCGCACCGATTCTATCTGGAGCACTACCAGACGACGACGACCAGCAACGCAGAGAACGGCTCGCTGCTGCTGTTCTCGGCGCCAATCACCATCCTGGGACAGTCATCTGACGACCAGCGACGAGGCGTTCGATTCGCGCCGATCTCGTCGATTGCCGGCTTCCCGGTGGCCATCATCAGCCGTGAAGACCCAAAGGGACGAGGATTTGCTCAGGTCAGTCGGCTGCAGCGCTGGAGAGCAGGACGGGGAGGACAACGTCGACGCTTTCAGATTCAAGTCACCGGTCCACTACCGTCCACCGGGCCAATGGAATTCTATCTGGGAGCATTTGATCTCGAAGGGGTGGGGCTGGCGAACTGTAAGATTACCGTACACGTGCAGGACATCGACGCCGGACCACCTCGCTTTGACGCGTCGCACTATTTCACCACAATTTCCGGCCTGAAAGCGCACACCAACGTCCTGACCGTCCACGCCAGGTGGGCGGAGCTTCTAATTTTTTATTTATTTCCATAGTTTTTGTTAGACCCGGCTATGGATTGTCTAATATTCAAAAATTACGAAAAAAATTGTCGTTAATGTGGCCTACATTGGTGGAAGAGAAGAGCAGCCAATCAAAACCCATGCGAGCACCAACGGACCAGGAGCCAATCAATCAGGGCACGGACCGTATACGTCCTATCTGGGTGAGAGGCCGTTTTTGCAACCTGATTGGTCTGCCGCATCTCTTCCCCCGTCTATGTAGGCCATATTATCGACAAGTGCCTTATGTTGTCATTAGATGAGGCTTTTGATCACACATTTTGGGTCGCGGCCTGAAATTTCCGAAGGTTCACCTTGGAGAGACAGCGATAGGTGAAGTGGTTCAGGGTCCTCTGAAGCTGCTCTTGCACCCGGTCGGGCAAAAACTCGATATGTACCGACAGTGCGTAAAGGATGTAGGAAGGCGGAGCATAGATGTTGCGAGGATAGTTCTAAAACGCATGGTGGTCAACCACAGTTGAACTTGTGATAAAGAGGAGAGACAACTATTCGTCTAATGAATTTCACCGATAGTTGACCGCATTTTCGCCCAGTAGTGACCGTTTTTTCTCCGGTAGTTCAACTGGACATAAAGGCGGTCTGGAGGGCGCCCGAAGCAGCGCTGGGCTGATACGTTACATATGGAGTTGAAAGAAGATGGGGTGTACACCCTGATCTAGCGCTGGATCGGGATAAGTGGCATCATGACAGCAGAATAGCGGAACCCGCCACGAAGCGGGACAGACGCTGAAGAAGAAGAAGAAGTTCAATTGGAGTTGAAACAAGAGTGCTTCTAATTGTTGTTGTGGACGCTCGTGTTGAACTGCCGGAGCTAAATTGGTCACCTGTGGGTGAAAAGTCTGACACCCAGTTCATAAATACGTTCATTGCCCGTTCGCTTCATCGGAAGTTCACCCTCAGTTGACCGCTAGGTGTTTCAGGGTGTGGAAAGTAGTTCAACTGCAGTTCACCGGTACAATTTCGTCGCTAGGTAACAGTATTTCATCACTACTCGGACTAGCCACTTTGACCTTGACGGGACCTTGAAGCGGGGAGGGGGGAGGGGACCTGGGAAAAATTCTTTCCAAACTTTTGCCGCAGAGAACTTCGAGAGAAATGCTGTTCAACTCCCGGTCTACTGGAGAATGAGAATGTCCGAGCGCATAAGCGCCTATACTCAGCATTTTTACGCATTCTTCTCCCTTTTACGCTTCTAGAAGTTCCGTATCGACATCGATAATTGATTTTTTTCTGAAATTCCCTTTAAATTTGAAACACGAGTTCTCTCTATGACTTGTCCGCCTACAGTACCCCTCAGTCAGGTCACTTAGCACCCAGCCGAAGACTCGCTAACGTGTTCGGCGAACGTCTTCAGCTTGTCGGTGCCTTTGTAGCGGTGTCGTCGAGCTCGTCAGAAGCAGCATGTCTGTTTTTTTGAGCGTGTGCATGGCCATCCTCCCCCGTCGTTCGTGCGTTCCCGGCCGAGAGGAGAGCGTTCATTTCGAATTCTTTTGATGCGTTTTTCGGCCGGGGTTTCTGCGACTCTTCGGGGAGCAATTATTCGAAACGAAAGAAGCCCCCTCGTCGGATGCGCCGCGTAATCACCGGCGGCGGTGGAGCGGCGCTTCTCATCCGAGGAATGGCCATAAGGCCTTTGACAGGGTGCAGGACAGCATTAACACCGGCCACTCGATAGATCAGGCGTGGCTTCGAATCGATGTACTTCATTCGGATCGGACATTCGACGGCTTTTATACAGTCTTTGAAGCGAGAATTTCTTGGCAGTAAACTTCATTATCAGGATGATTTATATCCAAGCGTTATTTAGTTTTAAAGCCTTAAAATATTAATCCTAATAACAAAAACTTATCTACTTTATTTACGCGTTCCTCTGATCCTTAGCAAATAAGCTTTAAAAAAATAGAAAAAATAGTTTTGTATTGGTCGAAGTCCAAAGCACTTACAAATTTCTAAAGCGTTTTGTGCGTAGGCATCCAACGAACGTTACTATTATTTATTCTTTTATTTACTCTACTTATTCGCCTATTCCGTATTTTTATTCATTTTTTTCGAAATTTCTAACGGGACTCTTTCGAGACCAAATTGGGCATTTTTTTCTTTTTTGCTATGTTTTGGCAATTTCGATACCAAGTCGAAGTGTTTCCAGTTGATTTTGTTATTTGCCTTTTTTTATTATTTTAAATATTTTTGTATTTACCACGGACACTTTCAATCAGGACAACTCAGGATGTTCGTGGCGTTTACTGCAATCAGAGCACGAAAATTAGAAGGAAGTTCACTAAAAAGTATCCGATTGACTTTCATGCAATTCTTGAAAGGGATTTTTTAGCAAAACTTTAATTTATTCGTTACAAATTGAGTCAGGCTTATTTGCTCAAGCGTCATCTAAATTTAAAGTCTTGTAATCAGTGAATTGCTTGAAAAAAATATTTACTACTGTGTCTACAGGCATTCTGGTCGTGTGAACCCTACCAAATAAGCTTTCAAAAAGTCGGAGGTGATGATGGCCAAATCAAACATCTGCGAGATTTTTCAGTTACTTAAAATAATGATTTAAACAATTTAGGCAAAAATTTCTATAATATTTGTTCAGTTCCGATTTATTCTTTCTCAAGAGACATCTGGAATCTGAAAAAATTTTTACCTGCTTATCATACGACAGTGTCACTCTAAGCAAATCAAAATCAATTTTAACACAAAAACCACAGAAATTGAATTTAAACAAACTCGCCGGAAGCAGGACATCCTTCTGCCCGCAAATTCGCGACAATTTACCTATACTGGATTACCAGTAGATGCAGTGATGCGATTGCCTTTCTACAGCTCTTGAGACGAGAAATTTCTGGCATTAAATTTCTTCCTCATCAAGGGGATTCATACGAACATCGTTTAAGTTCAAAATCTTGAAAATGACAACTTTCGAAAGAAAATCTCGTTCGGAATCGAGCGATCACAACTTGATTCTCTTGTCTTACCAAATAAGCCGAAAAAAATCCGGAAAGAAATTGCTGACCACAATCATGAATGATCACAAATCTGACATCCGTTTTTTGTACTACGCTGGAGTACGGTCAGTTACAGTAGGTACGGGTGACTAATGCTAAGGCCGTGGTCACCGTTTTCGCCCAATCTTCGTCTACAGGAGTTTTCTGGGATTTTGATCACAAGTTTGACCCTTATTTGACTATTTGAAGGAATATAAATGTGTAGGAGAGTGTAGGAAGCAAGCTGGTAAAGGAAGCAGCGGTCGTGAAAAAATGCAAAAATGGTGCATTGCACGAGAGTCGAACACCGGCCCAGCACCTGTGAAGCAGCGATGCACCCAGTTGAGCCATCGATTTGCTTGCCGCTGAGCCATACATTACCGCGCGCACGTATACACTGACGGTGCAATCCTGTAGCCAACTTCGACAACTCGTAGCTGCTTTGGTTCGAGGACTCAGCAAAAACGAAACATGTTTTCCTACTATATGAAGTGTGGAGATTCTCGCAGTGCTATCCATTTCCCCAGTTCAGACATAGGCCTGAGACCCTTCTCTGGTAGGTAATGATCGCCGTTTTTTTGTTCAACATTTGAGAGTACCGAGCTTTCTTCTACACCGTCCGTCAAAATGTACAGAAAGTTCTGTGATTTTTATCGTGTAATTTTTGTACAAAATTTTTTCATCTTGATGTCACTGTAAGTCGGCGCTTTTTAACGGAAAGTCGCCTGCTCAACCTGATTTTCCAGATAAATTTCTAGGTCGCTGATAATGTCTAATATCTAGAAGTGTATTGGTCACCGAGGGAACCTGCTCGAAGAGTGAGAGAAGTTTGAGTTGCGCATCTGAGTTCAGCCGATTCTGAGCATGCTCAGAAGCCGACACGTCTGATCCTACAGATCCTTTAGTGGCCTCGGTCCTGCTAAACTTCTTCCGAGGGGAACGGCTGCTACCTGACCACGACCGACGGCCTCTGCTCGACGCTCCTTGACCTAATGGTGTGTCTGTCCGTCCGTCGACCATATCTGCCACCGTGGCACTAATGAATGGGCTTCTGAGTGACCAGCACGAGGCGCGGCACGCTGTTTTCGCGCGGTCCTCCGGCCGGCCGATACTCAATGAGATTAAGCTGCGCCGCTTCGATAACTGCAGCTAATTTTGATACCCTTCCAGCCGGCGACGGCCGGCCGACGACGGCTCCAGAAAACAATTTATCTCCGAGCCGCCGGCTGAAGAGGGCGAGGGTATTCTGATGAAGAGTAATCTCGTTCACTGAAATGCTAAGGCTTCACTTCTGCCCTATCAGCCCGCAACGAAGCGCTAGCGATTTTCGCCATTTTTTGCCTAACCAGATGCCTGCACGACATTTTAGAAACATTACGCTGCTTCCTAGACAATCGCCTACAACCCTCTAGAAAATTTTGACAACTATAACATACTAGGCAAAGCTTTCTATTTATTATATGTATTCGTATTCATATTATATTAGGTTGGTGCATAAGTTCTCGGACATTTGATCCCTCCTGAATTGAAAGCGCATTTTACCGTCAAATTTCTCACATTTATCAACGAGTAAATGGTCGATCGATAGAGAAAAGGAAAGGGCTACAAAACTGTTCCCAACATTTACTTCTGCGTTGTTAACGTCAGCTATTATGGCTGAGCAATTCATCCCAACTGAGACGCATATTCGGCACGTCATGTTATTCCTGCATCAATCTGGGCTCAATGCCAACGAATCGTATCGTCGCCTGAAGGATGTTTACAACGAGGGTGCTCCTGCTCGAAGTACTGTGTACCAGTGGTTCTCGAAGTTTGCAGTTGGTGAATTCTCCGTTGAAGATGATGAACGAGAAGGGCGCTCGATAACACTGGATTTGGATGGCCTCCGAAGTAGCGTGGAAGCGGACCCATACCAAACCACTCGCGAACTATCAAGCACTCTTGGTGTTGGTCACTCAACAGTCGTTCGAGGGTTGAAGTCGATTGGCAAGGTGCAGAAATTGGGTCGCTGGGTACTTCACGACTTGACACAACATGACATGGATCGCAGAGCCGATGTCGCTTTGTCTCTCCTTACCCTCAGACGTACCCACGGATGGCTGGACAACCTTGTCACCGGGGATGAGAAGTGGATACTCTACTCTACTTATTACCAACGTGCACAGTGGGTTGACGCAACTGGAGAGACAGAGGACGTTCCGAAACCCGACCTTCACATGAAGAAGGTGATGCTATGCATTTGGTGGAGCGTTCTTGGCGTAGAATACTGGGAGCTGCTGGGCGAAGGGATAACAGTGACGGCAGAGGTTTATGTCAACCGAGTGAGGAAGTTGAGGGCCCACCTTCAAACCACACGAGGAGAGCAAGTGAAGGTGTATTCTCAACACGACAACGCTAGACCGCCTATTGCTAGAGCGACGGCGGCTGAGTTGGCGGACTACGGATGGACCGTTCTTCCACATCCACCTTACTCACCAGATCTCGCTCCTTCTGATTATCATTTGTTTTCAAGCCTTCAACGCTATTTGGACGGCCAGCGATTTAGGAACCGAGAGGATGTCAAGGAGGCACTGCTCACATTTTTCAAATCACAACCGGCCACGTTTTGGAGGAAAGGCATCCATGACTTACCGAAAAGTTGGCGAAAGACAACTGATGTAAAGGGCGGTTACTTCAAATGATTCGATATTGTTGTTCGTACGTGGTGATAATAAATATTTCATGCCCCAAATATCCGAGAACTTATGCACCAACCTAATAGCTATAGCTTTATTTCAGCTTATTATTATTTACATTAAATTACAAGATTTTATTGTGAGTTGCATCCATCATTCATATATTGTTATTACTGTAATCAATCCTTTTCAGCTATTAAGTACCCGTTCAATTATTGTAAAAAAATTCATTTCTGGACACAGGTAGCGTAGCGCAGTCAAAGGAGGTGCCGGCTGTCGCGTGCACCCGATATCAGGTTCCTGGTTCGGATGTCCCGCCCAGGGCAACCAAGCCTTCCACCCCTCCGAGGTCGGCGAATTGGTAGCACATACGTGTTTGGGAAGGTTAAAGTGCTGGCTTGTCCATCGGCTGGCCACCGCAGGGTATATTTCGTAGTCTAATACGCATTCAAAACGACATCCCGTAGAAGTAGAGCGCGTGGCGCATCCGATAGGGATTGAGCAACACCGTCCTTCATCTTTTTTATTTAATTCGTTTATCTTTTGGTTAAATTTAAACTTATAGCGAATAAATTATTTTTATGTTAACATTTTTATGTTTATGTCATTTTTATGTTCAAAAAAGCTTGTAATAATAAGTTTTTAATAACTAATGATTAAAATATTAGCACTAAAATTACAAATATTATGGTCACAACTAACTTTATTAGTTGTAATAACAGGCTAAAACATCAGCCAATAAGCTTTGATAACTGAGGTTTTGGGCTGTTTGCCTTCTTCAGTACCGCAAACTTGGGTAATTAAACCACAGGTGAACACGCCTAATGCGGAGATATATCGAGCGTCGAAGTCGCTAAAAGAGCAGTCTGTTACAGGTCTCTGAAGTCGCTGGTAACATACCATCTGGCGGAAAGTGGCAACTCTTCCTCGTCGTCATCGTCGTCTTCATTCGACATCGCTCCGTTCTCCGGTGACATCTTCACAACAGCCGCGGTGCCGTCGGGAAAGTACGAGCTACTCGTGATGGCCAAGAACTCCATCGGACAGGTTGCTCTAGCAGTTTTTTGTCCGAAAGTTCTGTGAAAATACGGGATTTTTCAAGGAATCGACGGCTACGGTAACTGTGGACGTTGAAGAGGAACAGAAAAAGAAGAAGCAGACGCTTCCACTTCGGCACAGAAGACAGCTGTCCGACCCGATAGTGGTCAGGCTGAAGGAGAACACCCAGCAAGACTTCCCAAAGGTCTCCTAGCACCTTCATTGACCCAAGTTCTGAATAAATATTCAACCGATTTTTTCAGCTAATTCCTCTCTATACCGGTGAAGAGATTGTCGGTGCCCCGGTGGTCCGAGAGCACTATACGATATTCCCAGATGGATCAGTGAAGATGATGAAGCCGGTGAACTACGAGAAGACCCGCCATTTCACGGAGATGGTTCAGATCGACGGCAAGAAGAACTGTGAGCGTTCCCCTTCGATTTTCTCGTCCTTTTCGGGTTTTATTTTCTCGGATTATTGATCTGGAGCAGTGGCAGCGGGTGCGCGGGGAGCGTTTCATGAGTGCATTATGAGTGACGAGAGCTGTCAGATCTGGCATCGAGCCCATTTACGGGACGCTCGTCGTCCGATGACGATGTCCGCCAGCGACCGGGGGGCACCCACCTCGTCGTGAGGGGGTGTCCCTGGTGGGATGCGGTCCAGAGGTCAGATTCAGACGGTTTCTCGAAGCTCTGACTTCTTCCCGTTACGTGGAGACCTGCCGTTGTCCATATAGAACCCATCAGAATCTTCTTAACGGAAGAAGTCAGATAGGAGATGCGAAGACACTCTTCTGGGCGCCCATTCTTCCAAACCTCGAAGGACCTATAGAAGCCCTGCCTTTTTGTAAATTCAGAATACAGGGCTCAACTCTCCTGATTGCCGGACGATGTCGGATCCATCCTAGTCGGGAGGGTGCACTGATAGAAAAGCTACTAAAACCACGACAAATTTAGCTTCTTCTTGGCTAGCGATTCCCCCCCCCCACTAGGATACATCCAAGATTTCTCCTAGCTCGTCTTTATTGACAAGTATCTACTCGTACCTCTTGTCGTCACACTATTCGTCAAATTTCTTCAGCTGGCGCCGGGGGCAGCGTTTCCATATGTCCCTGTCGCGTGCCAAAGTGACCCAGACGATGCTCCTGGGTTGAGCCTACCAAAGCGAAACACCTTTTAATTTAAATTCAATTCATTTTTTTTAATTGAAATTAAATTGAAATTGAAAACCCTTTGCGCCTCTATTTCTACTTATTTCAGTCTTTATTCGCGGTCGTTTCTTTTTCACTTTTCTCGTTCTCGACATCATATTCATGGCACTGTTCTTCATGGTTTATTGACTGTTCTTTGCGTAGAGCATTCCCGCCCGGTCAGAGGGAGGTGCGGGTTCGAGTCCCGCCTGGCTCTAGAAGTTTTGATCGCAACAAAACATCGTTGTGACAGCTTACTACCTCGATACCAGCCACTTGAGGCTTAAGGAAACTGATTTGAATTGACTGTTCTTTCATTTTGACGCACCCATGAGTGTAAAGATAAGGACAAAGAAGGTGTCATTCAATCCCTTATGGTATGCGCCACGCATTGTACTTCTATGACATGTCGAGGAGGTGATTTGAATGTGTGCTTGACTGATACGATGGCCGTCGATGCCCAGCCAATGGACAATTCAGCGCTTTATCCTTTCCAGAAGTCTGGTACCAGTTCACCGACCTCGAAGGGATGGAAGGCTTCGTTGACCTGGGCTAGAAATGCGAACCAGGAACCGGGTATCGGGTGCACGCGCCAGCCGGCATCTCCTTCGATTGCGCCACACGCGCCCTCCAATGAGTGTGTGAAATAAATAAATAAATAAATAAATAAATAAATAAATAAAATGTTTGTCGCTCGTAGCGCTGCCGCTTGCAGAATTGGTTCCAAAACTAGTTTACCTCTAGGAGCTCTACCTTTCAGGTCTGGCTATTTTCTGTACTAATTCAACGATCTTCTGAAGCTGTCATAACGACGTTTTGTTGCGATCAAAACTTCTAGCGCCAGGCGAGACTCGAACTTCGATCAAACAGCGCCGGTGGTGTAACGGGGTAGAGCATTCCCGGCCGGTTAGAGGGAGGTGCGGGTTCGAGTCCTGCCTGGTGCTAGAAGTTTTGATCGCAACAAAACATCGTTATGACAGCTCACCACCTCGATACCAGCCACTTGATGCTTTGAGAAATTGATTTGGATCTTCTGAAGCTAGAGCTTCCTTCCGATTTCTCGACGAAGAACTTCTTAGCTGTTTTCGTTGATAGGTGTCCTAGGTTTGATTCCTGTTAACTCATCCTACGCTCTTTTTGCGTCTCCAGATGAAGATAACGATACAAACAAGGATACATCTGACCTACTCCCACGCATCCTGTACGCCTCGTCGGCTTCATCCACCCGGATGACGACGTCGACGACTCCCGTAACTGCCCTGCCAGCCATTGTCCTCGCTGTACCTGGCTGCTGTCCTCAACGGGAGCCGCTCAATAATTGATAATGTACGATGCTGTGCATGAACGGCCAAGCATATGCTAATCAGCGGGCTGCTGCTGTCAATGAAAGCCGCCGCCACTGTGCGGATGCCGTACACAGATGACGGCTGCGGCGTAATGAAAGCCCGATTCGTCAAAGATTCTCCATCGTCTGTCGTCGGACGGCGGGAGACGTCGTGGTTGTCGTCGTCGTTCTTCTGGAGAGCAGCATTCCTAGCTATGCATGCCTTATTCAGAACGAGAACGAGATCAGAGATCATCGACGTCGAATCATCGCCGGTTCTTCCCGAAAGCGAAGGGATCGCGTTGTCCGTCTGTGTTGTTTGCCAAGACACACCATATGGAGATCAGCTGTGTAGCGGCGACCGGGAGCGAGGAGGACAACGGGTCGAGGCGAGCTAGCGTGCCGTCGTGCAGACAATCCCTAATGGGATTAGATGCATCAGTGATAGGCTGAGAAGGACAGCTGCTGTCGAAAATACCCCTGCGCGTCGGGACGGCGTAATCCGCGGTGTTCGCGCGCCACCGTTGGGGACCATGTGGTCCACAGCTCCGTCCCTAGGGGCCTGGGGCAGTGGACTACTGAGCTACTTGAGTACTACGACGCTCTAGTGAGACAGATTGCGACGCCTATGATGCCCCGACGGCGAATTTGATTTGCGCCATTGAGGGGAAATGCTCCCGGATCGGAATCGCCACAGCGACCGCGCCCGTCGCCGTCGCCAGCTCTGGGTCATCAGCTGACAGCAGCAGAAGAAGTCGCGTCATGGGAAGAGGGACGTTCACCTTGGCCCCACCCAACTAGGAAGGTTCCCTCTATTAAGCGTACCATCTTGCCTCAACAAATGGATGGGTACTCGTTCTCATAGATTCTTCAGACTGGTTGCCATCTGTCAGCTTTGACGAGAATTGGAGGGAACGCAGAAAATGTGCTCCAGGGCGAATATGCCGTCCCGTTGAGAAGGGGCTACGGTAGACACAAGCTCACCTTGAAGTTCGAGATTCTATAGAACTGTTATAATATTGCATTCGCACTCGGTCGCTTCTTCGAATATTAGCTCACCACACTCCACGCGGGACTTGACATTCGACAGACGGAATTCTTTATTCCAGACCTCAAACTTGGGCAATTAAACCAGCTATAACTTAATCGTTCAAAATATTTCCGCGAGAAGACATCCAAAAAAGGCACTTTATTATGTTAAAAAGTCCCTTAAAAATCAAGGAAAAAATAGAGAAGAAAATGATGGCCTCAGCGGCCTGACGTGATGAGTCCCAACTGCGTCCCTGGAAATCTGTCACAAAAGCATTTTTTAATAAAATAAGCATAGTTACAATTACAGACATTCCTAATGCGTCTAAGTCGTCTTGTCACGACAAATATGTCTCCTGGGTGTAGATCATGAGCTGACTGCGCTTACCGAGGGACGCAACTTTGCACACATTCACACTGGCCCCATCCAATTGGGAGGGGTCTCCTTATTAAGTGTATTATCCTACGACTCAACAAACGGATACGCAGTCATTTTCGTTCTCATTCTTCCATTGGACTGGTTCATACTATCAGTCAGCTTTGACGAGCACCTGAAAGGAACGCGAAAAATGCGCTCCAGAGTGAAAAGAGTGCCCCGTTGAACTGGAGGTACTGTCGACACCACAAGCTGAGCTTCAAGTTTGAGTGTCTACAGAGTAGTTACCGTAGTTCATTGAGATAATTGATCATCAGCGCATTTCTAATTGGATAAGGTGCTAGTATGTCGCTTTGACTGGGTCGTGATCTACCTACGTTTACTCGCAGAAGTGACGCCGGGGACGCAATGTTGCACACACTCACACTGGTCCCACCCAATTAGGAACGTGAACTGTACCATCCCATGGCCTAGCAACCGGATTATGGACAGTATTATTCAACGTCGTTCTTTCTCATTAGTACCCATCATTCAGTTTGGATAAGCGGCCTAAGGGAACGTGGAAAACGTGCTCCAGTGCGAAGAAAGTGAGCCGTTGAATAGGAGATACGATAGACACAAGCGGAGCTTGAAGTTTGAGTTTCTACAGAATAATTACTGTAGTTCCTTGAGATAATTGCCTATCAAACGCATTTCTAATTCGGGAAGGGGTAATACGTCGCGTGGGTTTGGGTTGTGATCTACCTGCGTTTACTCGGAGAAGTGACGCCGTGAACGCAATGTTGCACACATTCACACTGGCCCCACCCAACTGGGAGGGCGCTCTATTCTATTTTTCCCGTTATCTGACCTTCAAGGGCTGATCGTTACTACTCCCTTTAGTCCTTCCTTTCCAATTTTCTTCAGTCATTTGCCGTGACCGCCAAAGATAGGGTGAAAGACGTGGTCCAAGGCCAATATAATGCCCCGTTGGACAGAAGATACGGAAGATGCGGTTGTTGCCCTAAGATGTCGCGATATTACACACATTCCACTGGCCCCATCCAACTGGGATACTTCTGTCTTGTCACTCAAAGCGTTGCAGTGTAATAGAAACTGCTAGAATATGGACTGATCCTTATTATTTTGTATTTCTTATCCCATGTCCATGCATCCTTGACTTCGAAGTTTCCAACAAAAGCAGACAAGGTCTGAAAAGCACGCTCCAGTGCGACTTCATGCTCCACTGAATACGAGTTACGATAGTGATCCTGTCCATGATCTACTTCAAGTGCAAGAATGATGGTTAACAGAAGTCCGATGATCTGATCCTAGGTGCTCGTCAATGTTTTTCTAGTTAAATGGGACAGTAGGGATGTGTGCAATATCGCGTAAAATGCACTGACTCCTCCTTCTCAACCACCCAACTCAACTCCACCCCACCAATTAGGAATGCGCTAAGTAACGACTCGCACAAATTCATGGGAGAGGTGGGAAGGATAAAACCAGCCAAATTGACGCTGTGTTGAATAGGACGCCATTTTGCACACAATGACATTGGACTAACTCTCAAGGGGAAAGCGCGCTCCAGTGCGACTTCGTGCTCCACTGAATACGAGTTACGATAGTGATCCTGTTCATGATCTACTTCAAGTTCAAGAATGATGGTTAGCAGAAGTCCGATGATATGATCTTAGGTGCTAGTCAATGTTTTTCTAGTTGAATGGGACAGTAGGAATGTGTGCAATATCGCGTGAAATGCACTGACTCCTCCTCCCCAACCACCCAACCTCCACCCCCACCACCTCCAATTAGGAATGCGCTAAGTAAATGGCTGCTATGTTGAGGCAGCCAGCGGGCTCGCACAAATTCCAGCCAAATTGGCGCTGTGTTGAATAGGACGCCATTTTGCACACAATGACACTGGACTTACTCCCAAAGGGAGAAAGCGCACTCCAATGCGATTTTATGCTCTATCGTACACGAAGTACGGTAGCGATCTCGAACAAACTCGACTTTCGAGGCATTCACACGTTCGGTGGCCAGTGTTTGTGGACGAGGTTTTCCTCATCGCATAGTCATAAGGTCAACCTCGTTTTGCCGGCGTTTTTTCGCGTGGCTATGGTCTCTCGTCGCCGCCGCCACCGCAGCCGTCGTCGTCGTACAAAGCTGTCATTCGGCGGCCGCTCGTTCGAACTTTTTCTCCGTCGCTTCTGCAGCTCTTCTTCATCTGCCTCGCCGTGTCCTCTCAGGGGTTATTCGACGCGGTTTCATTAGTGAAATGTCGACAATTCGCGGCGGCGACGGCCAACCGCGTAGAGCAGGAGGACATGGATAAGTAGAGGTCGGGAGCTGTTTTTTGACGAAATGGCATGGGTCTGGTGGGAACTTCTGGCGGAAGTCCATAGAGACGGGATGATTTCGCGAGAAACTGATTCAGAAGACATCCCTAGTGCGACTCCCAATGAATCTTGGCATAGTGTTGTTAAGATGAATGGCGGTGTTTCGTTTTGCCCTATCCTAATCGGGGGGGGGGGGGGAGGACGTACGGTGATCTACGTCTCCATTTCCAAGCCTGACTTGCCTGTCTTTCAACGAGAACATCGGCTGCTATTCCGTAGTTCGAAGCCCCTTTGAATTCAGGAATGTTTTTGTGTGACATAGGGGGACGGAGGTAATTGGTGCTTTACGGTTGCCCCTCCCGACTAGGATAGATCCCAAGATTATCGTACACCTTTATTTCGGCTAACGTTTCGACGCTGTCCTCTTCATCAGAGCCTGAAAAAAATCGAGTCGAATTTAAGCACCTATCCTCCAACTAAGGGCGTGTGTAGCGCAGTTGGAGGACATGCCGGCTGTCGTGTGCACCCGATGCCAGGTTCTTGGTTCGATTACCCGCCCAAGTAACCGAGCATCCATCCGGGGTCAGAGATATGGTACCAGTCTTGTCTGTGAAGGATAAAGCGCTTACTTGTCTGTCGGCTGGCCCGGAAGTCATCGTATAGGCCGAATACGCATTCAGATCGCCTCCACGACGTCACACAGAAGTAGAATGCGTGGCGCATCCCAAAGCAAATTTGGTAACGTTGGAAAATTTGGTTTCTTATCCTTCATCCTAACCGCTTCCGTTGACGTTTGAAATTTAAGAAACTATCTCATAAGGGCGCGTGTAGGCGCCAGCAACGTCTTCGTTAGTCCTTGTCGCGTGCCAGAGTGGCTCAGTGGGTTCTTCCTGCTCGAAGGAAACAAGAATTGTCTACCACTAGTTTAGGGCCTTTGAATAAAGGGCAAAAGGATAAAGAGTGGCGTTACTCAATTCTCATTAGGATGCGCCACGCATTCTACTTCTACGGGATGTTACGGAGGCGATTTGAATGCGTATTTGGCCACACTATAGCTTGCGGTGGCCAGCCGATGAAGAAGTCAGCGCTTTCCCCTTCCCAGACAGGTCTGATACCAATTCACCGACCCGGAGTGATGGAAGGCTTGGCTGGCCTGGCGGGAAATCCGAACCAGGACCTGGTCTCGGGTGCATATGACAGCTGGCGCCTCCTCCCACTGCGCTATGTGCGCTCATATCAAGAAAGAAAGAAAGAGAGAAACAAAAGACAAAAGAAATTGAATTGAATTGAATTGAATTGAATTGAATTGAATTGAATAGGAATAAGTAAATAGAGTAGAAATAACTAAATAAAATAGGATTAAAGAGAGCTTTTAAGGCAACCAGAGGACGTTCAAGGAAAGCGGTTTAGTTACCCAAGTTTGAAATATTCTTTCTCAAATGGGCGACTTCAAAAAACAGGGCCTTTAAACAGGCAAATTTAACCTGTTATCATTTAACCTGCACCAGCTACAGTTGGAAGATGTAGATCACGAGGTTTTCTTCGGATCAATCCTAATCGGAGGGTGTGAAGTGACTACTGCGTCTCCATTGTATCCCCTGAGTTTTTAGAATTCTTTCACGAATTTTTGCGATTGAGATGCTGTCCCATGAAGCGAGGATTTTGATCTAAATTTAGTGGGTGGAATGATCTTCGAAACTGGTAGTTTACTAGTGCCCCTCCCGACTAGGACAAGTCCCTTTTTTCAAACAGGGTATTCAGTGCTCAGCACTTGGTGTCGATGTGTTTTTCCGCCTAGAAGGCCTACATTCCTGCCTTCTCCTGTCCAGCCCACCTATCCAGGCCGTCTTATCCGCCGAAGACCATCTGATCGGCTACTGTTGTTTGTTTTGTTGGTCGCACCGTCGCCTAACCCACCTCCGGATGTGATACACTTGACCTGCTGGGGCGATTGACGGATTATCGCCCCCGTGGTTCTCCCCTTACCCAACCGCTAAGCCCTCAACCGTCCTTCAGATCGCTCAAGCACCAAGCACACACATCGCTAGGGGTTTCCCCGAAGCGAACGTCGGAAGCGGCGTTCGATGGGGTGAAGCGTGGCGCGGTCGTCGTCGTCGTCGCATGTGTCACCGGATATCAGTCTATGTCAGTGCATACGAGTGAATTACCTTGAATCAACAAAGGTCGCCATGGACACCGCCGGCCGTCCGGCCGACTCCTGCCGGCGACGACATGAAACGGCCATCAGCGACCTCATCGCGGTGCGCCCACGGACGAGGGGGATCTTGACTGCATGGACAGAAGACGTGGGAGGGTGCTCTTATGGCGCCCGGTTCTCGGACTTCAGATGAAGCTGAGGGAGTTCATCAGCAAACGCCACCTGATTCCTCGGTTGAGCAAGGGAGTTGGAGAAAACGGCTCACTTCCTGTTTTGTTCAGGTCTATCTCTGCCTGTAAATAGACTTCGTTTCGAGTTTTTTTCTTCAGTGGGCAGCACCACCAACGTCTTCATTGGTCCCTAGCGCGTGCCAAATTGGCTCAGTGTCGTCCTCCCTCGTCAAAACACAACATAAATAGCTATTTGCTGCTTACCGTAACTCTAACCCGGCAAGTTGGTTTTTACAATTTGTATTAACAATTTCGCTCATGCATTTTCCCAATTTAACCCTTCTAAATAGCTTTTGACAAATTAAGCATGAGCACGTTCGTGCATCAAATAAATCAGGATAAAAGGATAAAGGACGGCGTTATTCAATCCCCTTTGGGATGCGCCACGCATTCTACTTCTTCGGGATGTCGTGGAGGCGACATGAATGCGTATTTGGCCATACAATGACTCGCGGTGGCCAGCCAATGAACAAGTCAGCGCTCTATCCTTCCCAGACAAGTCTGGTACCAATTCACCGACCCCGGAGGGATGGAAGGCTTGCTTGGCCTGGGCGGGAAATCCGAACCAGGAACCTGGTATCGGATCCACGCGATAGCCGGCGCCTCCTACGACTGCGGTACATGCGCCCCGGTAGGCGATAAACCGATGTATTGTAGTTTCACTTTGGCACAAAGCAATGAAGTCTTCCTTCGGCTTTTCTGTAGCGGACTTTTCCATAAATGATAAGCCATCGACTTTTCCATCGACACCCCATCGATACCTCAGCTTACTATATAGGCCAACTATGCATCCAAATTTCACGCCTGAAATCGCATAGAAGTGAAATGCACGGCGCATCCTAAATGCAAGTGATTTTGCAGATCTTTATACTCTTTCGTTGAATTGTGTACCAGATGTCGTTACATACCATTTTCATTCCAAATTTCTCGCCTACTGAGCGGCTCAAGGAAAGGAGCTGGACGTTCTTCATACTTCCCACTGAACACTTGGTTCCTGTACAGGCCAAGGCTCACGCCGAATCGTCGCCTTCTCAGGTGTCTTCTGATGAGGCGACGATTTAATTTTAATTTTTTTCTGGTGAATTTTAAATTGAAACTTTTGGAGTTACTGTCGGGATGTGGCTCATCAGCTCCTCAGCTTATGGATTACTTGGAGCACTTGACTCTTAGAAACAAAGGAGGGTTTGAAGAACTTGACCAAAACTCTGAAGAACTCGCTCTGCGCTTCTGCATAATTGACCACTGAAGCTATTTACATCCGAAGGTTGTTTATTTACTCTTGGCACGCGAAGGCGTCGAGGCTTAACTTCAATAAACAACTGTAGTCGTTGATAATTTTCTCACTGAAGCTCTATGTAATTGGTACGCATCTGCAGAAACTCCAAAAAAAGAGAAACGGGACAGGAATGGAAAGCTCAGCAGCTGCCTTCTCCATGGGTTATAATGAGGGACCGTTGAGGGCGATATTAAACTGCAATGTCTTTCCTTTATTCCTCGTTTTAGCGGACTCTTTATGCAGGTATAGAAATCCTTAGAAGTCTAACAAATCCGAACACGGATGCCTGGGACTGTTGGCTGCTTCATGGAATCTTCAGAAAGCTCGGCTTCACCCGAAAATCTCATGTATCTCCTGTATTAGCTACCGCTGATTCGCTCGAGCGGGCGCCAGCGTTGTCATGTCGTGTGCCAGAGTAGCCTAATGTGGGATATTCCTTGTGTGAGCTAAATGATGGACCTCATGTCTATTGATCAGAACTTTCCAAAAAAGACGATTGATCTGGTGTTCTTCTGCCGCTTTGCTCTTCAACCTCGGCCCTGCAGAAATAACGTGCCCCATTGAGAACGGAGCGTCCCAATCGCAGACATTGTGTTGTGATCTCCTTCACCTCCGAATCTTAGTGATGGTCATCTGATTACCCATGTGCCTTACGCCACTACCCTAAATCGTCGCATGCACCGCAGGTCCATGTTGCGAATGTGGACAGCATTGGAAGATGGGAGCGCGGCAGTCAATCATGGTCAATGAGAGAACAGGCCTTACACGTGTAAGCCAATCTTGGTACTGACCGTACATGCCTCCTCTGGTTTTTTGCCAATCGTTGTCAATCCTACTCTGCCTAGGTCCCTAGCTTTGAATGAGTAGATGCTTTTTGCCAGCGACGCATCCATTCTTTCATGTTGTGTGCCAGAGTGACCCAGCAGTTCCTTCTCGTAACACTGATATGAGTAGCAAAATTCGTGGTTGAATTAAGAAGCTCGACCACCGCATCAGCATCACCAGGTTGTCTTGAGGAACCTTAAAGATCAGAAAGGAAGAAAAATAAATTTGAAAAAGAAAAAAGAAAAGGGAGAAAACAGAAAGAAAAATTAGAAATCAGTAGAAGCGACTAGGCTAGCGACTAGGTCGCTCGCTTCCTCCCGTAAGGAGGATCGATGTGGGTAGTCGGCTAGGTTGACTTCAGGAAGTTCATGCAGGAAGCTGAGAGTCTCCATCTCTAGATCGGGAGTAGTAGAAGAACACCTTGGATTTGACTGTCGTTCTCCGCCTTGAATGCGATAGCAGACAGTCAAATGACCATCGCCTTAACTCAAAATGCCAAAGCCGTCACAAAGGCCTCTTTACCACTACAGAAACCCACCCAACCGCAGAAGAAACACATTCCTGGCGCATTGCCCTTTCCATCCACATTACTCACCCCTCCTATCCTTGGGGATGGCTCGTCACCGTCGATGACGGCGAATTGTGCCAGTCATCGCTCATTCGGACCTCATTACCCGACTGAAGGACCGGGGACCATCTACTAGAGCGTGGTTGCGCCCCGTCCGTTCACTTTCTCTGATCCGAAGGAGCTTCTAATCCGCTTCCGGCTTCCCCGTGTGAACTATAGAAGGAAGGAGAAGGAGAGAGAGCTCATTTGTTTATGGATAATGGCTCGGAGCCCTTTCGGCCGTCGAGGGGGCAGCATGTGGTAATCCAGTCGCCGAGGAACTCTGTCCGTCGCGGCCGGATAGCCCATAATGAATGCCGATGGCGGGTCAACGACGACGACGGCGACCGACGGAGCCACCACCACCACCACCACGTCTCCGGGGAACGCTACCGCGCACTCGGTTACGCAGACTGAATTTACGACGACGGAACGTGTCGTCGAGCTTGTTACGACCTCGGGCAACTTTATGGACGGCGGCGATTTGTCTGCCATGGGCTATCTGGAGGGATCGTAGCTGGTTGGAAATTTAACCGGGAAAAATGTTTTTTTTTGTTGAAATAGAGATCCTCGGCCGGATAGAACTACTAGAACTGCTAGAAAGGTAATTGTTGAGAAAGATTTACGCCGAAGTTACCAGCTATCAGTGTTCTAAAACAGAGTTGGTAACGGTTCGACTTTTTGTAGGACTTTTGGAGCCGAATTCATCAATTTTAGGGTCAACTAATGCCCCTGATTACCAGGGTAAGGTACATAATGAACTCCACGTCCTAATATGCCCCGTAGTTTAATTGTTTACGAATCCGGCTCATAATTCTACGAACAGACTTCATTGAGAAAGGTCCGACTCCTACAATTTTTATTCCATCTGTTTTATTATAAATAATCGAGTGAAGAACTGTCAGAGACTTCATTTTTACATCAAATTGGGCACTTTTCAAAGCAAGTTGGAGCTGGTAAAATATTTTTTCGTGGAAAATTTAGTATGACTTTCTCTGAAATTTTTTAAAATTTGCATGCTCCAAATACTGAGCACACCCTTTACATCTCTATAAAATTCATATTTCTTATATAAAAATTAGGTCTATTTTAAAGCGCAAGAAATACTATAGTTTTTGTGTATTTTTCAAACCAAGTTGGACACTACTGTTTCGAACAAGTTTGACGTTTCCGAACTCAAACTGAACTTTAAGGATACTCTACAAGAGGGTTGAAATATTTTTTCCATTTTTTGCCGCGGAAAATTTAGTATGACTTTCTCTGAAATTTTTAAAAATTTGCCTGTCCTCGAAGCTAATCACTGCCTTTAAATTTATATAAAATTATATTTCTTATAAAAAATTGGGTTTATTTTAAAGCACAAGAAATGCTGCAGTTTTTGAGTATTTTTCAAACCAAGTTGGATGCCACTGTTTCGGACAAGTTTGACGTTTTCAAACTCAATCTGAACTTCAAGAACACCCTTCTAGATGGTTGAGACATTTTTTCCATTATTTTCCGTAAAAAAATTAGTATGACTTTCTCTGAAATTTTTTAAAATTCGCTTGCCCCAAACACTGAGCACACCCTTTAAATTTCTATAAAATTCATATTTTTATATAAAAATTATGGTTTAAAGTTTATTTTAAAGCGAGGAACACTGCAGTTTTTTGTATATTTTCAAACCAATTTGGACACGTTTCTAATCTTTGAATCAAAAAAATCTTAAAGTTTGAAGCCACTGTTCTGCACAAACTTGACGTTTTCAAATTCAAACTGATTTTTAAAAATACCGTACAGAAAGGTTGAAACATTTTTTCTAATTTTTCTGTGAAAATTTCCCTGAAATTTTTTTCAAATTCAACTGTCCCAAAACCTGAATACATCCTATACATTTCTATAAACTTTGTATTTTTTATATAAAAATTATGTCTATTTTAAAGCGCAGAAAATATTGCAGTTTTTGTGTATTTTTCAAACCATGTTAGACACCACTGTTTCGGATAAATTTGATGTTTTCGAACTCAAACTGAATTTTAAGGATACTCTACAAGAAGGTCGAAATATTTTTTCCATTTTTTGTAGCGGAAAATTTAGTATGACTTTCTCTGAAATTTTTTAAAATTCGCCAATCCCAAACACTGTGCACACCCTTTAAATTTCTACAAAATTCATATTTGTTATATAAAAATTAGGTTTGTTTTAAAGCGCAGGAAATACTACAGTTTTTGTGTATTTTCCAAACCAAGTTGGACACCACTGTTTCGGATAAGTTTGATGTTTTCGAACTCAAACTGAATTTTAAGGATACTCTACAAGAAGGTTGAAATATTTTTTCCATTTTTTGTCTTCCAAAATTTAGTATGACTTTCTCTGAAATTTTTAAAAATTTTCCTGTCCTCGAAGCTGAGCACAAATTTTTAAAATTCTATAAGATTCAATTTTCTTATATAAAAATGGTGGTTTAAAGTTTATTTTTAAGCGAGGAACACTGCAGTTTTTTGTGTATTTTTCAAACCAAATTGGACACTTTTTAGACAAGTTCGACGCCACTATTCTGGACAAGCTTGACGTTGTCGAACTCAAACTGAACTTTTAAAATATTCTACAAAAAGGTTGAAACATTTTTTTGCAACTTTTCTGTGAAAACTTTAGTATGACTTTCTCTGAAATTTTTTATAATTTGCTTGCCTAAAATATTGAGTACAGTTTTTAATTTTTGTGTAAAATTTACGTTCCTTATATAAAAATTATGGTTTAAAGTTTATTCTAAAAAGCAGAAACACTGCTGTTTTTGTTTATTTCAAAATATGGGATTACGCCATGTACTTGTCTGGCTGGTCGATTATTTCGTTTGATTGATAGTGTACATAGATGCTGCTTATATGAGATAGCGAACCGAGGATATCTGCGTTTTTTTACAAATCTTTTTCTCTAATGACTCACGCATACAGAATTTTTGCTATCAATTAGCTGAAAATTGCGACAAGCTAAGCGACTGCATGGCGTGTCCAGGAAGAAAGACGTGCCCCCAAAAATAAACGCTAAATCATTTATGTTCCTTAAAAATGAAAAAATTTGACAAAATTTCAAATAGTCCGTTCCCATTTTGTAGCAAGTGAATTAAAGATTTATCGCCGTCGTCTGTGGAAAAAAAAGTGTGAAAATATTCAAATTGAACACTCTTCTGAGCAAGTCTGACCTTTTTGAAATCATACCGAACCTCTTCGAAACCTGGACTCGCGCAAAAGTGAACATATTCAAAGAATGAAAATTCAATATATCCATACTAAATATTTCATCAAAAAATCGAACATTTTGGAGTGTCTCTAGTTTAATATAAAAACGCTAGTCTTGGTTTGGAGGAGGTTCGGTCTGATTTTAAAAGGGTCAGACTTGCTCAGAAGAGCGTCCAATTTGAATATTTTCTCCATTTTTTCCACAGAGAACGGCCATAAATTTTGCGTTGGGTCTGTCAGCAGGCCGAAAAAAAACGTGGAGTGTCTTGTGGCCGCTATAAATCATTAAACTGCCGGGCAACTAGTACTTTTTGCATCCTAATTGCTTCTAGGATAGCCTTCGCTAACTTGAGGGCATTTATAGTGCAGAAAAATACTAGTAGTGCCTGCACGTTTCCACTGAGACATGCTCGGAGGGGTTGATTGATCTATAGGTGCCTAGGACAACTGTTCCTTTAAGCATTTTATGAAAAAATCAGCCTTGTAGCAGATGCTCCAGACTCGTTCAAGCTTCGTGCACTCCGATTCTGAAGTGATACCCATACATACCATATGGGATGTATCCGATCCGTAGCAGCAAGTGGCCCATCAGTCGTGGACGAAAAAAGCCTAGCCGGTCGGACATCTGGCAGTTTTTCTGCGCGCTCCTCCTTTGTGATGGAAATTGTGGCCCAGATCCACATGTGGGGGCTGGGGCCGGAGCTGGACAGTCTGCCCCAGCACAATGCCGGAGTTCATTGTCGAATCAGCGGGATGCGCGCTCATTACAGGAGTTTAATTGCTGTCTGGAAGCGACGACCCGGGGCCGGCGGTTGTCCGACGAGACGTCGGCGGGAGGTCTTGCTTGCCGCTGTTCGCCAGCCGAGCATATGGATAGCGTTAAGACAACCAGATGTGGTGTTAACGTGGTGTGATGGCCACTCGACGGCGGATCGCCGCTGCCTCCACACGGGGGATGTGGTTCGGAAGGGCTATAGCAACCCAGTGGGGCAAGAATAAGTTTGAAAAAAGCAGGATGAAGAACAGGAATGGTGAAGAACAGAAAACGATGAACTTCTTAGACGCGCCTGAAGCTACCGGTCTCAAACTTGGGTAATTAAACCACCTCGAAGTGTGAGGAATCGAACAGTGTCTGGCCGCGGCGTGACATTTTCTTTTACGCCCAGATCTTCCATCTGATTAGCATAAGAAGATAAACACAATCCTAACCCGCCATCGTCATCTACTGACAATTTGGCGAGTTTTTTGCCTTCTTAGCTTAGGAACCTCCAATTTGGGTAATTAAACCACCTCGAGGTGTGAGTCGAACAGTGTCTGGCCGCGGCGTGACATTTTCTTTTGCGCCCAGATTTTCCATCTGATTAGCATAAGATGATGAACACAATCATAATCCGCCATCGTCATCTACTGACAATTTGGCGAGTTTTTTGCCTTCTTAGCTTAGGAACCTCAAACTTGGGTAATTAAACCACCTCGAGGTGTGAGTCGAACAGTGTCTGGCCGTGGCGTGACATTTTCTTTTACGCCCAGATCTTCCATCTGATTAGCATAAGAAGATAAACACAATCCTAACCCGCCATCGTCATCTACTGACAATTTGGCGAGTTTTTTGCCTTCTTAGCTTAGGAACCTCCAATTTGGGTAATTAAACCACCTCGAGGTGTGAGTCGAACAGTGTCTGGCCGCGGCGTGACATTTTCTTTTGCGCCCAGATTTTCCATCTGATTAGCATAAGATGATGAACACAATCATAATCCGCCATCGTCATCTACTGACAATTTGGCGAGTTTTTTGCCTTCTTAGCTTAGGAACCTCAAACTTGGGTAATTAAACCACCTCGAGGTGTGAGTCGAACAGTGTCTGGCCGCGGCGTGACATTTTCTTTTGCGCCCAGATTTTCCATCTGATTAGCATAAGATGATGAACACAATCCTAACCCGCCATCGTCATCTACTGACAATTTGGCGAGTTTTTTGAATTCTTAGCTTAGGAACCTCAAACTTGGGTAATTAAACCACCTCGAGGTGTGAGTCGAACAGTGTCTGGCCGCGGCGTGACATTTTCTTTTACGCCCAGATCTTCCATCTGATTAGCATAAGAAGATAAACACAATCCTAACCCGCCATCGTCATCTACTGACAATTTGGCGAGTTTTTTGCCTTCTTAGCTTAGGAACCTCCAATTTGGGTAATTAAACCACCTCGAGGTGTGAGTCGAACAGTGTCTGGCCGCGGCGTGACATTTTCTTTTGCGCCCAGATTTTCCATCTGATTAGCATAAGAAGATAAACACAATCCTAACCCGCCATCGTCATCTACTGACAATTTGGGGAGTTTTTTGCCTTCTTAGCTTAGGAACCTCAAACTTGGGTAATTAAACCACCTCGAGGTGTGAGTCGAACAGTGTCTGGCCGTGGCGTGACATTTTCTTTTACGCCCAGATCTTCCATCTGATTAGCATAAGAAGATAAACACAATCCTAACCCGCCATCGTCATCTACTGACAATTTGGCGAGTTTTTTGAATTCTTAGCTTAGGAACCTCAAACTTGGGTAATTAAACCACCTCGAGGTGTGAGTCGAACAGTGTCTGGCCGTGGCGTGACATTTTCTTTTACGCCCAGATCTTCCATCTGATTAGCATAAGAAGATAAACACAATCCTAACCCGCCATCGTCATCTACTGACAATTTGGCGAGTTTTTTGAATTCTTAGCTTAGGAACCTCAAACTTGGGTAATTAAACCACCTCGAGGTGTGAGTCGAACAGTGTCTGGCCGCGGCGTGACATTTTCTTTTACGCCCAGATCTTCCATCTGATTAGCATAAGAAGATAAACACAATCCTAACCCGCCATCGTCATCTACTGACAATTTGGCGAGTTTTTTGCCTTCTTACCTTAGGAACCTCCAATCTGGGTAATTAAACCACCTCGAGGTGTGAGTCGAACAGTGTCTGGCCGCGGCGTGACATTTTCTTTTGCGCCCAGATTTTCCATCTGATTAGCATAAGATGATGAACACAATCCTAACCCGCCATCGTCATCTACTGACAATTTGGCGAGTTTTTTGAATTCTTAGCTTAGGAACCTCAAACTTGGGTAATTAAACCACCTCGAGGTGTGAGTCGAACAGTGTCTGGCCGCGGCGTGACATTTTCTTTTACGCCCAGATCTTCCATCTGATTAGCATAAGAAGATAAACACAATCCTAACCCGCCATCGTCATCTACTGACAATTTGGCGAGTTTTTTGCCTTCTTAGCTTAGGAACCTCCAATTTGGGTAATTAAACCACCTCGAGGTGTGAGTCGAACAGTGTCTGGCCGCGGCGTGACATTTTCTTTTGCGCCCAGATTTTCCATCTGATTAGCATAAGATGATGAACACAATCATAATCCGCCATCGTCATCTACTGACAATTTGGCGAGTTTTTTGCCTTCTTAGCTTAGGAACCTCAAACTTGGGTAATTAAACCACCTCGAGGTGTGAGTCGAACAGTGTCTGGCCGTGGCGTGACATTTTCTTTTACGCCCAGATCTTCCATCTGATTAGCATAAGAAGATAAACACAATCCTAACCCGCCATCGTCATCTACTGACAATTTGGCGAGTTTTTTGAATTCTTAGCTTAGGAACCTCAAACTTGGGTAATTAAACCACCTCGAGGTGTGAGTCGAACAGTGTCTGGCCGCGGCGTGACGTTTTCTTTTACGCCCAGATCTTCCATCTGATTAGCATAAGAAGATAAACACAATCCTAACCCGCCATCGTCATCTACTGACAATTTGGCGAGTTTTTTGCCTTCTTAGCTTAGGAACCTCCAATTTGGGTAATTAAACCACCTCGAGGTGTGAGTCGAACAGTGTCTGGCCGCGGCGTGACATTTTCTTTTACGCCCAGATCTTCCATCTGATTAGCATAAGAAGATAAACACAATCCTAACCCGCCATCGTCATCTACTGACAATTTGGCGAGTTTTTTGCCTTCTTAGCTTAGGAACCTCCAATTTGGGTAATTAAACCACCTCGAGGTGTGAGTCGAACAGTGTCTGGCCGTGGCGTGACATTTTCTTTTACGCCCAGATCTTCCATCTGATTAGCATAAGAAGATAAACACAATCCTAACCCGCCATCGTCATCTACTGACGATTTGGCGAGTTTTTTGCCTTCTTAGCTTGGGAACCTCAAACTTGGGTAATTAAACCACCTCGAGGTGTGAGTCGAACAGTGTCTGGCCGTGGCGTGACATTTTCTTTTACGCCCAGATCTTCCATCTGATTAGAATAAGAAGATAAACACAATCCTAACCCGCCATCGTCATCTACTGACAATTTGGCGAGTTTTTTGAATTCTTAGCTTAGGAACCTCAAACTTGGGTAATTAAACCACCTCGAGGTGTGAGTCGAACAGTGTCTGGCCGCGGCGTGACATTTTCTTTTGCGCCCAGATTTTCCATCTGATTAGCATAAGAAGATAAACACAATCCTAACCCGCCATCGTTATCTACTGACAATTTGGCGAGTTTTTTGCCTTCTTAGCTTAAGAACCTCAAACTTGGGTAATTAAACCTAATTTCCGTGTCTCGGATTTTGGCAGAATTCATCAAGCAGGTCGTCTTTTGCACTCACACACTGAGTTCGGTATTCTGTGCTGTTTTGCCAACTTCAAAAATCCCGCGGCAGCTCCACGGGTGAGCAATGCCGATCTTATACTGTTCTTTTAGTTAGGCCGATATTCCGCTCATCCATAAGGACTAGTTAGGCAATGCTTTTCCCCATCCACTTCACCACTTCAGTCTTCAGCACTCATCTACCATTGTCCAGTTCTCAAGCCGTGTCATGGTCCTCGATCACGGAAGCGCCATTAGATCCAGTTGTACCTCGTCGAGCATGGCATAATGAGCTCCAAGTGCTCCTCATCCGACGAGCCACGCGTCCAACGGTCAATACGGGGCTCGACGACTGAATGGGCTCCCGTACGGGGTCATTATGAGATTTCGGCTGGCGAATCAATCAGAAACGCTCGATTTGTATTGCGCAAGCGGTGGAGGCACGACCGACCCAAGAAGCCACATTGCCGTCTGGCTCCGGTGCTGGTGCTGGGGACCAAAAATCGCTGCGGTGGTACTACACATAGTAGAACAGCCTCTACATACGTCTAGCAGTGCTGCCCTTGAAATCGGACTGGTAAGAATTGAATCCGACCAAACTCTTTAATTCTACCTCAAATTTGGGTAATTAAACTACCTCGCAGTGTACAATGTTCGGCTCTGAACATTTTTTTAATGTACAGATCTTCCATCTGATTAGCAGAAGAATATAAACAGAATCCTAATCCGCCATCGCCATCTACCGCCACCATGAGAATCTGCCACATAAACATTTTCAGTGAAATAATCACCGTTACAACTACATACGCTCCTAATGCATCTAAGCCGTCTTCTCACGACGAGAACAGCTCTTCTGCACATTATTGCTGACTGTCTGACCAGTGAGGGACACTTGTTCACTGGAGTGCTGAATTCAGATTCCAGCTTATGCAGGCTTTATCAGGTGACTCTTTGGCGAGTCTACCTTCTTGGAGCAAGAACCTCAAACTTGGGTAATTAAACCTAATTCTCGTGTCACGGATCTTTGACCGAATTCGTCAAGCAGTAGGTATATGTGTAGATACTGTAAAGGACTGTACTCAATAGCAGCAGTAAGATAGCGTGTACGATTCGTATTCATGAAAGGAATCAAGGGAAGGTAGAGTTACCTGATAGACGTGAAATAAATTGCTTAGTGCAACTACAGAAGGCTGTTTATTGGACTCGAAGGCCAATCGATAATCAGCTGGTCTCTCCTATTTCTGAGACTCTTTTGTCACTGTTCGAGCCTTTGTAGAAATGTTCGCTTTCAATTTTGCAACCGTTCTCAGACTGACAGAGAGAAGTGCTCCCTCCCCACTAGGAAGGAGCCGATAGGAAAATACCTCAACCTGCTTCTGAAGACAATCGCCGTATGGAGTGTTGCAAACGCTCTCAATAAAATCGACACACCATCTTGAAGTAGCTCTGACCCGCATCTGGGTTAGGATGGCTTTTTGAATCCCGTTGCGGTATGCGCCACGCATTCTACTTCCACGAAATGTCGTTGAGGCAATTTGAATCCGTATTTGGCCTAAACAAATGACCTGCTGTGGGTGAGACAGTGTCTTATCATTCCAGACAAGTCTGGTACCAATTCTGAGCCTCCGGGGGCGAAAGGTGGTGTTGGCCTGGGCGGCGAATCCGAAGCACGACCTTGGAATCCGGTGCACATAATCTCTCAAGCTTTTAATTTATCGATTTATTTTAGTTTATTATTTCCTCTTTGTAACTTATTGCTATATTTTACTTTTTTTTCTTTTCTTCCTTTCTTAGTCTTTTCTTTTCTTTCTTTCTTAGTTTCTCTTTTTCTCAATTTCTCTTAATTTGTTATTTTTCTCTTTTTTATTTATTGTTATATTTTAATTTCTTATGCTCTTTAGCCTTCCATCCCTCCGGGGTCGGTGAATTGGTACCGGACTTGTCTGGAAGGATAAAGCGCTGACTCACGTATAGCGCAGTCGGAGGAGGCGCTGACTGTCGCCTGCACGCGATACTAGGTTCCTGGTTCGGATTTCCTGCCCAGGCCAACCAAGCCTTCCATCCCTCCGGGGCAGGAGAATTGGTAACAGACTTGTCTGGGAAGGATGAACTGCTGACTTGTTCATCGGTTGGCCACCATACGCATTCAAATCGCCTCCACGACATCCCATAGAAGTAGAATGCATGGCGCATCCCAAAGGGATTGAGTAACGCCGTTCTTTATCCTTTATCCTTTATGCTCTTTAGTGCTCGACTACCTTACATTTATGTAGGCCAAACAGGAATCCTAGCCCTTGTTGGAGTCTGAATCTTCACTGATGCAGAAGCCGCTAGCACTTTCGGCGTCTGGGGACCATTAGTATCCGCAACAAACTAGATGGAGCCGCAGAGGATGTCCTTCTAGCAGGACTTTTCAATGATTAATTGGTGGGAAGATAGATGTCACGATGGGGCCAAGGGCAATCCCATGTCGAGGAAAGGTTAGACGGGAGGAATGGACCATTGACTCCATTGACAAGTGGATCCCATGTTGCGAAACTGCGTATCGCCACTACCCAACAGTCAACGCGTACAGGTGCCCTGTGTTTAGAGCATGGTCTGCATTCATCATGCTCATTCTGATGACAGAATACCTAAAACAAAGGCCAAAGGTGGGCATGAGCAGTTCACTTTTCGGGTTGCGCCACGCATTCTACCCCTGTGGGATTTCGTGGATGCAATTTGAGGTACATACCCTGTCGAGGTACGTAATCACCTTCCGTGGCCACTTGATGGACAATTTCGTGCTAATCCTTGGAAAACTAGTCTGATACCAATCCGCTGACTCTAAAAAGACGAAAAAGGTCTGATGCATTGGACGAAACCCGAACCCTGAATCGATTCGAGGTGCACTCGAGCACAATCTATTCCTACCACCTGCTCCAGACCTTTTCGATGAAGTATCCGTTGACTAGGTCATTCACTCTCGTCGGAGTTTTCCAGCGACGTTAGAGGACGATGTACGGCATTAATCTGTCTCTGTTTGGAATGCGCCAGGCATTCTACTTCTACGAGACATCGTGAGTGGAAATCGAATGCGAGCCGGCCCAGATGGTGGCCTATCACCACCAGGTCTTCTCCCCCTTCTCTGGTCAGAAGTATCCTGCCCTTTGTATAGCTTTAGCTCTATTCTTCTAATCCACTGTTGTCCAGAAACGGTCCCAGAATCATAGCTCCAGTTGCCGATTCTCTGCCTCCTAATCATATGACCAAGACATGGGTACGGTAACGGACTGACCGTAGTCAAACTCGCGTCCAGCAGCTGGCTCATGGCGGAACTGCTGCTGTAGCAACCAAATGCTGCTGCCAAACGTTGAATACGTGTCGCCGGCCGGCGAGCGGCTAATTTCATAAGCCAATTAAGTCGCAGGTGTTTCTTGATAATTGCTTAATTGGCCGTCTAAGAGCCGCTCTCGTTCCGACACTGATTTCCATTGTTATCCGCTGCGGTTCTTTGAGCGCACAGTAATTAAGAGTGACCGTCGGTCGTGCCTTGGATAAAGGACTACCGTCACCGAGCCAGTGTTCCTTGGGGACCTGGGAATGGCGGGGGTTTTCTTGCTCACTCGGGACCGTTTTAGCAGTCCGTTTCAGACCAGACCGTCAGCTTCAGGACCCGGTTTTATAGGGTGATATTGCCACTGAAGGGTAATGTTCCTCAGACCACGGCCTCCTGTCGTGACCTCATCTGAATTCATTTATCATTGCCGACGAAGGAATCAGGAATGCACCTGCCAACATGACAGACGACACACGCACGGGACGGGGATATAATTCACTAATTTAATCGGAAATTTCTCTCCGAGCTTCGAGTTATTCCTCACGATTTCGTGTATTTTCTTGATGTTTAGATGACGTAGTTCCAGAAGGCTTCATTAGTTCATGTTCAGGGGCCGGATTCATCAACGACTAACCCGTGGGTATAGGGGGTAGAGATACCCACGATGAAACCTGCGTCTCTGACTCTTACCTTATCTCTATCTGACTATTATCTTATATCTACCCCTTATACTCCGCATACCCACGGGTTTAATTGTTGATGAATTCGGCCCCAGGAAAAGAAGCAGCTCACCGGGCCTAGTGAGAACAGCTGGGGCTGGATACATCAACAGTTAAACCCGTGGGTATGCGGGGTATAACGGGTAGAGATAAGGTATGAGTCAGATAGAGATAAGGTAAGACTCAGATCGTGGGTATCTCTACCCATATACCCGTGGGCTAGTCTTTGATGAATCCGGCCCCTGATCTCAGTGGAGAGCATTTTTGTAAATGGGGCGCGAAATGGTAGAGGGTACGCGATAGCGGGTATACCCATGATGATCGATGGGTTTTCTCGACCCATTGATATACCCACGATCTGGCGGACAAGGTTGTCATGAATGCCTGATCGTGGGTACCTCCATCCCCTATACCCCTTGGGTATGCCCATTCAAGCGAACCATTCGTTTCTAGTCAGACGACTGCTACTCTTCGGCTTCTTCTGCGGCCGGATTTATCAAGGACTAACCCGCGGGCATAGGTGGTAGACATACCCACGATGGAGCCTGCGTCTCTGACTCTCACCTTATCTCTACCTGACTCTTATCTTATCTCCCCTTATACCCCGCATACCCAAGGGTTTAATTTTTGATGAATCCGACCCCTGGGATCTTATCCCGTCCCGTTGTATTTAGGGGTGGACTTACCCATGATGTGGAATTCATGATAAACCTTACCCGAAACATCTAAGGATCGAGTAGAACGTGGGTCCGCATATCCGGAACCATTTTGCGCCCCATTGACAAAATTTCGCTCCACTGAGACCAGCTTTTCCCACGAGGTCATGTGAGCTGCTCCTATTCCTGAAAATAAACTTCTAAAGCCTTCTGGAATGACATCATCAAGAAAATGTACGAAATCGCGAGGAATTACCCGAAACTCCGAGAGAAATTTTCGATTAAATTAGCGATTTTTTCAGTATTTCTTCAGTCAAAAGAATTCTGCGAATGCAGCCCCCTCATTCCCCCTCCTACCCTAACTTGGAGAAGTTTTTTACTCCAAAAAGGGAATCAGCGGAATGCTTGAAGAACAACTTTTCGAACGTCTGTCAGGGTTCTTCTACCTTACCCTCGACTCGTTTGATGAATACGAATCATGCCCTATACCCACCGCGGGTGAGTGGTGGTCTCACCCTTCGCTACTTCTACCCATATCTTCTGAGGCCGGATTCACCAACAATTAAACCCTTGGGCATGCGGGGTAAGATAAGAGTCAGGTAGAGACAAGGTGAGAGTCAGAGACGAAGGCTTCATCGTGGGTATCTCTACCCCTTATACCCACGGGTTAGTTGTAGATGAATCCGGGCCCAGGGGATTCACTCGCGAATGGGTCGACCGTCTGAATGTCTGCCCTAGAGAGTTTCCTCAAGGTATTTCGCTTCATTCTGGGTCCGGGTTCATCAACAATTAAACCCGTGGGTATGCGGGGTATAAGGGATAGAGATGAGGCAAGAGTCATAGACGCAGGCCTCATCGTGGGTATCTTTAGCCCCTATACCCACGGGTTAGTCGTTGATGAATCCGGCCCCTGCTTGATGAATCCGGACCCAGGATTCAGTAGCGAGACCGCCGACCGTCTGAATGTCTGCCCTTGAGAGTTTCCTCCATGAATTTCGCTTCATTCTGAACAAATGGAAAGCTGGAGGCCCTAGCAGCTACAGAGAACGGCGCGTTCTGCCACTTCTCCACCCCTATTTCACTATTCCAAGCAAAACGATGCTGATGTGGAGGGCCGGCATACCTTGCAGCAAGGAGTTACTGTAGTTCTATTCGGTGATTTCAGCTCGAGTTCAAAGTCTGAGCATCGAAATCGAAGACGTCGATGAGCCGCCAGCCTTCGTCAACGGGCCGGTGCCGTTCCTAGCCGTAGTTCCTCTGGAGACTCCCGTTGGGTTCCATGTCTACAAGGTAAGTGTATGCGTTTATTACTCTGATTTTACCTTCTTATGGTTATTACGATTAGTGTAAAGAATGAAGGCGTTAGTCAATTCCTGTGTGCGGTGCGCCACGCACTCCACTTCGGCGGCATATTGTGGAGGCAATTTGAGTGCGTATTTGACCTATGCAATGACTGCTACTGGTCCGCTGATGAAAAAACCAGCATTTTCTCCGTATCGGACATGTCTGGTACTAATTCTGCGACCCTGAAGATATAGAAGGATTGGTTAGCCTCGGCGAAAATTCGAAGGAAGAAGCTTGAATCGAAGTGCACATCACAGTCTGCACCTCGTCCGACTGCACCACCATGCCTCCAGACTATAAGAATACGCCCGTAATTTGACCAACCAGTTTCATAAATGACAGTGAGTAATAGACTTAAAGCTAAAGCGAAGTATCAGCCCTTTGTGCTTGGGTCCCTTCACTCTTAGACTAAACGCATATCTGACCTGTACAATAATGGGTAGAGGTGAAATGCGTGGCGCATTCCCAAAGGATTATGTCCACCAAAACGCTGTTCGTACCGCGTTTACCACTCTGGTTATCGGCGCTATTTAGTTCGTCGCTCGAGATGAAGGCGGCGACGGTGACAACGACGTGGAGTATCGCCTGATCAACACCGAGCGTTAGTTTTTCATTTGCTACTTATTTGATCTCTGAGTTCTATTTTCGTATTAAAAATTGCACAAAAATTACTGGGCATGGATTTTTCTACTTAAGCATCTGGAATGTTCACTGTGGATACGGGCACTGGAGTGGTACGTACGGCCGTCAGACAGTATAAAGAAGGACAGACCTATCGCGTACTGGTACAGGCTATCGACAAGACTCCAAGCGACAACTCATCCAAGCAGGTAGGCTTACTTGGAAAATTTGGTTCGAAAAAACTTCAAAATTCGTCTGATTTCAGGAATCCGAGGTGGCGAAGCTCGAAATCTTCGCTGGCGATCGTCCACCGCAATTTCTACAGCAGCACTACACCGTCTCGCTGGCCGAAGATACTTTGATCGATTACAGGTGGGCGTGGTTTTCTGCACAGTGGGCGGGGTTGGTGTAAAGTTTGCACTTTTTTGAAATTTTGGAATTTACCCGCCTGAAAAAGTGCATACTTTGTTTGAAATTTTATAGAAGTTGAGAATTTTGAGAAAAAGAAAGGACTAAAGTGTATTTTAATGGGGAGAAAGCAAAACGTTCAATACGCCAAAAAGATTGCGCCATGCGCCCGTTTAGCTCGACGAGATTTTTATTCGATTGATAGTGTAAGCGCTGCTTATTTGAAAGAGCAAGGTGAAGACATACGTGTTTTCTGGAATCGCTTTTGTAACAGCGTTACGCAAACAAAGTTTTCGCTATCAATCATAGAGAAATCGAGACGTGCTAGACGACAACCTGGCGCAATCCTTTCTTTTGATTACCTTGGTGCGGTTTGATTTCTGAAAATTTGCCCGAGAAAATTTTGTGAAATTTTCTTCTCTCAAGAGGAGCACTCTCAAGTTCACTAAAATCAGCAGAAAATTTTTTAGTAGGAATTTTACAAATTTTGCGCCTATTTTTATTTCTCATTTTTATTCTATTTTTCTATTTTATTAAAATATTAAATAATGTTTTTTATTTTTATTTTTTGCAGCGTGGCCGACGTTCGAGCGCATCGCTTCCGAGCCATCGACGATCGCCGCTCCAAAGGCGAGCTCACCTACTCGGTCTGGAGCCAGCACGGTGGTCAACGGGAGCCGACGTCTGTATTCGGCATCGATCCGAAGACCGGCGTCATCCACCTCCGACGGCTTCTGGACTACGACGACCCGTCGCTGCCCAAGCTGCACAAGCTAATCGGTACGTGGGCCATGCTGTCCGTCAATTTTCCGCTCCGCCGCGTCGACTTCCTTCGTTTAATTAAATCCGGATGACCTTATCTTCTGGACATCGGGCGCCTGCCTGGTGCCAGCGTGTCTGCTGCCGACTCTCCTGGGGATGAGCATCACCTAAGTGACGTGACGAGATCGAGCTCGGGGCTTAACCCCGCTGGTGGACGGACCACCTCATTAGGCCGATTATCCGTGTAGAGCCATACTAATATCGTTACCGCTCGTCGAGTAATCCATCCGGACTTATTAGCAGCACAGGACGAGGCACAGCTGTCCGGGTTACGTGGCCTCAAAGACAGCCGGACGCCGGGGGATCTTCAGCCCTTTGAGGGTCTTAGCGGCGGATTGTCGCTGTCGTGACGCTGCCGGAGGTGGGGACGGCCGGCGTCTGGGGCCAGTCCATCCTGGGGTGAGGAGATGAGGCGGAGATGAAATTCAGGCGGCTTTGGTCAGCGGAAGTGTGAGGAAATTGGAAAGAGGAGGCAGATACTGTATTGCTCATCGCCTTGAAAATGACGGCGTGAATCGTCCGCGCAGAGTCTAGTGCCGCTTTGGACCGTCATTTTATCGCAATCTAATCAAAACTGGTCGTCTTTTTTTGGCACCGAAATTAAAACTGCCAAAGTAGCTGTGTAAATCAATATAAATCAATATATCGATTGATCATGATAGAGCAGATGAGAATCCAAATCGGTAAATGATTGATCCAAGTAGCTCATTAAGGAAGTCTATCACCTGTATCACTTATCGTCCCGTTGATCGTCGAACTGCCCGAGCGAGCAGCGTCTCCATTCAGCCCTATTGCGTGCCAAAGTGCTCCAGCGGATTCTCTTTGTTCGAGGGACACGAAGAGCGTCGCAAAATAATCAAAACTGGTCATTTTTGGCACCGAAACTAAAACTGTTAAAGCAGCTGTGTAAATCAATATAAATCAATATATCGATCATGATAGAGCAGATGATAAAATGATGTTCTAAATACCTCATTAGGGAAACCTGCCGCTTGTATCACCTTTCGTAGCGTTTTGCTCCGGCGGGCGCCAGCAGCATCTCCATTCCTTCCTGTTGCGTGCCAAAGTGCTCCAGTGGGTCCTTCGCGCTTGAGGAACACAAAGAGCGTCATGTCTTTCAAGAAATCCGACCAGCGGGTGTCTAGGAAACGCATTAGCTGGGGGCCCACCTAATTTTCAACGACTTGGCTCCTGAGACCGCAATAATCCCACACACTAAGGAGGTTCACGTCGCTCATGGGTGGCTTTCACTGTAAACACGGCGACCGTCGCAATCAATCAAAGTCTCCTTGTACTTGAATAAAATGAAATGACAAAATCATTTAAAATGATCAAAGCATGATCAAGGACAGGTAGTGCGCTCAGCTGTGCGATAAATCAATATCAATCGATATATCGAATAAAGAACCATGTTTTAAAGAACAAAATAGAGAGACGGCGAATTGGAGCCAGACCTGTCTACGAAGGGTAAAACAATGAATTTTTTATTGACTGGCTACCACAAGCCCTGACGGTATTGGTTCAGTTACCCAAGTTTGAGATGAGACGTTCAATAAGGCTTGCATCATCTGCGATACGAGTTCAGTACTCCTGTGAAGCTAAGATTAATCGAAGCTCGAAGTTGCCAGAATACACCCCCTTTAAGCAGTTAAACACGCTGATCCTCTAACGCTTCGGTGCTAGCAAAAAGCTGTCAGCTGTACTGTAAGCATTCATAATGGTATTGGCGTTGAATCAATTTCAATCGATATATTGACCGGCCAGTAGATGATGCTCCAGGCGCAGGTTGGCTGCTGAAATCGGTTTAAAAAATCAATATCAATCGATAGTAATCAATATCCACGAAGGCTATTTAGTGGTCGCAAATGAGGACGAGAAGGAGTCGAGTGTCGGTGTCGATGTGCAGATTGCTGACGTGAACGACAACGCTCCGATTTTCAGTCGACCGCTGTACACCACGCAGGTGCGCGAGGACTACCCCGTGGGAAAGACGATTCTGACAGGTTAGTTCTTCAAAGTAAACGGGATTTAGTGAGGTGTTGAAGCACGGTAAGAGTACCGTCTCCTTCTGTAAGATTTACGACGCCTTATACGTCATTTGACAGCTTGGAATGGGTTTGACAACGTGAAATCCACGCAAAATTCTTGCTACTCATCCCTGCTTCATGGGGATCTAGGATCGTCTAGGGTGATGTCTTCTACTTCTGATGGAAGGGCTTTTCTTCCAGGAGCTCTTCTGAAGTCGTTCACCATTCTGAGCCTCCCAGCTCCGTAGTTTTTCCTTCCGACCCCATACGAATACCAGTTCCATTACTACAAAACCGTTGTCTGGTCTGAGAAAGAGGGCGCTCTCACGACACCCTGGAGCCATCCAAAGTACAAAAACCCGTCTACCGTATGATGGGGTGGTGCAGCGGTAACGGATACGGTATCACGAAACTGGTTTCCAGTCCGAACAGAGGACAAGGACTCGGGAGAGAACGCTCGCGTACGCTACTCGGTGGACAACGACAACTTCACCGTCAACGATCTGGGCGAGATCTCCGCCACGGTAAGCCCATCCTAAGAGTACCCTTCTTTCTTCAGAAGGTAGTACTCTTCTACCGTAACCGGTAGCAGTTACTGTAAGTATTTGTAGCTTCACCGAGAATTTAACTGCGTTTTTAGAGAGTTTTCGCCTTTTTTCAAGTCGACTTTGCTTTCTTTTCGAGCAGAAGATTTGTTTGAAACTCCCCGTTTGCTTCAAAAAAGAAAGAAAATTTAAAAATTGCTTCTGATGATGAGGTCATGTTTTATGTTATTGTAATAAAATAAGTAGTTGAAGATTCTTTGCTTATAGATTTGCACCTAATTCTTTTGGAACCTAACGTTTTTTTAGACTTTTAATTAGAGAATTTTTAAGTTGTTTCAATAATTTCTGCTAATATTCAATGTATTTTAATTAGAAAATACCTATAATTTGCCAAAATTAAAGTATCCTATGCGAATTCTACTTCTAAATCCTGCTGCATAACCTCGATATTTTTTTGAGAAATATCTTATGGTCTAGTAGGTTTCTAAGTCAATTTCCTACTTTAAAACCGAAAAAAATTGGAGATGGATTAAAGACTAACACTTTTAGACTTTTTAAGTTAAATTTTTCTTTTTAACCAATATTAAAAGCAAATCAACTAGAAAATGACTATAAATTTTGAACAAAGATAGATACCTTGATTTTTGCGTTTACACGCTCTCTGTAATTTTTTTCTATTTTTTAAAAGAAATATTTGATGGTCTTCTATCAACAACCCTTAGGCCATTTTGAGGTTCCAAAGTCAATTTTCCACTTTAAAAAAATCAGAAAAATAACAAGAATAGGTTTGATGATTTAGAAGCTAGCACACTTGACTTTTTTGATTGGATTTTCCAATTTCAGCTAACATTTATGTAGATCAACCTACAATTTTTGAATAAGGCTCCTTACGACTTTCAAATCTAAATTGCGTTACATGTGCTTCATGGAATTTTTATCAAATTTTAAAGAAATATTCGATGGTCTGGTAGTGTTGATCGAACTTTCGTCCACCTTGAGGTTTAAACTTAAATTTCACTTTTAAAATCGGAAAAAATAACGAAAAATTGTCTGATGATTTCAAAGCCAGTACTTTTAGATTTTTCATATTATACTTTTTAATATACAATTTCAAATAAATTTTGTAAATATTTTGTAAATGTAAATCAACTAGAAAATGCCTATAGTTTTGGAAAAAAGGTGATTTAATTTAATATGATTTAAAAGCTAGCACCTTTCACTTTTTTGATTGAATTTTTTAATTTCAACTAGCATCTATGTGAATCCACTGGAAGCCGCCTATAATTTTTAAATAGTGGTAGCTATTACGACTTTGACATCTAAGTAGTGTTACATGTCCTTTATAAAATTTTCGTGAATTTTTAAAGAAATGTTTTGTAGACTGGTAGTGGCTTGACTAAACTTTTGAGCTTTTAAAGTCAATTTTCCAGCTGAAAAAACGGAAACAATAAAAATTGCGATGATTCAAAACCTAGCGCTTTTTGATTTTTCAAATTAGATTTTTTGATTTTAACTAATATTTAATGTAGATCAACTAGATGACGATTTAATTTTTACAATTTTTGAATAAATAGTTTTGTATCTAACTAATGCCACATGCTTTTCCAAATCTATTTGAAAATTTAAAAGGAATACTTGGTGGACTGGCAGCGGCGAGACGAGACCCGGACTGTTTTGAGGTTCCAAAGTCCATTTTCACTTCAAAAATAAGAAAAATAAAAGAGAGATATATCTGATGATTAAAAACCTGGCATTTTTTGACGTTTTTGATTGGATTTTTCAATTTCAACTAGAATTTATGCAAATTAACTGGACGATGCCAAAAATTTTTGAATAAAGGGAGCTACCACGATTTTTACGTCTAAATTCTGCCGCACGACCTTTCTAAATATTTCTGCGAATATTTGAAAAAATATTTGATGGTCTGGTAACAACGATACAAAACTCTTCATTAAAATTGTAAAAATTAGCTTATCTTTCAGTTGATCTACCTTAGACCGTTTGAGGTTTCAAAGTCAATTTCCGACTTGAAATCGTAGCAAGCGATATGGTTTCAACGCTAATTGTTCAGAAGCGACTGGATGCTGATCAGTTCAAGGAGCGGTTCTTCATCTATCGTTTCAACGTCACCGCTACGGACTTCGGCAATCCACCGCTTAGTTCGAATGCTACGGTTAGTTTGTCTTCAGATGAAGCTGCACAATACCAAGGCGTACGTCTTCAATTAGCCTCTGCTAGAGAAGATTATAAAAAAGAATCAGAAATCAGTGCAAAAATCTCAAATCAGCCACTTCTGGAGGTGTTCTCTTTCCTGGTTCTCTTGCTAGTAAACTATAGGTTCTTATCAACTTCTAAAAACAGTAGAATGCATGGCGCACCCCCTGTAAAAGACCTGAAGACTTTGCAGGTTCATATCCGAACCGAGAACACCAACGACGAGGCGCCGGTCTTCTACCCGACTCGTCACTATACGGCTTACGTGGCTGAAGACGCTCAAGGCGGTACACCAGTTGTTCAAATTCAGGTCAGAGAACTACCACATTTTTTCACGGTACTTGTCGTGAATTTGGCCTACATGAATAGGAAGGAGCGCATCTGATTAAACAGGCTACATGGAACACGTTGACCTCTCAGACACGCCGTGCACTGTCGGGCTGTGATTGGCTGGCGCGTTGCCGCTTCACTATGATGGTTACACTACCTACTGATATCTTTTCGACATTAAAACTATAACAGCGACGTTTAGAGTTCTGTGGATGACTTAAATTTTTCTGATTTTTTTTTTTGACTTTCCAGGTTCAGCTGCCGAAACCACTAGAGCTCTAGCTTATTAGACCTCTTTTAATTGATTTAAACACTACAATGTTAATTTGTAAAGCTTATTGTTTTTGTGTGTCTTTCTATTTGTACGGCCAGGACGTGAAATTGGATCCGCGGTAGCGATTCTAGTGCACTGGCAGCGTCCTCTGCCGGGAACACCAAGAGGTCTCCTTACTTCAGTCGTCAAAAATAGTCGCAAAATCCATCAAACGTCCAAGAACCAACTTCAAGGCCTTTACGAATACATTTAAGGTTCCGAAATAGATTTCCAATAGATTTTCCTGCAACTTCAGGCCCGTGACCCAGACCGAGACCAAGTCGAGTATGCGTTTGTGGACAAAGGTGGATCGGAGACCTACGAGACGAGTTTGTTCCACATCGACAAGGACACTGGTGAGTGGTCTTCTATTAGGTTGGTGCATAAGTTGTCGGACATTTGGGACATGAAATATTTATTATCACAACATACGAACGACAATATCAAATCATTTGAAGTAACGACCCTTTACATCAGTTGTCTTTCGCCAACGTGCTGGTAAGTCATGGATGCCTTTTCTCCAAAACGTGGCCGGTTGTGATTCGAAGAATGTGATCAGTGCCTCCTTGACATCCTCTCGGTTCCTAAATCGCTGGCCGTCCAGATAGCGTTGAAGGCTTGAAAACAAGTGATAATCAGAAGGAGCGAGATCTGGCGAGTAGGGTGGATGTGGAAGAACGGTCCATCCGTAGTCCGCCAACTCAGCCGCCGTCGCTCTAGCAATATGCGGTCTAGCGTTGTCGTGTTCAAAATACACCTTCACTTGCTCTCCTCGTGTGGTTTGAAGGTGGGCCCTCGACTTCCTCAATTGGTTGACGTACACCTCTGCCGTCACTGTTATCCCTTCGTCCAGCAGCTCCCAGTATTCTACGCCAAGAACGCTCCACCAAATGCATAGCATCATCTTTTTCACGTGGAGGTCGGGTTTCGGAACGTCCTCTGCCTCTCCAGCTGTGTCAACCCACTGTGCACGCCGGTGATAATTAGAGTAGAGCATCCACTTCTCATCCCCGGTGACAAGGTTGTCCAGCCATCCGTGGGTACGTCTGAGGGTAAGGAGAGACAGAGCGGCTCTGCGATCCATGTCATGTTGTGTCAAGTCGTGAGGAACCCAGCTAACCAATTTGTGCACCTTGCCAATCGACTTCAATCCTCGAACGACTGTTGAGTGACTAACACCAAGAGTGCTTGATAGTTCGCGAGTGGTTTGGTATGGGTCCGCTTCCACTCTACTTCGGAGGCCATCCAAATCCAGTGTCATCGGGCGCCCTTCTCGTTCATTATCTTCAACGGAGAATTCACCACTGCAAACTTCGAGAACCACTGGTGCACAGTACTTCGAGCAGGGGCACTCTCGTTGTAAACATCCTTCAGGCGACGATACGATTCGTCGGCATTGAGGCCAGACTGATGCAGGAATAACATGACGTGCCGAATATGCGTCTCAGTTAGGATGAATTGCTTAGCCATAATAGCTGACGTTAACAACGCAGAAGTAAATGTTAGGAACAGTTTTGTAGCCCTTTCCTTTCTCCATCGATCGATCATTTACGCGTTGATACGTGTGAGAAATTTGGCGGGAAAATGCGCTTTCAATTCAGGAGGGATCAAATGTCCGAGAACTTATGCACCAACCTAATACATATAAAGAGAGTTTTGCCCCTGAAGATAACGAATGTAAGATCTGTCTTTAGTGTAGTGATTCTTCTGATTACCATTGCTTTTTACATAAAACCCAGCTCTTCTAGTTGAGTTTACCATAAGAGAGTGAAAAGCAGAAAAAAGAAAACACCATTTTCTAATAAAGAAATAAGGAGGTCCGTTTCGCCCCTGTCTTCAGACGAACCTTTGCGTGACGCTCCTTTAGTGGTCCTTCATTGAAGAATATTAGCATACCTTACGTTATTTTTAAGGAAAGAATAAGGTATTATTATTAATAGAGGTAGAAAGTAGCGAAGAAATAGGTCAGTAGACAAAAAACATGTTGAAAGGGTAAGAAATTATCAATATGACATGTAGAAGTGTAAGACTGAAGACACCATCTGCATGTAACAGTAGAAAAATTACTGTAAGACTAAAAAGCTATTTCAAAACTAAATATTCTCCTTTGAATGCAAAGAGACCGAAAAAAGTCACACTACTTTTTAAATTAGTTTTTTTTTTCAAATTGAAAAATTCACTGTCGATTTCCAAATTTCGCCGTGATGTTTTGAACATCTGTTTGTAATTATTTCTAATATACTTATTTCTAGTACTATTTAATTTACTTGAGGCGTTATCGCCTTAATTTCATCACATCTCGGGAGTAAAATGAGGTAGAAAATAGAAGAAATAGCAGGAAATTCCTAAAAACAGAACTAATAAACTCTCTCCATTTTTTTTTTGTTCATCAACAGACTTGAATTTTTTCTTTTTTATCGACACAGTTTTCTTTTTATAAGATTTTTATGGGTAAATGTCGCGAACGTGGACAGCATTCAAACGCGCCAGACGGTCAGGTCGCGTGGAATAGGCATACCATCAGAAGAAGCTTACATTCGATACCATGATTCGCCGGCGCCCTGATTGGTTGTGATTGATTGACTAGGGCGTCCCCATCTCCCAATGCTGCTCACATTCGCGACATAGATCTTTTGTGTACAACGGATGTCCATTAAAATTTGTCGTATTTTCAGGTCTAATCAAGCTTCGACCTGGTGTACAGGCCTTGGATCTACTCCGGAATGACTCACCATTCAACCTGACGGTGATCGCAAGAGACGATGGATCCTGCTGCCCAGCCGAATCGGCTCAGCACTCAGCTCTGGCCACAGTTCTTATAGGTAGGAAACTTCTTGTAGATGAACTGAACAAGCAGACTAGCATTCTTGTAACAAATATTCTCGGCTTCTCATCTTTTGTTTGGTACAATGCTGAAGTTGTCGCCGGTTCCCATTACACCTCCGGTCTACCGCTAGATCTACTACTGTTCTAAGAGATAAGAGAGATTTTGTAACAAAGTAGATCAGAAGAGAAGGGACCCTAGATCGGGTCGATTCGTATGCTATGATACGTTTTTTAAAGCTTTTTTGACCTTCGGAGCACAATTATTCTAACTTCTTTGGAGGTTCGTAGTGGATTTCCTCCTTCTCTCCTTAACCACTGTGTTCTGCTACATTGACAGCCTTCCCTATTTTTCTGGAGAATCAAAGATAAGCGATCCTCGTGGCAGCTATTCCCACAGATTCATCCATCTTAAAGGATGGCATCGTCCACTATTCATCGAGCTCTTACGAAATTCTATCATTTTAGGAATTGAAGACGTCAACAACAACAAGCCAGAATTCCACGACTGCGCCAGCTACGGGGAGATGGCGAAGATTCAAGAAGGCGTCTACAAGAAGAATCCTCCCACAATCATCAAGGTGATTTCGTGGTTCATTTTTCACTTTCCCGGCATACTTCCTCAGAGCTTGAAGAATTCTTTATGAAACTCTCCTTCCAGCCAGCTTTTCACCTTACAGAAAGCGATTTTCTCACTTTTTCAATATTTCGTCTTATTTTGGCGTTTCAAAATGCACTGACTTGTCTATAGAAGTTTTTATAGGTACCCAGAAAGTCTACCGGCCTAACGTCTGGCTCGTGACTAGGACTTCGTTCCAGTAGTTGATAGCAACTATTATTGTTCATTTGTTGTGGAGTCTCTCCACCGGCAAGCTGTTCGCGCGATTTCAACCTCGAGTACACAACTATAGACAAAAATCGATAAAAACAATCAATAATGGGCAGCTCATCGATATTGGCTAGCAGCTGATAGTAACAAGTATTGTTTATTCGTTGTGGAGTCCTTCCACCGGCAAGCATATTCGCGTGACGTCAACCTCAAACAAGCAGCCCCGGACAAAAATCGATAAAATCGATCAATAATGGGCAGCTCATCGATATTGGCTAGCAGCTGATAGTAACAAGTATTGTTTATTCGTTGTGGAGTCCTTCCACCGGCAAGCACATTCGCGTGACGTCAACCTCAAACAAGCAGCCCCGGACAAAAATCGATAAAATCGATCAATAATGGGCAGCCTGTCGATATTGATCAGTAGTTGATAGTAACTGTTATTGTATTAGGTTGGAAAAAAAAGTCTTTTCATTTTTTTCAAAGATTTATTACTTCACAACTACAAGGTCAAATCAACTGAGATAAACTCCATTTTGTTCCACTACACTTCTCCAAAGACTGGGTAATTTTCCAATTCTTCTCGCTTAAAAGACTGCAGTTCTGGAGTCGAACCATTGCTGAATCCAATTTTTGACGTCTTCATCCTCTTCAAAATATTTCTTTCCAATTTCTTGCTTGAGAGCGTGGAAGAAATAGCATTCGGTAAGGGCGAGTTCAGGGCTATACGGTGGATGTGGCATACCTCCCAGCAAAGCTCCTTTATTGTTTTTCTTGTGAGTCTTGCAACATGTGGCTTTGCATCGTCATGCAGGATCATCACCTTTGACGTCTCCGGCCTGTTTTCTTGGAGAGTTGCGACGACTTTGTGGAGTTGGCCGCAGTATGTGGCAGCAGTAAGTGTCTCTCCACTTCTGAGAGTTTTCCAGTAAATCACTCCTCTGACATCCGACCAAACAGTCATGAGAATCTTCCTTTCGTGAACATTGGGCTTGAGATCAGACTTAGGGCTCTCTCCCTTTTGTACCCATTGCCTTTTCCTCGGAAGTTGGCACACAGAACCCAGGACTCTTCGCCTGTCACAATCCGCGGAAGAAACGATTTTCTTCCTTATCTGGACAGAAGAGAAGCAGCGATGGAGAGCCGTCGACCTTTCTGAGTGTCTGACAGGGCATGTGGAATCCAAGCTCCAAATTTCCATGAAAGCCAAGATTCTTCAGATGGATTCCCACTATCCTATGAGACACTTCGAGCTTCTCTGCCAGTTGACGTGTCGTCTGCCTACTATCGGTACGAAGAAGATGGAGTAGTTTAGTGCCGTCCAATTCAGTTGGCCCTCCTGACCTTCTTTGTCTTCGAGTGAATAATCTCCCTTTAAAAACTTTCCGAACCACTCGTAACAGGCGCGATGAGTAGTAGATCCCAAGCCATATATATATATGCCCGACGTGCTATAGATCCTTTAATGAACTCATGAAGAATACCGTGCCGAAAATGGCCATGAGATAGATCTGGCATTGAGTTCGGAAGATTGGATGGATAACGAATTACAAGAAGAGTCTTAACCTGTGTCCGCGTGCGAACGGTAGACAAGTGTGATAGGATTACGAAATCAGCAATCAACGTTGGCTAGTGCGTTTACAAGGGGAAGGGTAAAAAAATTTCGAAGTGTGAAGAGACTTTTTTTCCAACCTAATACATTCGTTGTGAAGTCTTTCCACCCTGAAACGAATGGTCAAAAATCGATAAAATCGAACAATAATGGGCAGCCCATCGATATTGATCAGTAGCTGACGCTATCCAATATTGTTTATTTGTTGTGAAGTCTTTCCACCCTGAAACGAATGGACAAAAATCGATAAAATCGATCAATAATGGGCAGCCTGTCGATATTCATCAGTAGCTGATACTATCCAATATTGTTTATTCGTTGTGAAGTCTTTCCACCGGCAAGCATATTCGCGCGATTTCGACCTCAAATGGTCAGCCCCGGAAAAAATCGATAAAATCGATCGATAATGGGCAGCCCGTCGATAACGATTTCTTGTTGCGAACTCGATGTATTCGCGTAATTTTTACTTTGGAAAGTTAACCCCGATAGGTAATCAATAATTCCGACTGAAGTGTGGAGCCGTTCTTCCAGCCATTGTGTCATTTTTGCGGACGGATGGACGGACAGAGATACAGACAGATTTATGGGTGGATTAGCGCATGTAGATCACGGTTTTAGGGACCTACGTTTAATACGCATTTCTAGAGATATTTCAGCTCTGTAGCTTACCAATAACGGCCACAAGAGCAAGTTGGGATCTATCCCAGTTGGGAGGGGGGCATCCACAATCCCACGACACGACACCACATTCTTCGTGTACGCATGAAGTAATCGTAGATTGGCGGTAGCTGAAGGGAGCAAATTCAGAGTTAAAACACTACACGTCCTTCTGGACTAAGTTAGATCCTAGAATTGTGCTTACTTTGCCATAGTACATGTCGCGAAAGTGGGCAGCATTGGTAGGTGGAGATGCGCCAGTCTCGGACCGTATCGAATAGACGGGCCATTCAGAGAAGGGATGTAGGGTCGGCAGCTAATTAGCTGACGTGTGCGTGCTCTTCCTGATTATGATTGGCTGTCATCTCCCAATGCTGCCCACATTCGCGACATGAACCATTCCTTCCTTGTGAAGCAAGCAATGCTGACTTCAGAGACGGTGTCAAAGGTATTACACAGACCTAGGCAGTGTACCGATGTTGTTAGAAGATCCATTCATCTCCTTCCATCAGGTCGAAGCCACCGACGAAGACTCGTCGTCGAACGGTCAGATCGTCTACTCGCTGTACTATGCCCAGAGCGAGTCTCGGAAGCCATTCGTCATCGACAAACTCACCGGCGTTCTCACACCGTCGCCGCACGTCATCTTCGACCGAGAAACCAGACCGAGAGAAGACGTCACTGTTAAGGTAGCATATTTCTACTTTATTTTTATTGCATTTTTTTCGTCGATTTTTCTCACTAGGTGAGAGTGTTGTCAAAAAACAAGAAATTGTGGCCGATCTCCATTCCAGGCTACTGATCGTGGAGACCGACCACTGATCGGCTTCTGTCAGTTCTCCATCGAGGTGGTGGACGTGAACGACAACGCACCGCAGTTCGACAGGGCTTCCTATGAGACGAGCATATCGAGGAGCGAGACCATCGGGTAACTTCTGATGTTGTTTCTTCTGCAGATCGTTAGTAGAGGTTGCGCCATGAATCTGTTCAAGCTTCTTTTCCCTCCTTCCATTCACTCCCAGAGCAAAGACTAGTACATCTTCAAGTTGCCTTCACGTTATCCCCTAGAAGCAGAGTGCATGGCGCATCCCGCAAATGAATTGATTTCGCCCACGTTTATCCAACACCCTCTATAGGTGAGACGACATCGCAGAGGCAGCTGACGGAGCAAAAAGATAAATTATGGCGTTAATCGATTCCTTTTGAGGAATACGCCATGCTCTCTACTTTTACAGGATTTTCCATAGGAATTTGAATGCGTGTTTGGTCTACACAGTGACTTGCGGTGATCAGTCGATGAACAAATCGGTGTGTTACCCTTCCCAAACAGGTCTGGTACTAATTCAGCGACTCCGAAGAGGTGGAAGGTTTTGTTGGCCTGGGCGGGAAGTGAGAATCGGGAGTTTCGAATCAGCTGCCTCCTCCCATTGCTCTTCCGCGCTCCTCTATCGGCTAAGTACGCATTCAAACAGCTGCCTCCACGACCTACCGTAGAAGTAGAATGCATGGCGCATCCCAAAACGGATTGGTTATCGCCGTTTTCTATCATTTTGTTCTTCAAATCGGCTCTGCTTTTGCATCATTTGATATTGATTGTTGTATTTGGACTAGAGGCGTTTTTACGATCGTTTTTTTGTTTTTTAAACATCGTAGATGCTACACTTTAATCTGCGCCATGAATAAATCAATCAATAAATCAATAACCCTTATCCCGATGAACCACGACTTTGAATGAATGTCCTCATCAGAACTGGTCCATGAATTGAGCTAAAGCCTAGACGTGCGCAGGTTCTAGGAGGCCATATCAATCAATGCGCTAAAAGGCTGAAGGCCTTACCTAATATTCGGGCAATTCTACCTTCAATTACAACCTTTTTCGTTTTTTTCCCCGAAAATGGGCAGCACTGGAAGGTGAAGGCGCGCCAGCCAATCATAACCAAGTGGATCAACGGCAGAACACAGTCAGCCAATCAGAGTACTGACCGTACGATCCCTCTCAGAATGCTACGCCATTTGATGCTGACCGACGATAGGCCGTCGCGCTACCACCTCACAATGCTGCCCATATTCGCGACATGAATACTTGCACTGGGCCTAAGGAAGAGTTTTCAGGACTTCGATTCTAACGGTGTTCGCATTCGACACCGATGCGCCACACAACGCCAATGTCACCTACCATCTGGAGGCTGATCCGACAGCTGGTGAGTTTAAGTTAAGCTGTAAATTAAACGCTAATTTTCGCTCTGATTTTAAATCTTAGACCTCACTAAATAGGGTTTCCAGACAGAGCTATCAATGAATTTCTAGGCGACGAATTCCAAAACGACTCGAGCTACTTCCGAATTCTCAACGAACACTCTGGAGAGATCACTCTGGTGAAGCCGATTCCCAGAAATAAGGTAATTTGGGCGTCATTTTTTACGATGAACACCTTCTCGCCTTATTTTTATAAAATCGAACAACTAACTTTAAATAATGCAAAAAATAAAAAATCTTTTAGACCACAATTGGGTATTGAACGCTACTCAGATTTTGAGAAAACTGATTTTTACGAAGCCTTAATCTTCAGCTCCAGCGAGGACTCCTCCTGAAAACTTTGTATTTTTCCTTCTTTTCTCATTCCTCCGTCATTTCTTCATTTGCAATTTTACCTTTTATTTTGAATATTCCTTCCTTAGCATTATTTTTATTGAATCAATAGGAAATAAAAAAATAAAAAGGGATAAAGGACGGCGTTACTCAATCCCTTTTGGGATGCGCCACGAATTCTACTTCTACGGGATGTCGTGGAGCCGAGTTGAATGCGTCCATACAATGACTTGCTGTGGCCAGCCGATGAACAAGTCAGCGTTTTATCCCTCTCAGACAAGTCTGGTTCCAATTCACCGACCCTGGAGGGATGGAAGGCTTGGTTAGCCTGGGCGGGAAATCCGAACCAGGAACATGGTATCGGGTGCAGGTGACAGCCGGCGCCTCCTCCGACTGCGCTGCACGCGCCCCAATAGCAAATGTTTAATTTAAATTCCATTCTTAAAGTAACAGTAGATCAAGTAATTGGCCGGATCTCGAAAATAGTAAACGCTGAATTCTTCAGAAGGACAAGTTCGTCTTCAATGTGATCGCCGATGATAATGGCATTCCAGAAGCTCAACGTTCCACAGTCCAGGTAACTCTTCAGCAGCCACAGATCCGCTAGAAGCTACCGTAGCTCTCGAGCTTCTTTCCAGGTTACGATCAAGGTGCACGAGAAGCAGCAAGCCGCACCCAGATGGCTAACCAGTGCCGACTGTAAGAACGAGGTGACTGTAGTGGAGAACAGTGAGGTGAGCTCAGTCATCAGAAGATTCGAAACGAATTTTTGAAGAAAAATTGAATTTTGAGTGAATTTTTCAAAAAATTGAGGAATTTTTTTTACCAGATAGAAGCAACAGGCTAGGGATGATCATCTATCTTCAGCTATAAGTACAAAGTGTCAAAAATTTTAAAAAATTGGAATATTTACAGATGAACAAGGTTCTGCTGAGATGTCGTGCTGTTGCCGGTGACGGTTCGAAGAGCTCAATCGTCTACAAGTATGTTCAGGGGTGCTTACAAAAATATTTTTTTATATTGCACAGCAATTTTTGCCGACAAAACTTTAAAAAAAATATTTTGAAGCGCTATACTATCGTCAAAGCTCACCCACCACTCGCCCTATCCTAGTTCTCTCTTCAGGCACTTTATCGATTTATTGATTTATTGATTCATTTGCACATAAATGTGGCGCAATTCTAGAACAGAAGATATCATGGACACTTTATGATGAGTAACACAGCGTTTACTTCATTCTGGCAGTAGGCGATGTAATAGGCGTTCCATGTCGCGAATGTGGGCAGCATTGGGAGATGACAGTACCAGCCAACCAATCGTAACCAATCAGAGCACTGACCAAACACAAGCCAACCAATCGCGCGCTTTCTCTCCCACTGAATACCATTCGATATGGCCTGATTGGCTGGCGTGTTTTCACATTTCAGTGCTGTCCACATTCACGACTAGGTGCCAGTAGGGCTATAAAATTCGTTTTAAAAAATTTGTAGCAAAATTGTGACGATTCAATTTCAGTTTTTTCGGATGGGCTTAAGTCTTTCATTCTAACGCATTTTAAAAACGAATTATTGCCAGTTTCAATAAAATCTTCTTCTAAATTGGATTTTTTGCTAATTATTACTATTTCCTATTTTTTAATGATTTTTTACTCTATTTGCGTGAATTTTCCTATCGACCCTCGTCTAGGCTGAGCAACGGCGGAGTGATGCGGCCGGGTAAAGCCGACTCAAAGTTCCGTCAGTTCAACAAGATCGAAGACGGGCGTGAATGGGTCGAGGTGGTGATCATGGAACCGTTGGACTACGAGCAGGCGCAGAACTACACGCTCACGCTCACTGCTACGGTAAGTCGTGGACTACGGTACTCCTACCGTACCGCGTTCTGAGAACCTTAGGCTTCTCTCGTTTCAGGACGTGAACTCTCACGTCTCTTCGTCCCGTTCGTTCACGATACTGGTTGAAGACGTCAATGACGTCGTGCCGCAGTTCACCGTGGATCTCTTCACTGGCACCGCTGACGAGGAGCTCACGCCTGCAGAATACTTGGAGAAGTTCGTCCTGGTGGTTTTTATGGCCCTTGGATTATGAGCTATTTCCCCGATCAGGCTGGAATTCGTCCAAAACAAAGCTCTTCTTCTGAATGCTTATTTAGGTGTCCAGATGAGCATGGTCATTTTTTCAGGAGTAAGTCAGGCTTCATGAACTGGTGCATTCAAAGGGTAATGTCAACGATTTTCGACGAAAAAACCATCCTAAATAGAAGCGATAGCATCACTCTTGCGAAAGCTTCTCCACTCAGCAACCGCCCTAGAAAAATTAGGTTTAACTAATGAAGAAGTGAAATCTCCACCCGCCTTTCCCATTCTCTTAAATGTAGTACCCCTACCCCTTTTTCTTCAAATTCAAAACAAATTTCGTTCCAGATTTGGCAAGCCGATCACGAGCGTCAAAGCTGTGGATACGGATTCGAGCGGGCCGCAGAATGAGGTTGGTTGGACTGTCCCTTTTATATCAAAAATGAACAGATCCTTTCCTCTGTGCAAGTCCGGCTACTGTTTTTCAATTTAAAAATTTGATTTTTAAATCAAAGACTTTGATTCAGCATGTTCGCTCATAAATGGGTTTGGTCCATATGTATGGCCCTTGTGCCCTAATCTGTAAACGGCTGCTGTTGTATGGTAGCTGTGTTTAGAAATTTTCAAAAAAATGGCGTGTAGCGGTTCATGTCGTGAATATGGGCAGCATTGGAAGGTGGTGGCTATACCATTGCATTTGGGGGAAAAGTCGAATTTCGAATGATCAAATAATATTCGATTTCATAAATATCGATTTTCGACTTATCGAATATCGTTCTATTTTCAAATGGTCGAGTTTCGATTAGTCGGATATTCGAATAATCGAATGTTAAAGAACACTCTTATTTACTGTGGTCACACAAGAATTAACATTTCACCTGCCACCTGTATCACCTATCGTCCTGTTGATCATCAAGTTGCTCGAGCAGGCGCCAGCAGTCTCCGTTCGTCCATATCTCGTGCCAGAGTGCTGCAGTGGATCCTTCTCGCTCGAGGGACACGAAGAGCGTCATATTCGATGAAGAAGCCCGACCAACGCCTTGGTTGGCGCCCCGGTGTTCTCTTGACATCCCGCGGAATCCAGTCGGTGACGGCTCTCGTCCGGCGGGTGTCTGTGAAGCGCATTACGAACTGGCCCACCTAATTTTCGACGACTTGGCCGTCTCTGATCTTCAAGCGTCGACGAAGCTGGGAACTCCGGAGGTCTTCTCGCACTTGCGCGAGTCATGTCACCCCGAGCATCGTCTTCTCGATTCCACGCCGCACGACGCTGATCGTCCTACTTCATCCTACTCTCCTACGGCTCAGGTCTCTGAGGCGTATGTCATTGCAGGAGGGCACGGAGTCGGAAGTTCTTCGTCTTCCTCACGGCTCCTTCGACACTCTTGACAGCTTCTCAACCCGCTCGTTTCCTCCTACCCAGCTCCGGCGCGATGGTCGCTTCAGTATCGACGGAGTCGAATGTCTTCTTCAGGGGATGAATGTGAGGCACAGCGGCAGCTTGTACCCTCGCGTCACTTCGATGAGCTTCGTGACGGTGTGTATGTGATCGATCACGTTGAATTCGTGGCCCAGATACACGTAGCTGAAGCACTTGGAGATGTTCATTCCGTTGGGCGAGAATGGGGCATCAGAAACTCGTCCGTTCCTCATAAACATCGTCTTCGTAAGATTCAGCTGCAGTCCAACGTTCCCACATACACGATCGAAGTCGGCCAGCATTCGCTCCGCCTGGCTGATGCTCGGTGTTATGAGCACGATGTCGTCAGCGAAGCGAAGATGGTGCAGTTGCCGGCCGTCGACCTTCACTCCCATGTCTTCCCATTCTAGTTCGCGCATGACGTTTTCGAGAATGACGCTGAAGAGCTTCGGGGATATGGTATCCCCTTGTCGAACCCCTCTCTTCACGTCAATGACGACGTCGTTGTAGAATGGAGAGATCTTGGTCGTGAATCCACTGTACAGCTCTCCAAGGACTCTGACGTACTGAGTAGGAACGCCCTGAGTGAGCGGGCTTCGGCGACCGCTTCAGTCTCGACGGAGTCGAAGCCTTCTTCAGGTCGATGAACGTAAGGCACAGCGGCAGCTTGTACTCTCGCGACACTTCGATGGGCTTCGTAATGGTGTGTATGTGGTCGATCGTGCTGAATCCTCTCCGAAATCCTGCTTGTTCGCGTGGCTGTCCTTCGCCCAGCGTTCTGCTGATCCCATTCAGGATGACTCGAGTGAACAACTTGTAGACTACGGAAAGCAGGCAGATCGGGCGATAGTTGTCAATGTCGTGCACGCCTCCCTTCTTGTACAGCCAGACGGTCCTGCTGGTCTTCCACTGAGATGGAACCTTGCACTCCGACAGGTAGCGTGTGAAGAACCGCGCCAGAGTGTTAATGAGCGCTGGCGGGAGGTTCTTCAGGTGTTGTAGTAGGCAGATCGGGCAATAGTTGTCAATGTCGTGCACGTCTCCCTTCGTCAGAATATTTTAAAAAAATACTGTAAAAATAAGGAAGGAAATGGAGATAATTAAATATGATTGTGTTTGCTGCACTCCGCCTTTCATAGGATTGATATTTTTTTTAAATCGGTGGAATTCATCTACTCATGTACCAGTTAAGAAGACCCTATGCTGTGGTTGGGATTGAAGCAGTTCAAACGCCAAAATCAGCCATTCCGCCTCCATTTTTGCCCAGTTCCAGGTGCACTACCGTATTCTGGACGTGCCCGATCCGGAGGGCGCAAAACTGTTCCGAATCGACGAGCTGAGCGGCGAGATCTGGCCGAATGCAAAGTTCGACCGCGAGCAGAAGGACATGTACATCCTGACCGTCGAGGCCAGGGACAACCTACCGTCAGCTCTTCCCGGAGCTGTTGGGCCTAACAAAGGTAGGTGTTCTCGTCTTGAGGCTCTTCATTAGACGGATTTTTCTTCTAAACTACCTCCAGCTAGGCAGTCGTGCTTCTGAAGACCATTCGGTCAGCCAGTGTGGGTGAATAAAGTCACTTGTGCGCCTGATAGCTCAGACGGAAAAGGCGCCAGCAATGATCTGCTCTCGGTTCGGGTCTGCTCTAGTTAACCGAGTCTCCCATCTCTATCTCGGTGATTTGGCACCAAATTTGCCTGGGAACGATAAAACGTGTATCAGGTAGCCCAATATGCCTGCACGATATCCCGTAAAAGTAAAGTGCATGGCGCATCCCACGAAGGGACTGAATAACGCCGGCCTTTGACCTCTCCATCCGTTGTGGTCAGCGCTACGACATCTGTTCCAGACAACGTCAAGGTGCAGATAGTCATCGGAGACGTGAACGACAACGCCCCGTCGTTTGACGAGCCGAAGTACGTGGGCAAAGTGCTGGAGAATGCCGATCCTGGTCACGATATCATCACCGTGAAGGCGCACGATATGGACAAACGTAGCAGAACTCTATTCGAAGCCTATTTTCATCTCATCTGAAGAAATCGATATTCTGCTTCAGATTCCACTCTTCGCTATGACGTCGTAGCTGCTCAAGGCGGTCGAATACCATTTGGAGCCCGTACGGACAGTGGAGCAATCTTTGTCAAGGTGCGAGCAAAGCAATCATCTGTCGGGAAACGACTAGTGCATGGCGCATACCAACACCACCTCTGTCTTAGGAACCCCTCGACTACGAGCTGGAGTCCGTCTACCATCTGACGCTGCTCGTCTCCGACGGTCGTCATAATGCCACCACCGATGTGTTCATCTACGTCGACGACGTCAACGACAACGCTCCGGTCTTCGAACAGGTCTGTTGGCTTTATCTGAGCAATTTACTATTGATTTTTTCTTAAAAAGTTGTATTTGCAGCCAAGCTACTCCGCGACGATTCTGGAAGAAGATCCCGATATTCCGAAGATTCTTTTCCATGTCAAGGCTACAGACGCCGACAAGGTATAGTCGCAATTCTATGCATTCTAAAGCCGATTTTCTAAAAGTATCCTGCTTTTTATAGAAATTAGGCTTTAAACTTGCTTCAAGGGAAACTTGCAACACGTGAAGAATAAAGTGTTCTATCCTTTGAGCTTCAACTCTCCGAGCGTCTCCAATAAACTTAGGGAGAAAAATGGTATATGACGTGAAGACACACCACGGGGGTGCGGGAACGCGCCGTGGCTCATACCGCGGCGGCCAACCGTGTCCCCTGCCTAAGCTGGTGCCTGATTGGCTGCAGCCTATACGGTAGGAGTAACGGCACGAGCGTCTCCAATAGACTTAGAATGTCGCGAAGACGCATAGCGAGAGTGCGAGAATGCGCCGTTGTTCATACCGTAATCGCGGCAGCCAATCATGTGCCTGCTTATGCGACTAAGCCGGCACCTGATTGGCTGCCGCGTATACGGTAGGAGTAACGGCGTATTCCCATACTCCTGCGGTGCATCTTCGCGACATGTGCCGGAAAAGAATACTGATATATAGTGTGAATTAGTGCTGAATTTTATTTGTAAACAACAGTTTGATTGTTTAGGCAAATATGGTTCTGTTTGAACTACATTGTCTTTGAATTTCAAGCGGCTCGATGGTCTCCAATAAACTTGGGAAGAAAAAGGGTACATGTCGCGAAGACGCACCGCGCGGGTGCGAGAACGCACCGTTGCTCATACCGTAATCTCGGCAGCCAATAATAACCCTGCCGCGTATACGTTAGGAGTAACGGCGCGTTCCCGTACCCCTGTGGTGTGTATTCTTGACATGTACCGACAAAGTACATAAAAAGTATTCAGATATGTATATTAGTTAATTTGAAATTTATTCGTAAATATTAATTACATTCGATTGTTTTTATTTTAATTACTTTGTGTTTGCATTTAACAATTTTTAAAGCCCTGCTTCAAAAATTTTAAGGACTCTATGGTGAGTTTTCAAGGTATGAACACAATTTGTCTTTCTCTGATCCTATCGAATTATTGTTCCTAATAACTTTTTTCGACCCTTTCAGGATAGCTTTGTAACTGTGCCAATTTTGAAATTACAATGATTAAAATTAATTAATTATTTATCCAAATAATTCGCTTTCAGGACGAGAAGAGTCGACGTATCGTCTATCTTCTGGAGGGCCAGGGCGCCGGTGAATTCTTTCGAATCGGAAGAGAGACAGGAGAGATCGAACTCGTCAAGGTTTGCTGAACATCTAGCCTTCGGAGTTGCATACTCCACGTTGATTCTTTTCTTTTCATCATTTCTCGTATCACTTTTCGTGACAAGTAATTCGCTAGGGTTTTTCGACCTATATCGATCAGTGAGAGTGGTAGATCATTTAGGGCCCGTTTATACTTTGACGCCGAGCGACGCGACGCCACGTATTGTGGCCACATTGATCGAGCGACGCGATCGATCAATTTGGCCACTATACGTGCCATCGCGTCGCTCGGCGTCAGAAGTATAAACGGGGCCTTAGACACTCCTAAATTTGGTAGTGTTGGGGCGTGCAGGAACGCGCCATTGCTCCCAATCGTGCAACCAATCATGTGTCCGTCCGGGCTATGCGACTGATCGGCTGCTTGATTGGCTATCGCAGTTAGGTTACAAGCAACGGCACTGTTCCGCATCCATGTGGTGCGTTTTCACGGTATGTTTCACGAAACAAGTATTACCCCGTTTTTACACCCCAAAAATTTTCTTAAATCTGTTTACAGCAATTTTAATAACATTTTTGGGGTGTAGAAACGTCACCAACCGCGAAATTGATTGAAAAGAGAAATTTTTCATCTCGTTGCGCTAAACACGCTCATTTGATGTCTTATAATTGTAAATACATAGCTATCCTGACTTCAAATAAACTTCTGGGGCTAATTCTCTACATCTTGGAGAAGCTGCTGTCTTGATGTGCCCCGGTTAAGGACTTGGCTTCTGAAGAAAACTGCTCCTCTTTTTTCAAACCCCATGCGGCGTTCCATATTTTTTAGGCAACGACACTGATCGTTTCAAAACTGAGACCTGTTTTGCCTTCTTCGGCACCTACGATATACTGGTGTGGCCAGCAAATACGCTCGGAGATTCCTAATCGGCACTCGGCCATCTATTGCACCGCATTTTTCAAATTTTTCGAGTGATTGCGCCCTCCGAAATCGCAGATGTTGCCCCGAGAGAAGGTCAAATGTCGGCGGCGAGAACCTGAATATGAATTTTTGTGACTCTCTTCCAGTTCGAAAAAACGTGATTTAATGCCGTTTTTTTCTAGCAGCTTTAAACGGGGACGGCTTCAAAGGGAACAGATGGAAAATTCAATACATACTCGAGGGCTTGATTCATGGGAAGTAAAGCACAAATTTAGTCCAATGACATAAAGGATAAAGGACGGCGTTATTCATTCCCCTTTGGGATGCGCCACGCATTCTACTTCTACGGGATGTCGTGGAGGCGATTTGAATGCGTATTTGGCCAACGACTTCCGGTGGCCAGCCGATGGACAAGTCAGCGTTTTATCCTTCCCAGACAAGTCTGGTACCTATTCACCGACCCCGGAGGGATGGAAGGCTTGGTTGGCCTGGGCGGGAAATCCGAACCAGGACCCTGGTATCGGGTGCACGCGACAGTCGGCGCCTCCTCCAACTGCGCTACACGCTCCCGCAGTCGCTACACGCGCCCAGGTTTCCATGTCCTGTGTCAGTCCAATGACATAGGACATGGAAACCTGTGTTGACCTTTGTAATATTTATTTATTTACTTGGAAGTGTATGTAATTAGAATTACACGCGCAAGAGCAATAACAACAAAATAAACACCTAACAACAAACAAACAAAAAATTGGCACTTTATTCCCGTTGTTGTTGTTTTTTTCCCTAGAATTTCTTTAAAAACATCGCAAAGTTGGAAACGGTGCATGACTGGAGAGGGATACTTCGCTGACGAGATTTTTCTAAGGAGCCGAGAGAGACAGTTCAGTTGAAGAACTTTGGGAATTGGAGATCCTTGTCAGATTCACTACTCGTAGCACAAAAGCGAAACGGTGGGGAAATGGAAGTTCAGGTGCCGGATTCATGAACGCGGCCGGAGGTAAATTCTAACCCCACTTACCTCGGCCATTTACCCACCACTTTCCCCCCTAACTTACCTCCGTTTTCTGATTCATGACGGCCAAGGCGAGAGTTTTTCTCCGCGGCCAGTTTCTGACCCAAGACCCAAGTTCATGAATCGCGCGTAAGTGGGGAGCGGGGGTAAATTTTGCACTTACCCGCCGGTAAATCGTTCATGAATCCGGCCCCTGGTTGGTATTTGTTTATTTGTTTGTTTATTTACGTTGCGGTGCTGCTTCAGTACCGGGGCCCCCGGAGAAGCATCGGCGACGAGACCATCTGGGCGCGGGGCGGGAGAAAATGGGCGCCTGTAGCGCAGTCGGAGGAGGCGCGACTGTCGTGTGCACCCGATACCAGGGTCCTGGTTCGGATTTCCCGCCCAGGCCAACCAAGCCTTCCATCCTTTCGCGGTCGGTGAATTGGTACCAGACTTGTCTGGGAAGGGTAATGCGGTGACTTGTTCGTCGGCTGGCCACCGCAAGTCATTGTATGGACAGATACGCATTCAAATCGCATCCACGACATCCCGTAGAAGTAGAATGCATGGCGCATTCCAAGAAAAATTGAGTCACGCCGTATTTTATTTTTTATTTATTTATTCATTTATTTATTTGTTTATTTATTTACTTATTTTATTTATTTATTTATTCATATACACGAGTACAAGTATATCCGTGTGCAATAATATGTATACAAAAAATCACAAAAAGAGAGATACAAATACAATTTTATTCAAACGTAACTTCAGAAGCGTCTTAAATGCTTTCTAATCTTGAGGAAGACTCTATTTTTTGCGAACCTCCTCATAGAAAGGGAGGGTCATAAGCACGAAAAAGAAGCGTCTACAATTTCAATTATAATTTCAATAATTACAATTATTTTTCGGCAGAATCCGAACATTAATTTGATCCGTACACCTGGACCGAACCTAAATCTACCAAGTACCAGGCTGTCCAATAATTCTTGTCCGAAAATTTCACCATTTTTAATTTTTTTTTCAACTTTCTTGAAAAGCAAGTCTGTTCAACAATATAATCACCACAGTTATCCACAACAGTGGCCCATCGATTGGGCAGGTCGCCGATGCCCTTCGCCCAGAACTCCGGGGGCTGCGACTCGAAGAAGTCCGCGCTGTCGGATTTGAGGTTGTCGTAGTTGGTGAATTTTCCTCCGGCCAAATGGTGCTTCAGCGGGCGGAACAAGTGGTAGTCGGAGGGGGCGAGGTCCGGGGAATACGGCGGATGGGCAACCGTCTCCCAGCCGAGCGTCGCCAACTTCTGCTGGGTCTCCTTCGCCACGTGGGGGCGCGCGTAGTCGTGCAGCAGGTGGACCGAGGCCCTTCGGGGACGCTTTTCTCGGATGGCGGCGGCTGGTTTCTCGAGCTGATCGGTGTAGATGGAGGCGGTGACCGTCCTGCCTTGCGGGAGCAGCTCGAAATACAGCATGCCCTTGGCGTCCCACCAGAAGGCCTCCCGCTGTGCCCCCTGTCCTCGAGGCTCGTGTCGCCGCTCTCGAAACGATTGAACCAGCGCCTGACTGTGCGTTGGGACACTGCATCCTCCTTGCACGCTCTGCAGATGTTGGCGACCGCGGAGCCTGTGTCGTTGCCCAGCAGCCACTCGTAGTACATGAACGTACGAATTCGACCTTGGTCCATTTTAGCTTGTACTGGTAGCTAGACGCGGGGACTACGCCTTATATACCCCTGGCGTGGAACTCTGGAGAATCTTCTAGAAGGTTTTTACACTTGCCTGATATTATAACACTTCTAAGGAAAATTATAGAATTTTGAAAATTTTCGGACAGAAATTATTGGACAGCCTGGTACTTCCTCCCACAGTGTCGGTGGATTGATAACAGACTTGTCTAAAAAGGATAAAACACTTCGATCGGCTGGCAACGGCCATCTACGCATTCAGGTCTGTAGTAGAATGCATGGCGCATCCCACAAAGCATATTGATTAGGACAGGCTTAAGTCCAGCTTATTGTCTGTAATGAGTGGGACGTTTGTGGCTCTTGTTTACCCTACACTTCTTCAAGAATTTACATTTCCTACGATACCACGTAGAAGTTGAATGCATGGCGCATCCCGCGAAACATACGGATAACGACGGACTTTAATAATTTTTATTGCTTGTAGTGTAATGTAATGAGAAATATTTGTAATTTTATTGAAATTATAATTAAAACTGAAACGAATTGGACGTTGTGGTTCTTGTTTATCCGCCTCTCCTGCAAGAATTTACGTTTCTTACGATAGAAGTTGAATGCATGGCGCATCCAGAAGTGACAGCTACATCCATGTCCACCGTGATTTTCTGTCTGATTTGGTCCCCAGCTTCATCGTCTTCCATTCAGGCGCTGGATCGTGATCCACCGAACGGGGTTCCCACATGGAATTTCATCGTGCAGGCTATCGACGACAATGGCCATGGTCTGATCGGTTACGCCGACGTGCAGGTGATTATTGATTTTTTTTCGAAAAAAATCAGCGAAAATACTGAAATTTTATGCCTCGTATTCGACTAATTTCCTCATAACGCTTTAGCGGGAAAGTTCAAGAAGCTGGTTCATCATCAACTTCAGGTGCTTAAAATTGCACTAAAATATGCAAAATTCATTAAAATTCCCTAAAATTAAAGAAACCTATCTGCGACCGCATTTTTCTTCGAGTTTTTCAAGGCTAAAGCTACGAAACGTTCAGGTGAATCTGAAAGACATCAACGACAACGCGCCGATCTTCGCCGACGATCTGTACGGTTATGTGGAAGAGAATCGCGAGCCGCACTGTATGTTCTAGACGGCATCAGCTTCTGACCTGCCCACCTTCACCCTCGTTTCTTCAGCTCGTGACGGTGCTTACTTCATGGACGTACGAGCCACCGACTACGACGATCCGACGACCGACAACGCTCGTCTGGAGTACAGCATCGTGCTGAACAAGGAGATCGACGGTCAGCCGGTGTTCCGCATCGATCCGAACTCGGGGAAGATCTTTGCCATGGTAGGTTAGCCATGGGGTTACCTCTAACCTCGCCTTTTTCTTCGGTCAGAGAAGAGGAGAGACATCTAAAGGGCTTACCTTGACCGTTTCAGTGGTTGGTAGTAACCACAGACCCGTGTTTCCAACGTTTCGGTACATATCGGTTTTCTGCCCAGCCTGGTTCAAAGGGCGTGGCCAACAAAGCATTTGCTGCCTATTCATTCCGCTAACATTGAATATTCTAGTATTGACATCTGCTTCCTCTTCCTCTGCAACTCCTTGGTCTGACGCACAATCTGGTTGGGCAATACTCCAAAATCTACCTAATTTTCTACAAAAAATCAATATTGGTCAACCATACCGATCAATACAGATGGAAGTTATTCGGCTCTGAAATACTGGTCTTCGTTCACAGATAGCCGCCTCTGTCGATAAGTTTTATTCGAAATTCAATGTAAATACCTGATATTCAAGGTAAAGACTGTTTGGAAATTGCCTCTAGTCAATGGTTGTTCCTTTCTTGGGAAGTCCGCCAGTGACAGTTGATCACGGTGTTTATATCGATCTTTATGTGAACTTTGAACGGCCACTAATATTGCGCAGACGCAGATACGGACACACGGATACGCAGTCGAACTAACGCTTTTATATGCCATTTTCACGTCAAATTGGACACTTTTCAAATCAAACTGGACACCTTTCACGCAATTTCACGTTCAAATGGATACTCTTCTGAGATTTTTGATTTTTTGAATTTTTTTCGAAATCTTTTGCAAACTGAGAGTTTTAAAATCAAAGCGAACTCTTTCGAATTGAAATGAGCTTGGTAAAAAAAAAGAAATGAAACTGGTAGTAACTACAGAGCCCGTGTTTCTAATATTTCGGTACATATCGGTTTTCTGCCCAGCCTGGTCTAAGGGGCGCGGCCAATCGAAGTACTTTCTACCTATTCATTCCGCTAACAGTGAATATTCTAGTTTTGACACCTGCTATCACTTCCCCTAGCTGGTGCATTTCTTTGGTCTCACGCCCAACCTGGCCGGGCAATACCCCAACATGTACCTATTTTAATATATTTACCTAATCTTAATTTAATTTTTAATTAATCTTAATCTTATTTTACCTAATCAAACACGTACCTAATTTCATTAAACTAGAGACTTGTGAAAAAAGGTTAGAAAATTTTTTCTAAAATAAAATTTTAATATGATTTTTTAGAAATTTTAGTTCACCTACCCTATAAGCAAGTACATTGTTGAAATTTCAAAAAATTTTGATTTTCCCTGAAAAAGAATGGAATGAAGCTTGTTTTAAACAGCAGGAAGGCGGCCATGTTTCTTTTGCCGAAAGATGAGATTGCGCCGTGCTCACGTCTAAAGTGTTGCTGTTTCTATCGATTGATAGCAAAATTTTTAGTTTGGTATAAAATTTTACACCGGTAGACATTACAGCCAAAACAATTTTAAAGAACACCAGACCTCAACTTGATGCTTCATGACAGCCTCATTTACACTATCAAAGGAATAAAAATCGTGACGAACTTTTTGAGCGCATAGCGCGATCTCGTCTTTTACTGCACTAGATGACTACTACCTTGTTGCACTGTAAAACAAAATTCAATTTTTATTTTTATGGGAAATGGAAATTTTTAAAGTTAATACACTCACTCCGGCAGCTGAGCTAAAAAAACATATTAAGGAAGGTTATGTAAAAATTTTCTTGACAAAAACCGTTCTAACCATCTTGGAGAATCTATTGTCTAAATTGGAAATAGCTCGTTTCAATTTGGAAAACGTTAACTTTAACTGAAGAGGCATCGAATTTGTTTAGGAGAGTGTCCAATTTAACGTGAGAATGGTGTATATTGTGCGATGCAATGCGTATTCAAAGCGCGTTCGCAATATTTCCCACTAGCAGATGGCACGGCGTATCCCACGAAGATATTAATCAACTAGTTCAGAATTTTTAGCTGTTAGCAAATCGATTCGCTTACAAAATTGTATTTTTTAAGCACTTGGTAGGGTAGAATAAAAAAATCGGCTTGAATACTTTTCAATAAAAAAATTCCGGTTTCATAGCGGCTATAAAAGAATTCAGGAATCAGGCTGAGCATTCACGGTGCAGTACATGAGGATTCTCTTCTACAAGTTGTTCTATGCTGAGCCTTGTTTCGAGATCGATAAGGACGGCATCGATCAATCCCTGTGTGGGATGCGCCACGTGTTCTACTTCCACTGGATATCGTGGAGGCAATTTGAATGCATATTTCGCCTTGTGATAGCAAGCAGATTGATAAGTCACTGTTTTATCCTTCCACAAAGTCTGCTACCAAACTGCCAACTTCGGAAGGATAAAAGGCTGGGTTGGCCTTAGCTGGTGACTCGAACCAAGAACCTGGAATTGGGTTGCACGTGACAGCCGACGTGTCCATCCACTGCTCTAGCACTCGACCTGGGCCATGTGTCGTAATCATCCCAATTTCAGAGAGCTCTTGATCGTGAGCTGCCGTCGGAAAGGGAGTTCGTCATCGAGGTTCGCGCCACCGATCGAGGAACGCCACCGAGAGAAGGTCCGAGATTTTGAAGGATTTTTGCCACTTGATTTTAAAGACTTCAGATCGAAACTAAAAGATCGGGCGTAATTTTCTGTATAACTCTAGTGCTGGACGCTGTCAGACTTGAATATCGTCCAGTAATGGATGGAGATGTTCAGCATGATTGCTCCAGCATTTCCAGGTGCTGCTAACGTGACGGTGAAGGTGTTGGACAAGAACGACAACGCGCCGTCGTTCGAGCGAACACAGTACGACGCCGTCGTTGCCGAAACGGCTCCTGTCGGCTCGGCTGTCATCAGCGTCTCCGCCACCGATCCGGACGACGAGGCCATGTGGGTTTCAGAATCTTCCACCCGCCTTGTCGCTGTTCACGGTGCAGCTTGACTAGGCACCTTGAGCTTTAAAAAAGCGAAAGAGAGGGAGAACGAGGTCGAACGGCCTCCACATGATTTTTGCCGCATCGGGAGCAATTTTTGAAAAATAAAAAATAAATAAATAATAAATGTATTGGAGACGTCACTTCTTCGGCTTATTTCCGCCCACATGATTCCTGCTCACGGTTAAGCCATCAGTCGGCACTCAATACACCTGTCGACAGTATTGATTCATATTGATTGGCAAATCAATAAGGATCAATATTACCGACAGATGTGCTGAGGGCGAGGACACATCCGTCGACAGTATTGATCCATAATGACTGACAAATCAATATCGTCTACTTGTCGTGAAACGTGTCCATCAGCCGTTATACCCGTATGAATCCTGTCGCGAATGAAGAGATTCCCCCAAAATCGATTACATCGATCAGAATAACATAGTATTGATTGGTTTTGATTGATCTGTCGATATCTGTATTTTCCACTAATTCGCCAAAAGGTCGTCATATTCGCGTCATTCGCGTTGGCTGACCCATTGACCATGTATACGCCGCTAGACCATTTAGCGGTCATTAATTCAGCGCGGACGCATATATGGACAAATAAACAGACTGAATTTACGATAGGATTCCTACAGCGAAGCACCTATGCGGTCTAAAGGGCTCCCTTAAAAGAATAAGTGGCAACTACTCCTATTCAAAGGATATAACTGCATTACTTTGTCCCGCTCTTCCTACGTTACTCCGTCCGTCAATCGCCTCAAAACTGATCGCCACTACGTGTCAGCTATCGATATTATCGATCGCCATGCGAATGACGCAAATATGTGTGTACACAGCACAATAGTATCGATCAATGAATCGGTATCGATCGCTACATAGTATTCCTTTCTTTGGGTCCGATCTGGCAATCACTCCAAGTCGGCGAATCGGCTTTAGACTAAGTGGACGTAATCAATGGCATCGATCAATACTAATCGTTAAATACCGTCTCCTCAAGCTCATGTGTGTACCGTACTTAACGCTGCCAAATTTTCAGCGATAATCTCTTCACCTACACGCTAGCCGACGACTCCAAGTACTTCTACATGACGACCGATCGCGATTCCAGTGACTCTTACGTCGGAGTGCTTCGAGTGAAAAGGGTGAGTCTTTCTGCCTAAGTAGCTTAATCGATTATCGATTCGTCTATTGATTACTTTGTCTGCTAATGGAGGGAATTTCAGCGGGTCAGGCTTATGAATCGAAGAGTTTACGGCTTTCATATGCATGAGTTGTGCTCGTCTTTTTGTGCTTGACAGTTGTCTCACCGCTCCGCACTTTGCACTTCACCGTCGACTGGACTTGACGTCACCACTCTTCATCTGAGGAAGTCTAGCATTCCTATGAGGGGACGCTTCTTCATCTGAGACAGAGCTACATCTTCAACTCTTCCCATTTCGTCACTTTATGTGTCGTTATTTGGTACTGAGTCTAGTTACCGTACCTTACTAGAAGTCGATGAAGAGCTGACTTCACCCTCCTACTGCACATCTTCCTTATCATCATCTTCTTTACGCTGTAGAACTTCGCCGGCTCTATTCCGATTCTCTTGCCTGTCCATGTTGACGAAGAAGTGTTAGACTAACTCGTCTTCCGAAAGAAATGCATAGTTTCTGTGCTATTACGTCTAAATATAAATGCATGGCGCATCCTGGAGGAACTAAACCGCTTTGGTTTTCGGACCATTCCGACGTCTTCTTCGAGCTGTTGCCCATGATTGCAAGACCCCTACCCTTTAGCGTACGCCTCGGGCCCGTTGTCTTGTTCAGAGCCTCGAAAAGGGATTCAGCAACGAGGATGCGCCATGCATTCCGCATAATTCCGCGTGCTTCCGTGGAAGCAAATAGCTGTATGCGATCTGCTGGCTTTTAGCCGCTTCTAAGGCACTCTTCAGAAGCCGAACCTGAACACTACCATTCTTTCCCACATATCAGGGTCAGATCGATACCAGATCGATTAGTTTCACATCGATTTCCCTCAGATTTCTTCCAGAAATTATTTTTTGAGCGAAGTGAGATGTCGACCTCGAATCCCCTGGCCAAGTGTAGCCCACAAGGCGGAGGGACGAGCTGCTTGTCCTTGGCGAGGGATTTCACGGCCCATTTACTGGAATGGTTAGACCTTGAAGGCGGAGAGTTTTTCGGCTTAGCTGTCCAGCCGATCATACCGTTTCATACGGCTGAAGAACGGTGGTGCTAGACGTCAAGAACGTCGCCAAAAAGTTCATCTGAAGCCTTGGAACATCCAGCGTATGGATGTTCAAAGTCATGAACGTTATTGCTTCGGTTGTTGATAATTTCAAAGATTTTGCGCATCCATCCTAGTCTGGAGAGGCAGCAAGAAAGTGCCTGTACCGGGCGTTATCTCATCTAGCTGAAGATTCCAATGAAGGTATTTGCAACATGAGAAAACGGCTGAATCTTTTCTACAGGACAAGAAAGGGGATTGAGATCAGATTACTGTATACTCCCCTCCGATTAGGATCGATTTGATTTCTCGCTTATAGGTGGAGCTCAAGTACGGAGATAGAAAATTCTGATGTTTTCTGGAGAAAGTAAGCAAACAAAGCCTACAGTATCCTGCGATTCCACCTGAAATCAGAAACGATACCTGGTCCCACCCAACTAGGAGACCCAGCACCTTGCCCTGATCCATGTGTGGGTCATGCCACAGTTTGGTTGCCTTATTAGAGTACATGTAGTGGTCGTGAAATGCATCACAGTTCCTTTAATGGATGCAATGTAGATATTTTCGCTAATCAATACCAGCTTGGGATGCGCCATGTCTTCAACTTCTAGAGCACTTTTGTTGTGCATTCTATCTAATAGTGCCTTGTTCATTTAGTTAATATGTTTGATCATTTTAACTGCCTTCCTATTAGATGAAAGGAAAAAAGAGATGATAGCCCGCTAAGAAATGGACGCGGTAAGAAAACCATAAGAGGCAATTCCCTTGCCTACCCCACCTCTTTATGTAGCTATAAATTTTACAAATCAATACACGCTTGGGATGCGCCACGTATTCTACTTCTAGGAGAGGTCGTTGTGCACTTTGAATGCGTATGTAGTCTGACTATATAAGGATTTGCAGTAGTTGGAGGATAGGCAGCTTTCTCCTTCCCATCGTCTCGTTCGAGTGGTGGAAGAGTCGATCGACCTGTTATGGAATCGAACTTAGAATTCATCTGAAGCGCAAGGGAGAAGCGTCATCTCCTTCCGACTACGCCGCAGGACACCCAGGAGATTCAACACTAGTCACTAAGTCACGTGGAGTTTCATTACTTTCTACAGAACCCTGCTCTCAAGCTTCGGTCCCGTTCCCATTTGCACTCTCGCTCTCGCTTTTCCTCGAACTCTGGAACCTAGGCCTTTCAATCGAATAACGTACCTTTCCATAGAACTAGACCTTTCTTAGAAGCCAGGATGAGAATAATATGAGAAGTCAACATAAGCACGGCGCCTGGAGGAAGGGTCCGATCTCTACTTCGGAATACCTGATGATTGATTGGGGCTGGATAACTCTCTTCAAGTGTTTCGTTGCGACCATAGGCTTATCCTAAGAGTACTGTAGTGGTCGGCGATCACGCGAGCGTCGTCGCCTGGGACTCCCCTAGATAAACGACGTCGCATATACATCCCTCCAAGGTGACAATGTCGACCTCCCGTCGCGCGTTCGCCGACTGAGACAGGTTTTCGTGGGAGTCCCCCCGAGTGAAACCCACACTTAACTCTTGTTCACTTCGAGTAAGTAGAGCACCCATCCCGCCGATCCACTTATGGGTAGCGCGAACACAACCTAGCCGTTCTGGGACTACGAGAACCATGCGAAGCAATTGTTCACGAACGTTGTCCTAATCATGGATTACCACTGTCCTAGACGTAAGGGTGGATGGATGACTACAGCTCTTTAGAACTTGTTGGACATTGGTGCTATCCTCTGAGACTCTTCCTATCCCTTGCCAAGACCGTATACTATTACTAAAGTTCCACTTCGTGAGAATAAAATAGGACAGGACCGGACGAGGACCATCGGATGGTCGAATTCAGCGAACTCGTTCCTGTCGATCTCTTTGTGAACCGAACAGTTCGCACTCAACATACGGTGTGCTCCTCCTCCGACTCCCCAGTCGCCGAAGGCTTCACCGAGTCCTCCTCGAGCACCACCTCCGGTATACAATCCTCCTCCAATAATCCCGAGTCCTCCGCCGACTTCTAGTTCTCCAGATCCGGGGCCGGATTCATCAACAATTAAACCCGTGGGTATGCGGGGTATAAGGGGTAGAGATAAGATAAGAATCAAGTAGAGATAAGGTGGGAGTCAGAGACGCAGGCTCCATCGTAGGTATCTCTACCCCCTATACCCGTGGGTTAGTCTTTGATGAATCCGGCCCCCGACGTACGGTCCTTCGCCTGCTCCTAGTCATCCGAGACCTCGTCCTGGGCCCGGATTCATCAACGCGCATACCCATGGATATGTTGGATATGGGGCATACCCACGATTCAAGATAAACCTTACCCACCAAATCGTGGGTATATCAGTGGGTAGAGAAAACCCGCCGTTCGTTGTGGTTACATTCGTATACCCGCGACTCATTCGCGCCCCATTGACGAAATGGCGCTCCAATGAGATCGTCTGGGGCCGAATTCATCAACGACTGACTCGTGGGTATAGGGGGTAGAGATACCCATGATGAAGCCTGCGTCTCTGACTCTTACCTTATCTCTACTCCTTATACCCCGCATACCTACGGGTTTAATTGCTGATGAATCCGGCCCCTGTTTTCGCGAAAGGCCTAGTTGTACCTTACCCTTGATTCCTTTAATGAATACGATTACCCATTGTTGGTAGTGGGTATGATTCCCTTACGGTATCTCTACCTATGCCCATTGCTTGATGAATCCGGGCCCTGGATAACCGCCGAGAAGTTAACTTTGAACTTTGTCGCGGTAGGACGATGGAACCAGTATGTATTTAGCATAATCACGAAACTACTAGCGGTCAACTCCAGGTGAACCTGCGGCGATGATAACCTAAGGCGATGTCGTAAGCGCGTCGTGCTTCGCTTCGCCCCTAAGTTCGCTATGCCAGTGTAGACGTTGAGTGCGAAGGTCCCGCAACGAACTCCTGTGTTTTGTGCAAAAAAAACTCAAGGAAATGCCTCGGTTGAGGTCCCGTTGAACTACCGGAGGATGATCGGTCACCAGTGGGCGAAAGGCCTATCATCTGTCCGTGACATCAGAACTATTCTTGCCATGGCCTCGGTTCATTGTATTATATAAGCAACGATTAAGGACAGCGTTATTCAACCCATTTTTGGGATGCGCCACGCGTTCTGCTTCTGCTGGATCTCGTGGAGGCGACTTGAATGCGTATTTGGCCACTGCAATGACTTGCGGCGACCAGCAGATGAACAAGTCAGTGTTTTATTCTTACCAGACAGTCTGGTACCAATTTACCGACCCTGAAGGCATGAAGGGCTTGGTTGACCTGGGCAGGAAACCTGAACAAGGAGCCTGAAGTCGAGCGCACCAGCGCCTTCTCCGACTGCGCTACCACACCCCCACAGTGCACGGAACAGTCTTAAATTTATTTATTTATTTATTTTCACGATGTTTGAAGATCAGACACGCTGTCGCATAGACCAAATCGTCGAAAATTAGGTGGGCCGGACACGTAATTCGTTTCCCAAACATCCAAGAGAGCTGTCACCGACTGATTTCGCGCGATGTCAAAAGAACATCAAAACGCTGGCAAACGCTTTGGTTGGACTTTTTCGTGAAAGCTCTGAACGAAAGGTATGACGCTCTTCGTGTCCGTCAAGAGAGGAGCATCGATTGGAGCACTCTGGCGCGCAACAGGGACGAATGGAGACGCTGCTGGCGGCCGCTCGAGCAACTAGACGATCAACGGAACGACAGCTGTTGGGTGATAGGTGGTACAGATTAGTTAGGGTATGCACTTGCAAAGAAGCTAGCGTTTAGAAGCAAGCCAGATCGTGATAGTCTTTAACACCAGTGGTATGCAGGAACGTAGTTTATAAAGCAGTAGGAATGGTTACAATATAAGCAAATAACATAGTAATAATATAATAAAATAATAATGCAATATAATATGATGTAATATAATAATACAAGTGCTCCGTCACGCCTATCGCCGTGCCTCGCCCTTGCGCGCTTCCCGCGATGTTGCAGTATCACTAAGCTAAGGACAATCACATCAAGTTAGCTGCTCTACTTGTGCAGCTTTTTCCCTACCTAGGAGTGCAAAAGGCTCGCAGTACGTTCAGTGTATAGTATGACAGGACGATCTATTCTTCCTTCCTCACTACTGGTCCTCCCCTAGTGAAACGGTCCCCATTACTGGTACTGGTCTCCCTCAATGATCCATCCTTAGCGGACGACGTCTTCGGCACGTCTTTCTGAATCCCCTGGCACGTAGAAGACGTCTGGGTATTCCCCACTATTTTCGCGCCCCATAATTTAATCAGTATCGATAGATGGCAATCGATGCTTCAAAAACGAACTTCAGATTCGTGTTCAGCGACCGCGACTACCCGAGGGATAAGGTTTCGAACCGCCTGGACGACATCCGTTAAAGATCGATAATTTGATCAATATCGATCGATGGTGATCTACACTTTGAAAACGAACTACATAATCATGTTCAGCGACCTCTATTACCCCCAGGGCTGAAGTTTCGGACCGCTTGGACGACATCCATAAAAAATCGATAATTTGATCGATGGTGATCTACACTTCAAAAACTAACTTCATAATCATGTTCAGCGACTTTGATTACCACCAGGGCTAAAGTTGGCGATGTGTTCGGCACGTCTACGGGTCGCCATGCACGGTCGCCGACGTGTTCAGCACGTCTACTGAGTCGTCAGGCAGGTTTGGCGACGTGTTCTACTCGTCTACCGAGTCGTCAGGCACGTTTGGCGACGTGTTCTGCTCGTCTACTGAGTCGTCAGGCACGTAGAATGCGTTTAGATATTTTCCGTTATTTTCTGGCCCTAATTTGTGCCCCGTAATTTTCCCTATTTTATGACTCATCGTCGATCGATAGTGTGACTCATCGCTTAGCGGATTATTATATAGTATGAAGTATGATAATATAATAAAAGCCACAGGTCTCGTGCAACCTGACTTTTCGTGCGTTTGTCAACGATATCGCGTACGAGTAGAGGGCGTGGCGCATTCTCCGAAGGCCTAGAGCGACACCATATTTTAACATTTTTTTACCTCTTAGCAGGTCACTTCGTTTGTAGAACAGTATTTTTGAAATGCGGCTAAGATGAAGAAGTTGGAAGTTTTTCCAAAAAATTTCGGTTTCACTGCGACTATAAAGTACTTTAGAAACGGGTACCTGTGTTTAACGGTGGATATGAAAGCATGGTTTCACTTTGCTTAAGCATACGGTAAAGTGACTATCTGTGGAATTCTTTGATGGCAATCCGTGGAGAGATTTTGATTTAAATGCCGAATGCGTGGCGCATCCCAATAAACTATTGACCAACACTGACGTTTACCCTTTAGCGTTGTTCTTACAGTTCAATCAATTAGATGGCAACGGGAGAGTTGTCCACCGTAGTTTCGAAGTGAAATTCAGGGAAATCGTTACGGGACCACGCAGCTGCCTATCCCTCTGTTAATCATTCGCTGCAGCTAGAGATATTTGAAGGGGGTGAGGAGGGGCTTCTGATGGGCAGAAAATTCAATAAAGCGCTGTTAATGTCCCTCATCCCTGGCTCGAACGTATAGAGCCTGTAGTAAGGGCGCTCCACGGCTAATGAAAACCAGGTTTGAATCGCGCGTCTGTGGGCGTTGCGCACCGGACAACTCGGACGGTTTTTTTTTCAGTTGTAAGGTATCGCTGAGTCCAATTAGATCGATTGCCGAATTCAGCTGTCAAAAATGGCCAGAAAAGACAAAAGATAAAGGACGGTGATAGTCAATCCTCTTAAGGCCTGTCCATACTTCGCAACAGCAGCGACAAAAGCGACGAGAGCGCAGCGCGGGGAAGTATGAACAGCGACAAGAAGGACAGGCGCGACTGGAGCGACAGCGTCGGCGCCCGTGCAAAACATGCATATCGATTAAAACTGAGCGCGCACCTTTCGGCGGCTCGCGCTCCGTTTTAATCGATATGCATGTTTTGCACGGGCGACGAGTCGCTCTTGTTGCGAAGTGTGAACAGATCCTTAGGGATGCGCCACGCATTCTGCTTCTACGTGATATCGTGGAAGCAATTTTGAATGCATATTTGGTCTATAGACGACTATTAGTCGCCAGCCAGTGGGCGATTTAGTGTTTTATCCTCCTAGACAAGCTGGTGCCAAGTCACCGACCGCAAAGGGATGGAAGGCTTGGTTGACCAGGGCGGGAAATCTGAATCAGAAACCTAGAATCGGGTGCGTGTGACAGCCATTGCCTCCGCCGATTGCGCTACCATGCGCCATAGCACATGGAACAGACTGAAATTTTATTTATTTATTTATTTATTTATTTATTTATTTTATTTTATTTATTTATTTATTTATTTTCTAATGCACTCGACAAAGAGTGCGCTTAGACGATGAAATTGTCCGCTTCTTTAGGTAGAATTTGTTTCCTGTGCTGACGTTCTCTTACAGTAGGTCACACCGAATGAACAGCAGCCTTTAAGGCAAACTTCTTTAGAATCTCTCCAGTATTTCCCTCACTATACCTCCTTTCGGAAGAATTCTGTCCCGTAGACGGTTCCGAACGTCATCGCGCATCCCTACGTCTCGAAAACGCATCCAGCTCACGCAGCAGGACCTCCTGATGCTTAGTCACTGCGAAAGCGGCTTAGCCCCAATGTGGTCGTCGTGGTCGTTTCCTGTCGCTCTCCCACGTCAGGCTGATTCATCTCAAAACCCTCGAAAACTCTGATCGAGTTTCTCCGCGAAATTGTCAGCCGGTTCTCGTCCGCCCGGCCGGACATCCCTCCTCGCCATCGTCGGCCGGCCACCGCTGACCTCGACCAGGGCCAGCTCGTCCTTGAGGCTTGCCATAGCCTTCTTGCTGAGCGATCATGTCTATATGACAGCCGCCGGTCCACCGTAATCGCTACCGATTTTTTCGCTCAAACGCGCACACAAGAGGTCACATCTAGCAGCCATCGATTTTTGATTATTGATTGATTGATTTTTGGGTCTATGTCGCGAATTTGGGCAGCATTATGAGCGGGAAATTATAGCCAATCGGGCCGCATCGAATGGGCGTGTCACTCGGTGAAGGCGTGTACAGTCGGTATCCTGACTGTGTTCGGTCGATGCTCTGAGTGTTCAGTGATTCATTCCGATTCGATTCTTCGTCCTATAAATAGTAAATGTGAATAAATAATATTTTTATTTTCTTTAATCATTAAAAAAACTTTACTTCTGCTGTTTTTTCCATAGCTATATCTGTTTTTAACGTTATATGGCGATCTGTTTAACAAGTTTTTGCGCACAAAAATGTGCAATAAATAAATACGTTTGCTCCTTTCAACCTAATAATATTCAAAGAAAACTTTTGAGAAAAATTACCATGAATATACCAGGGTCAAAATCGAGTTACACTATCTTTACGGCAAATTGAACTCTTGAGATCAGAATGAACAGTTCTGAAATCAAACTGAACAACTTTCAAATCAAAAGGATGCCTTTAAAGTTGTAAGAGGTCCTCTTTAAATGAATCAATACAATTTTTTGAATTTCGACAAAAATTGATTAGGACTTTCAGTTATAAAATTTTGTCAATTAGTATATATTACTGCTATTAGTATATAATTACTATTTTTATTATTACACGAGGTTTTTGGGATCTTTATAAATTGTGTTATAAAATTAGGTTTTTTTAGCTACAGGAATGGTTTCAGGCTTATTTCAACATGCGAAAAAAGCAGCTATTTTCAGTGTTTTACAAGATTAGTTTAGCACAGTCAGAGGAGGCGTCAGCCATCGGGTGCACGCCGCATCAGGGTTCTTGGTTCGACTCCCACCCAGGACAACTAAGCTGTCTATCTCTTCTGAGTCAGCGAATTGTTAGCAGACTTGTCTGGAAGGGGTAAAGCGCTGGCTTGTTCATCGGCTGGCCACCGCAGCTCTTTGTATCGGCCAGACACGCATTCAAATTCCTTCCATTATATCCCTTAGAAGCAAAATGCGTGGCGCATCCTATGCACGGATTGACTAACGGCGACCTTTAGGTTAAAAGTGGTTCAATATTAAAGGAGAGCAAGTGTGTTTTTTTGTTTGTCAAGTGTTATCCTGTGACGGTTTGTATTTGAGCTTTAATTTTAAAAGAAGCTATGTATTATTAGGTTGGTGCATAAGTTCTCGGACATTTGGGGCATGAAATATGTATTACCACCACGTACGAACAACAATATCAAATCATTTGAAGTAACCACCCTTTACATCAATTGTCTTTCGCCAACGTGCTGGTAAGTCATGGATGCCTTTTCTCCAAAACGTGGCCGGTTGTGATTCGAAAAATGTGAGCAGTGCCTCCTTGAGATCCTCTCGGTTCCTGAATTGCTGGTCGTCCAAATAGCGTTGAAGGCTTGAAAACAAATGATAATCAGAAGGAGCGAGATCTGGTGAGTAAGGTGGATGAGGAAGAACGGTTCATCCGTAGTCCGCCAGCTCAGCCTCCGTCGCTCTAGCAATATGCGGTCTAGCGTTGTCGTGTTGAAAATACACCTTCACTTGCTCTCCTCGTGTGGTTTGAAGGTGGGCCCTCAACTTCCTCAGTTGGTTGACGTAATCCTCTGGCGTCACTGCTATCACTTCGTCCAGCAGCTCCCAGTATTCTACGCCAAGAACGCTCCACCAAATGCATAGCATCACCTTCTTCATGTGAAGGTCGGGTTTCGGAACGTCCTCTGTCTCTCCAGTTGCGTCAACCCACTGTGCACGCTGGTAATAAGTAGAGTAGAGTATCCACTTCTCATCCCCGGTGACAAGGTTGTCCAGCCATCCTTGGGTACGTCTGAGGGTAAGGAGAGACAAAGCGACATCGGCTCTGCGATCCATGTCATGTTGTGTCAAGTCGTGAGGTACCCAGCGACCCAATTTCTGCACCTTGCCAATCGACTTCAACCCTCGAACGACTGTTGAGTGACCAACACCAAGAGTGCTTGATAGTTCGCGAGTGGTTTGGTATGGGTCCGCTTCCACGCTACTTCGGAGGCCATCCAAATCCAGTGTCATCGGGCGCCCTTCTCGTCCATTATCTTCAACGGAGAATTCACCAACTGCAAACGTCGAGAACCACTGGTACACAGTACTTCGAGCAGGAGCACTCTCGTTGTAAGCATCCTCCAGGCGACGATACGATTCGTTGGCATTGAGGCCAGACTGATGTAGGAATAACATGACGTGCCGAATATGCGTCTCAGTTGGGATGAACTGCTTAGCCATAATAGCTGACGTTAACAACGCAGAAGTAAATGTTAGGAACAGTTTTGTAGCCCTTTCCTTTCTCTATCGATCGATCATTTACGCGTTGATACATGTGAGAAATTTGACGGGAAAATGCGCTTTCAACTCAAGAGGGATCAAATGTCCGAGAACTTATGCACCAACCTAATAATATTTTTTGAAAAAAGTCTTGAAACTTAGTTCTCTTTTTCCTTGGATACGTGTCCAGTTTGTTTAGAAACTCTTAGTTTAACGTGAAAATATTATTTATTTTATTTATTTATTGCCAATTCAAACTGCACTCTATAAGGGGAGGATTTCGCAGAATGATTAAACTAAAATGGCTATTGAAAGATAACATGAAATAAAAGAAATAAAAAAAGATGGAAGAAAAGGCAAGAAAGAAAGGCAGGATTCGAGAAGAAGGATAAAGTTGGGAAAACTGAAGTATCGCCCAATATCTGATATATTTTCTGGATCTATCCAGGTGGGGAGGAGCACTTCAGTATGTCCGCTTCACAGCGATCAAAAATTCAAAGTAAATTGCTTCACAACGGCGCCACGTCTGACTGGTATACGAGGAAAAACTTCTTTGTAATTTCGTAGCGGGCGCGTGTAGCGCAGTCGGAGGAGGCGCCGGCTGTCGCGTGCACTCGATACTAGGTTCCTGGTTCGGATTTCCTGCCCAAGCCAGCCAAGCCTTCCATCCCTCCGAGGTCGATGAATTGGCACCAGACTTTTCTGGAAGGATAGGGCGCTGACTTGTTCATTGGCAGGCCACAGCAAGTCATTGTGTAGATCAAATAGGCATACAAATTGTCTCCACAATTCATCGTAGAAGTAGAATGCGTGGCGCATCCCAAAAGGGATTGAGTAACGCAGTCCTTTATCCTTTATCCTTTATCCTAGTGGGGAGGGGCAACTCAGTATGTCTGCTTGACAGCGGTGGAAAATTCGAAGCAAGTTGCTTTACAAAAGCGCCACGTCAGACTAGAATACGAGGGAAAACTTCTTTGTAATTTCGTAGCAGGGGAAAGCCGTATGGTGTCTGGCTGTCTCGCTTTTTACCTGTGCCCCCTTCGACTAGGATAGATCCGTTTTTCCTGAAATTCTTATCAAAATTGATGGAAATTTTTTGCCAGAAAATCGTCAAAATTTAACCGCTTGAATTCAGCTCCCTTCCTGGCGCTTCAGGGCTTCAGGGCTAGGATCAGGTAGGTCTGATGGATTTTTTGCCCTCTGATTCCCGTAGTCCCCCTAGCCGGTAGCGTAGCGTCACTGATTTGATATTCACGGCTCTAATGACATGCCACGAGTGGCTCGAGTGCCCTCATCAGCGTTGCTTAGGCCAATTATCGCCTGAATTCTGATTTCCTCCGCCACCTAAGTGCCCTACGACGACGACGACGGGGAGGAGGAGGAGGAGTAGGTGTAGAGGAAGGCCGCCGATCTCCGAGCGAGCGTCCATCCGGACACTCTGACGTATTGCTGACCTTGTCCGTGGCGGTTAATTCAATTTAAGGTCCATCACCGCGACCTGGGATTAGCATAATGACACTTGTACACGAGTTGACCTGAATTTCGACGTAATTTCGCGGCTACGGGCACCGTCGTTTCGCCAGGCCGGTAGGCCCTGGAAAGAGGCGGAATTTCACAGGTTCCCAGTGGACTGGCATCGCTTCATGTCGTTCAATATTGTGCTGTTCTGTAGGATTGCGCCACGCATTCCTCTCAAATTTTACACGTTCTGGTCCTTTGAAGTGAAAATTGGGCGTGGTCCATTTTCATGTGGTGCATTGATACACTGCCAAATTTCAAGGCGCCCATTCTCCATCGACGAGGAGGCTTCGTTGTCCGTCCGTCCACCTCCTCTGGACACTCATTACGCACTCGGAACACTGCAATTTACCCGGACACTTTAGCGCCCAACCGTCTCCACTTTGACCCACTTTTCCGCGTTGTTGAAAAATCGCTTTTTTGAAGTGGCGGCCGACGACATTACCTCTTCTTACTTTCGTCATCGGATGACCCAGTTCGGAGACGTCGTCTGCTCCTTGTTCGTCTGACTTCTGCGCGACATCTGATGACGGTCGATATCTGGCGATCGACGTCAGAAAGTTGTTCTGAACAGACGTACGATGAGTGATTTAGTGCCGATGGCACACGCACGTCGTTCGCTCGCTCGCTGAGGCGGAGCCGTACCGAAAACGACCAGCAGCTACCTTACGCGTCGTCCTTCCATACGCTCATCGAGTTCTTCTGTCTTCTTCACTTTAAATATGGCTATGCGCTGTTGTAGAGCGTGTAGCGCAGTTGGAGGAGATACTGACTGTCGCGTGCACCCGATATCAGCTTATTGGTTCGGATTTCCCACCAGGCCAACCAAGCCTTCCATCGCTCGTGGTCGGTGGGAATTGGTACCAGACGTGTCTGGGAAGGATAGAGCGCTGACTTGTTCATCGGCTGGCCACCGCAAGTCATTGTATAGATCAAATAGGCATACAAATTGTTTCCACAATTCATCGTAGAAGTAGAATGCGTGGCGCATCCCGAAAGGGATTGAGTAACGCCGTCCTTTATCCTTTATCCTTAATTTCGTAGCAGGGGAAAGCCGTATGGTGTCTGGCTGTCTCGCATTTTACCTGTGCCCCCTTCGATTAGGATAGATCCGTTTTTCCTGAAATTTTTATTAAAATACAATAATAAGCAGTACGCAGCTAGATGCATTTTTGATGAAATTTGATGGAAATTTTTCGCCAAAAAATCGTCAAACCAAGCCTTCAGGGTCGTGAATTGGTACCAGACTTGTCTGGAAAGGATATAGCGGTGACGTTTTCATTGGATGGCCACCGCAGGTCTATGTGGCAGAATACGCTTTCAAAATCGCCTTAGAAGTAGAATGCGTGGCGCATCCCAAAAGGAATGGAGTAACGCCGTCCTTGTCCTTTATCCTATTTTATCCTCCATGTTCCGTGTGCCTAGATGCATGTAGCATAGCAAATTTTTGTCAAATGTTCGGGCGTACAGATCAGCTTTCCGCCTCCTTATCTGCCTACTCCCTGAGAGTAAAAATATGGAGCAATCTTGTGGAAAATATCAAAATAATTTTTAAGGTAGAGCTTATTAGGTTTCATTTTTAAAAAATGTCATTATTCTACCTCTGTAGGGCGCGTGTAGCGCAGTCGGAGGAGGAGCTGGCTGTCGCGTGCACCCGATACCAGGTTCTTGGTTCGCGTTTCCCGCCCAGGCCAACCAAGCCTTCCATCGCTCGTGGTCGGTGGGAATTGGTACCAGACGTGCCTGGGAAGGATAAAATACTTGTATAGGCCAAATAGGCACCTAAATCGCTTCCATGTCATTGCATGGAGGTAGAATGCACGGCGCATACCAAAACGTATTGATTACCGTCATCCTTTATCAATTTCTATGCCAAAGGGTCAGACAGTATCAAGACAGACCGGCTCAGTGCTGGTATTCAGGAGATCTCTAAAGCTTCACCTGTCGGATAAAAGAGTTTTACCCTTCAATCCTATACTATCCTTCCTTATACGCGTTTTTTTACATCATGAATAAAGGATAAAGGATAAAGGACGGCGTTATTCAATCCCTTTGGGATGCGCCACGCATTCTACTTCTACGGGATGTCGTGGTGGCGTGTTGAATGCGTATTTGGCCATACAATGATTTGCTGTGGCCAGCCGATGAGCGCTTTACCCTTCCCAAACAAGTCTGGTACCCATTCACCGACCCCGAGGGATGGAAGGCTTGGTTGGCCTGGGCGGGAAATCCGAACCAGGAACCTGGTATCGGGTGCAGGCGACAGCCGGCGCCTCCTCCGACTGCACTCCACGCGCCCCGCATCATGAATATTCTTTATTTTTGCTTTTCTATCGTAGTATCCGCAGCTTTGTATGATTGGATTCATGTCCACAAGCCTGACGTTTTTGATAACAGCTCCATCGTCGTCTTGCAATTAGACGTTTATTCAAATTATTCTGAACGCAAAGAAAGACAGCCTTGAAATTTGATCGTCAAGGCAGCCTAATTAGGCTGAAATATGACTGCTTTTCTCAAAAACAGCGACAAATAGTTCAGTAGCGCGATTTTGTGAAGGCTGAAGTTTTAGTTTTCCAGTGAAGTGTTTACGGAATGGCTTACAGCGCTTCTGCACCAGTGATGGGTGCATGTGGTGTAGATAGACGGTTCTTCACTAGATGCCGGATCGATTCAAGGTTTTGGTCGCGAGCTTCCAGCCCTCTGTAGCCGTCGAATTAGTGCCAGATTCAACTTTCAAGCACCAAGAACCAAAGCTTGTCTGTTGGTTGCCATTCAGACTTCTGATACTCAGTTGAAGTAGAATGCATGGCGCGCTCCATATTGATTGATTAGTGCTCGGTTTCATTATTTCATATATTGGCTGACATTCAAACTTCCGATTGCTGGGAGTGCTCGGGTTCATTATTTTATTCGTTACCAAAACTGCACAAAATTGCAGTCTCCTTTTGCTATTGCTCCTGGGTCCGCATGTAGCGCAGTCGGAGCAGGTGCCGGCTGTCACGTGCACTCGATACCAGGTTCTTGGTTCGGATTCTCGACCAGCCAACTAAGCCTTCCATCTCTCCGGGATCGGTGAATTGCTATCAGATTTGTCTGGGAGCGATAAAGCACTGACTTCTCCATCGGCTGGTCACCACCAGATATTGTATAGGCCAAATGCGCATTCAAATCGCCTGCAACAGCAACATTCCGTAGAAGCAGAATACATGGCGTATCCCAAAGGGAATTGGCTGTCGTCGTACTTTATTTTCTAAACTCCTTTAAACCCATACTACATAAAGCGCAAGTATCGGACAAGCGGTCACAAAAACGTTTTTTTCAATTTTTCTTTTTTTTTTTTGTATTATTGGGGCACCTAATCTCCTATTCATCTTCAAAAACCGCATTCTAATCCCTTTTTGAGAATTATTTATTACTCGGTTTTCACTTTTACGTTTATTGTGCTAGTAATAAAGAAATTATTCAAAAACTATTTATTCAAAAACTTGGAGTGGACTATCTTCAGCAGCAATTCAGTGTCTTCCGATATTTTCTGATATTGACTGCAGATTTTTGAGAGAATAGTGAATCGGCGAAAAAAATCATTCTAAGCGATTCATTTGGAATGAAATAGATACTAAGTCAAAAGGACAAAAAAGACAAAGGACGGAGTTACTCAATCCCTTCTGGGATGCGCCACGCATTCTACTTCCACGGGATGTCGTGGAGGCGACTTGAATGCGTATTTGGCCATACAATGACTTGCGGTGGCCAGCCGATGAACAAGTCAGCGGCGCTTTATCCTTCCCAGACACGTCTGGTACCAATTCACCGACCCCGGAGGGATGGAAGGCTTGGTTGGCCTGGGCGGGAAATCCGAACCAGAAACCTGGTATCGGGTGCACGCAACAGTCGCGCCTCCTCCGACTGCGCTACACGCGCCCAGACACTAGCGATTTATTTTTCTGGAGTAGATACTAAGTACTCTAGAAAAATAAATCGCTAGAATAAAGATTTCTACATAAATAGAATGGAATGGCCAATTTACGTCGTAATATTTTGGTCAAATATTTATTGCACATTTGCATATTGCATCACGTTTTGAGTTATAAATATAGCATTTTCACGTCAAATTGGACATTTTTCACCTCATATTGAACACTCTTCTAAGCCAGCTTTGAGGCTTTAGATATCAAGGCGATCTTTTTCAAATCGAAATGAACTTCATGCAGGTAGAATAATTGTTTGCTCAAGGAAAATTCAGAATCTATTTCCTTGACTTTTTTAGTTGACCTGCACCAGTAGGTGTAATAATTTTATGAAATGTTTTTTGAGAAAAATACATAAAAATATGTCTTAAAATACAACAAAGAGGTGACTATGTAGCGCATTAAAAGATCAGGTCGCGTCATGCACTCGAAGAGCTCGTCGCAATTTTTATGTGATTGACAATGTATATACCCCTTACATGAAGTATCTACATGATACTGTCTAAGTGTTTTCTTCACGATTCTTTTGATCATATCATTTACAGGTCTAACCTTCATGGAAACAGAAATTTTTCTATCAATCGGTTAAAATTCTTGACGCCTTAGACGAGGGCATGGAGCAATCCCTTCTTTTGACATTAAAAAATGGAAGGCCACCTTTCTGCTTTAAAAAAAGCTTTAAACCAGTATTTTTCCTCAAAAATGAGATTTTTATAAAATTTCAAACAATGTGTTCAGTTATTGGGAAGTGAATTAAAACTTCAAATTTTTACTGAAATTTTCCTTGAACAAAAAATTATTTAAATTTTTTGAAGGGTTTCTAATTGAGCGCAAAAGAAGCTTATTCTGATTTGGAAGAGTTCGTTTTATTTCAAAAGTCTTAGGCTAGCTCAGACGAGTGTCCAATTTGATTCAAAAATTTTGAATTTAAATTGAATTTTTTTGAATTGTTCATATAAATATATTATATATTTTTTAAATTTCGAATCTTTTGATTTGAATTTGATTTGTTCAATTTTACGTGAAAATTGTATATATTCTACTGCAGTAGAGCTTAATAAGCCTTATTTAGAGTTTTAAAAACACTTGCCTAAAATTTAGATCGAGCCGCAGATTACGGGTGTTGTCAGGTTGCGCCGTGCATTCTGCTTCTCCAGTTCGGGGTGGTTTGAGCGCGTAACACCCATCTATGTAGTCACAATTCATAGCGATAGTCCATGTTAAAAAGAGATAAAGGACGGCGTTGCTCAATTTATTTTGGGATGCGCCACGCATTCTACTTCTACGAGATGTCGTGGAGGCGATTTGACTGCGTATTCGGTCATACGATGACCTGCGGTGGGCAACCTATGGACAAATCAGCGCCTACCCTTCCCAAACGAGTCTGGAACCAATTCAGCGACCCCGGAGGGATGGAAGGCTTGGTTGGGCTGGGCGGAAAATCCGAACCAAGAACTTGATATCGGATGCGCGTGACAGCCGGCACCTCTTCCTGTTGTGCTACACTTGCAGTGATGATCTAGATACTCTGTGAATCTTCTTTGTTTCTATGGTCCGGCGCTTGAAGATTGCTTTCAAGTCCTTTAAACTTAGAATAGAGCCTAACCACCGTAAGAGTGGTCACTGCTGGATTGTGCGTGAAGTTCAGCGCCTCAGGTGTTCTTTGCGTCCTCATTTCTCCGGCTCCACTGCTGCCCGTCTCGCTCTCTGTGCCGGCGGCCAGCCCTATCATCTCTGAACTCGATTGCAATTGTTCTCGTACGAGCGCTCCATTAGCCGAGCACTTCAGCGCGATCATATCGTCATTATCGTCGTCATCGCTCCCCAGTGTCCGCTTTCTCCTCCTCGTCCCCGCCGCTGAGTAGCTGCTACCTGTGGGCTGCAGCTATCAGATGACAATTAATAGCCGACGCTGCCACACCACGTACTGCTACGCCGCGCACTTCTGTTGTCCATTCGATAGCCGCCGCACCTCTAATGCTATGCAAATCCCTGCCGCCTTGAGCCGCAGTTGGGGAAAGGGCAGGTTAGCCAGCCTGGGTCGGTAACGAGATGCGAGGCAGCAATTCGGCCATTAAAATTTATGGAAGGTCGTTCGATTCGCGTCGGCCCGAGAACCGGGTTCCGTACCTGCTGGGATGGTGGTCGATTGGCGCCGGCCCGGCCCCATCCATGGACCGACCGAAGCCCCGAACCGAACGACCGGCCTCCCCATGGACGGGGCTTTCTAGTCCCCATGGCCATCCAGCCAGCTCTCATCATTGCAGGCAATCACGTCGCCGACTTTCTTGTTGACCGCGGTTGTCGCCCTGGTTGAGCCTCCGGTGTTACCCAGGGTGTTCCCGAAATTCCCACCAATTCTTTCAAAAACTGCGAATCAATCGCGACGCTCAATTTTTTCAGATTTTTCAGAATGTCATAAGCACAGAATTGAAGCCTTGGTGGGCCTCAATAGACATCCAAAAACATCCAAAAATTTTAGTTTCTGAATTCCTATAGTAACTGGATTTTTAGCTAATGTGTGAGTGCTTTCTTTTATTCTGAAAAAATCTGAAGACCTTGCGCTTTGTTTGCTAGCGAAACCCCTGCCCAAAGTGTTCATCAACGAAGCGGTCAGCGCGTCGAACTCCAGTGAACTTCAGGGGTCAATCCTAATCGGAGGGGAGGAGGCAGTTCTAAAAAACGCAGCGGACTCAAACAGGGTGGCCTATCCCCGGTAGGAAAGTGCATAGAAACGTTCTGTTGTAGGAAGCGTGCGGTCTGCGAGGCATAGCTGACTTTCGATTCAACAGTAATTGTCAGAAAGAATGATTGAAGAACCTCCCACTAGGATCGATCGAACTTTGGCTAAAATTTCAATGATCTCTTCCAAAAACCCTAATATTAAGAGATCCAACGGTGCCAATAACGCCTGATGAAGGCCTGTGTTGCCTGATTTCCTTGTGGAATGCACCACACATTCTACTTTTTCGGGATATCGTTCTGAAGCTATTTGGATGCGTGTTTGGCACATGGGCGCGTGTAGCGCAGTCGGAGGAGGCGCCGACTGTCGCGTGCACCCGATACCAGGTTCCTGGTTCGGATTTCCCGCACAGGCCAACCAAGCCTTCCATCCCTCCGAGGTCGATGAATTGGCACCAGACTTGTCTGGGAGGGATTGAGCGCAGACTTGTTCATCGGCTGGCCACCGCAAGTCATTGTATGGCCAAATACGCATTCAAATCGCCTCCACGATATCCCGCAGACGTAGAATGCCTAGCGCATTCCAAAAGGGATTGAGTAACGCCGCCCCTTATCCTTTATTTGGCCATACAATGACTTGCGATGACCAGCCGGTGGACAAGTCAGTGTTATTCTTCCATGGCGAGACATGCCTAGTACCGTTTCACCAACCCCAGAGTAGTGGAAAGCTGGCTTTTCCTGGGACGGGATACGAACCAGCAGCTACGAAATCGGGTGCACGCGACACGGCGCCTTCTCCGACTGCGCTACTTCGAGCACAGAACAGGCACAGATAGGCGAAAAGGCGGAAGCAGAAGCCATCTTCATGTGGGAGACCGCCATGACAAGTGGTTTTGAAACCCCTTAAGTTCGCCTTTTTTTAAGCTCCATCACGGCATATGTACAATAAACACGGAAGAGTTTTCTGATGGATGGGCTGGCTCTTTTTACCGTATAATTTGCTCCTGAAAGAACGCAGAGGTTCGTTGGGTTCTACTAAAATAGCCAACTATAGATATTTTTTTTAATTCTAGTATTAGTTGGTAATGTGGCCTACTTGGTGAGGGGGACGCTGTTGCTAGTCACAGCCAATCAGAGGACCGATCAAATGCACGCCAGCCAATCATGGCATCAACTGCATAGTGCTTCCTCTGGGTGGTACAGCCATTCGATGCAGCCTGATTGAAACTCCCACCACAGACCACATTAACAACTATTGGGTTGGTGCATAATTTCTGCGACATTTGGGACATAAAATATGTATTATCACAACATACGAACAACAATATCAAATCATTTGAAGTAACCACCCTTTACATCGATTGTCTTTCGTCGACGTGCTGGTAAGTCATGGATGCCTTTTCTCCAAAACGTGGCCGGTTGTGATTCGAAAAATGTGAGCAGTGCCTCCTTGACATCCTCTCGGTTCCTGAATTGCTGGCCGTCCAAATAGCGTTGAAGGCTTGAAAACAAATGATAGTCAGAAGGAGCGAGATCTGGTGAGTAAGGCGGATGTGGAAGAACGGTCCATCCGTAGTCCGCCAACTCAGCCGCCGTCGCTCTAGCAATATGCGGTCTAACGTTGTCGTGTTGAAAATACACCTTCACTTGCTCTCCTCGTGTGGTTTGAAGGTGGGCCCTCAACTTCCTCAGTTGGTTGACGTAAACCTCGCCGTCACTGTTATCCCTTCGTCCAGCAGCTCCCAGTATTCTACGCCAAGAACGCTCCACCAAATGCATAGCATCACCTTTTCACGTGAAGGTCGGGTTTCGGAACGTCCTCTGCCTCTCCAGTTGCGTCAACCCACTGTGCACGCCGGTGATAATCAGAGTAGAGTATCCACTTCTCATCCCCGGTCCAACGTTGTCCAGCCATCCGTGGGTACGTCTGAGGGCAAGGAGAGACAGAGCGACATCGGCTCTGCGATCCATGTCATGTTGTGTCAAGTCGTGAGGTACCCAGCGACCCAATTTTTGCACCTTGCCAATCGACTTCAATCCTCGAACGACTGCTGAGTGACCAACACCAAGAGTGCTTGATAGTTCGCGAGTGGTTCGGTATGGGTCCGCTTCCACTCTACTTCGGAGGCCATCCAAATCCAGTGTCATCGGGCGCCCTTCTCGTCCATTATCTTCAACGGAGAATTCACCAACTGCAAACTTCGAGAACCACTGGTACACAGTACTTCGACCAGGAGCACTCTCGTTGTAAACATCCTTCAGACGACGATACGATTCGTTGGCATCGAGGCCAGATTGATGCAGGAATAACATGACGTGCCGAATATGCGTCTCAGTTGGGATGAATTGCTTAGCCATAATAGCTGACGTTAACAACGCAGAAGTAAATGTTAGGAACAGTTTTGTAGCCCTTTCCTTTTTCTATTGATCGATCATTTACGCGTTGATACATGTGAGAAATTTGGCGGGAAAATGCGCTTTCAATTCAGAAGGGATCAAATGTCCGACAACTTATGCACCAACCTAATAGCACCAATATTTTTTGTTTTGAAAGGAAAAACTCAACACGTTATTCACAAAAACGATGTTCTATCGCTTGGCTCTATAGATCTCGATGAGGGATCTCTACTGAGAAAACCACCTACTACTACTGATGGGTAATCAATCGCCAGTTAAAGTGGCTCAGACCGCCGCTGTCCGTCTCCAAAAACAGCGATCGCCATAAACGCGACGATTTTCGCAGTTGTAATGGCTCGTAAATTTCGATGCTGTCATCGTCGTCGTCGTCGTCGTCAGCGATCGGCGCCGTCGTTTCAGTCAGCGCCATCTTCAGCGAGAGCCAACTCGAGTCAGGACGTCCTTATCTGGCCCATCTTGACTGACCGCCGAGGTTCTTCGTTACAGTGAACTTCTCTGTCTCTCTCTCGTGACGTAGCAGCCATTCTGCTCGTTGTAGCCCGGCGAAGGTTCTGCTGATCCGTGCATGACTCATCGCCGCCGAAGTGTCAATCATCAGTCATCTCGTTCGAAGCATCACTTGTAGGTGCCCTCCAACTACTACCGTATCCCTCTCTCTCTCCGTAGCTGGCTCAGCTACAAGGAGATCTGCTCCTATCCGCCACAAGAGGGTCATGGTCCGTCATCACGTCGGTGCCCCCTCCCGGACGCGTCGAAGCTTCGTAAAAACCGACTGAAACATTTGGTCATCCGATGAGGCGCCCGACAGCCGGTGGTGCAACAAGCGCTTGCCCGCCGCGGTGCCCGAGTCTGATTGATGTTCTCGTTTGGCGCTTCCGAAGCGAACAGATCCGCTGGTTGAACTGCTGTTTCCCACAGCGATCCTCCTCAATCATTCCTGATCCTGAGCAGAGCGCCTCATTGCCAATGCGCTCGTATACTATCATTCCAAGGGCTGATTTTCTTACAGTAAACCTCTCTCTTGGTGAGTGATTCTCAACTGCATTTACTGTAATTATACCATTTTCACGTCGAATTTGTCACTTTTCGAATCAAATTGGACACCCGAAATTGGCTTCTTCTACGTTAAACAGGAGACTCTTCAAAAAGGTTGAAATAATTTTTTTGTTCAAAAAATTTTTTGTAGAATTTGCTTTAAAGTTTTAATTCACCTTCCCATAAGTGAACTTTATTGTTTGAAATTTTTAGAATTCCCAATTTTGAGCGAAAATTATGGTTTGAAGCTTGTTTTGGAGAGCAGGAAGGCGGCCACTTTTTAGTGCCGAAAAAAGGAATTAAACAACAGACTCTCGAAGGTGGTTAGAGTAATTTTTACAACTTTTCTTGAAGTTGTTTAGCTCATCTGCCTCAATAAGTGCAATAATTTTATAAAAGTTATGCTTTTGGGCGCGTGTAGCGCAGTCGGAGGAGGCGCCGACTGTCGCGTGCACCCGACACCAGGTTCTTGGTTCGAATCTCCCGCCCAGGCCAACCAAGCCTTCCATCCCTCCAGAGCCGGTGAATTGGTGCCAGACTTGTCTGGGAAGGATAGAGCGCTGACTTGTTCATCGGCTCGCCACCGCAAGTCATTGTATGGCCAAATACGCAGTCAAATCGGCTCCACGATATCCCGTGGAAGTAGGATGCGTGGCGCATTCCAAAAGGGATTGAGTAACGCCGTCCTTTACCCTTTATCGGTATCCTTTATATTCTTAGAAGAGAATTTGTCAATTAAAATTTGCCTGAAAACACATCAAAGATGCAAGCATAGGTCCGCATTAAAGGATCAGATTGCGCCATGCATTCAAAAACTTCGTCGCAACTTTTATTTGATCGATAGTGTATATGGCACCTACAATTGAGGATATCTGTTTTGTTTTTCCACAGTCGTTTTTGTTGTGTTGCTAACAGGTATAAAACTCCTTGCAAACCGAAATTTTGTCATCAATCGAATAAAAATTCTGTTCCCTTAGATGAGAGCATGGCGCACATTTTCACACTAAAAAATGGTTTTTTCTGCTTTTTGAAACAAGTTTTAAACCATTTTTTTTTTTCAACAAAATTGGAATTTTCTTAAAACAGCTCCACTTTTTGGGTAGGTGAATTAAAACTTCAAAGAAAGTTATACTGAAGTTTTACCCGGACAAAAAAAACTATTCTAACCGTTTTGGAGAGTTTCCATTTTAAGAAGAAGAAGTAAAAGAAGCTCATTTCAATTTGGAAGAGTTCGCTTAGATTTCAAAAATGTCCAGTTTGACATGAAAACGGTCAAATAAAATCTCTTTCATAATAAGAAAGCAGTTGAAACCCCTCTGGAAAACTAGGCACAAGATTGAGAACGCAATTCACTAGGGTTCATGCCTCCTCCGACTAGGATGGATCCAGAAATCAGCTATTTAACAGTCAATAGTTATAATAGAAAATTCGAAGTAATCAATGCTGTTTATAAAGTCCGAAATATGGGCGTAATGCATCGGCTAGAGTCTGCGGTTTTCGCGTGCGCGCAGCCGCGACGCGTCCGCAACGCAAGACTCTTCTACGGATTTAGACGTGTTTTGACGTGCCAGAGATGGAAGCGCGCCAGCCAATCAGATCGCATTAAAATCGACACGACATTCAGAGAGCATCTGTAGGATCAGCGTTCTGATTGTCTGGCGTCTGTCTTGGACCGGTGCCCTGCTTGATTGTGATAGGCTGGCGCTCCACCACCTCCGAATGCTGCCCATTTTAGCGACATGAGCCGAATTTCTTCTCTTCAGTTGCTTCGTTAGCGATTCTTTCCTTCTCCACAGAAACTTGTCCATTCATCTTCTATTGGAGCAGTCACCAGTGGAGATTCTCCGTAATGATTGCCTTTTTCGTCAGCAGCAAATCCGCCCTCGAGGAGAGGCCGAGTGCGAGCGATTTTCAGCTTCTTATCGTAGTTGCTGGTCGGCTAATGTTCCGTGGAATCACTCCGTCGCTCATTAGATATATTGCGTACCGGATTTGATGGTCCTATAAGTGCGTCGTAATCGGCTGGCCTGGCCTCGTCGGCCGGGCATCCGCAACAGGTGTCATCACCGAGCAGCAGCCAGCCAGCTACTTCTTCTACTGCTGCTGCTAGTCCACACCACCCTCTTGAAGACGCCCTCCGTTTTTTCCCGTCGCCGGTGCCAGTTCTAGCAGCAGAGAGACGGTAATTCCGAGTGTCAATTAGCGACAATTCGTGTGGCTAATGCTGTTCCGGAGTTAGCCGCCGTGCGCCCCTGGCTGGCCGGTCGGTCGGTCGGCTGGTCATCTACGGCGGCTTCTTCCCGGTGCGGGCGGCTAGTGTGCCTGGTTTCAAGGGGCGGACACCCGATTCTTGAGATGATCTTCGTCGTCGTCGAACCAGTTGGCTGCTGCAGCTGCTGCTGGGCGCAGCGTTCGCTCTTGTCGTCTACTTTGGTCGGGGAGACGACCGTGGGAGAAATTCGAACCCCCTCCCTCCCTCCCTCTGTCACCCATTGTTGCGTCTTCAGAGCCGTTCGTTGCGAATAATCCTCGCCGGACTTGCGCAACTCCTCAACCGCCACGGCATTACGTGGTCTGATTGATTGATTGATTGGCTCGCTCGGAAGTGTAAGCCTACTGTAGCCTTACAGTACTAATCTGACAGGGTTTAGTGTCTGCTGGACATCGTTGACCTAGGTCATTAGTTGATACTCCTCACATTTTCGGCCTAAAATCATAGAACAGCTGCGGCTGAGCACTTCGAAAAAATTCCTTCTTCAAGGCAGAATTGCTACCGTAATTTCTGATGAATTAATCAAATTTATGGCATAGTTTCACGTCAAAATGGACACATTTTCAAATCAAATTCGATTTTGTTCTATGCAGGAGGCTTGACATTTTTGAAGTCAAACTGAACATCGTCCAAATCGAAACTCGCGTTTTCCAGAGTAAAATGCAGAATTCCGAGACGGTTGGAATAATTTTTGTTCAAGGAAATTTTATTTATTTATTTATTTATTTATTTATTTATTTATTTATTGCATTTAAAGGTGCGCATAACCTTGAGCACATCGTTAATCAAGTCTAAATAGAGATCCAGTAGAACAAAAATTAGTATTTCATAAAATATATAAAATTATTATGACCTTTGAAATTTTTTAAGCTACATGCCCTATAGATGAACACACACTTTAAAATTTTGTGTAGTTTTTTTAAGGAAAAATTGTGAATCAAATTTTTCTCAAGTGCAGAAAGACAGCAGTCATTTATTGTAATAAAAGAAGAGATTGCGCCATGCACTCAACTGGATTCTCGCGATCACTGTCTTAGCTGAGCAGCAATTTACGCTATTAATCCAATAAAAGTCGCTACGATTTTGTCGACTGCATGGCGCAACCTCTATTTGTAATACATTAAATGACTGATATTTTCTTGCTCTTTAAACCAAAATTAAACCAAATATTTTCTTAGAAACTAAAACATAACAGAATTTCAAACAGCGTTCTCGCTTTTTAAGGTAGGTGAGTTAAAAATATGAAAAAACGTCATACAAAATGTTTTTTGAACTAATTTATTTGTCTCAGTGGCCTGTATTTTTATGTAAAAGAAGCTGTTTTCGATTATATTCATTTTGATTTCAAAAAGGTCAAGATTGCTTAGAAGATTGTCCAACTTGACGTGAAAATGGCATATAATAATGTAATTAATATTAATAAAATAATGCTAAATAATAAAATATATGTGATATGTAATCCCACAATTTCGTTTCTGAGACGTGGATTTGAAGAAGAGGCGCTTTTGACGATTATTTTCGGAGTCCTGGTTTTAGTTCCTACCAACCAAGGGTTCTATAGTCCACCATGAATTTTAAATTTTTGACAAAAATTAGTCTTCGCCGGCAATAAATCTACGCTAACCCAGATTCATGGGCGCGTGTAGCGCAGTCGGAGGAGGCGCAACTGCCGCGTGCACCCGATGCCAGGTTCCTGGTTCGGATTTCCCGCCCAGGCCAACCAAGCCTTCCATCCCTCCGGGGTCGGTGAATTGGTACCAGACTTGTCTGAGAAGGATAGACCGCTGACTAGTTCATCAGCTGGCCACCGCAAGTCTTTGTATGACCATATACGCATTCAAAAGCGCCTCCACGCTATCCCGCAGAAGTAGAATGCGTGGCGCATCCCAAAAGGAATTGAGTAACGCCATCCTTTATTCTAACCCAGGTTAAGGGCTCGTTGTGGCACTTTTATCTAACTTTTGAACAGGTTTATTACTGAACCAAACTCCGTGTTTCCTTCTCTTGTTCTTCGTAGCGATCCTGGCTATATTGCCATGTACATGCATGACCCATTGATGGGTCAGCATGTTCAACTGCTCACGCCGTTGAAAAGGCGATGCATGGAATCTTTCAGAAGTTTGCCTTTTCCTTCAAGAACCGGAAGAAGGTTCCTTTCTGCGTTCGGCTTTTTATTTATGACACAGCAACCCCTTAAGTTGCTTTACAACGAACAGGTTTCTGGAGGCGATTAGTCAACGATAAAATTGATGCGCTACTGCCTTCAAAAAAGCTCCAGCCTTCTCCCATTCACAGGAAACCAGTGTTCTCCATGAAAGTTTGTTGACGTCTTCTGTTCGTGCGAAATTTATGGAGCAGATCACAACCCCAAACTTGTTCTGCTGTGGCTCCGGATTCTCGTCTTCTTCGACAAATTATTTCTAAGATACTTTCTTTGTTCATGGAAAGAATAATTTTTCAGAAAAATCGGAAAGCAACACATGCTAACATCAAGGCGTAGAATTGCCTTTTCGAAAACTTTCCGCCCAATGCAGTAACTTTGATTTATAAACAAAAACGATTGAACTAAGCTAAACAGTTAAAGGGTTAAAATACAAAGTATAAAGGATAAAGGACGGCGTTACTCAATCCCTTTTGGGATACGCCACGCATTCTACTTCTACTGGATGTCGTGGCGGCGAGTTGAACGCGTATTTGGCCATACAATGACTTGTTGTTCATCGGCTTGCGGTGGCCAGCCGATGAACAGGTCAGCGCTTTATCTACACGCGCCCATACAAAGTATACTGGGCAGAAAACAGCTTCTATATCTAATCAGACTCCTTTTAAACTACTATATTTGGACAATTTTCAAATCAAATTGAATACTTTTTTAAACAAAATTGGTCAATTTTTAAGCAAATGTGACGGTTTTGAAATCAAATTGAACAACTTCCAAATCAAAACGAGCGCTTTCCATATTAAAGTAGAGACTCTCCAAGGATGGCAAAATAATTTTTCGTCCAAGGGAATTTCAATATGTTTTAATTTTATGTTTGTAAAATTTGAATTCAGCTGCCTCAAAAAGTGAACACTTTGTACATTTTGATATTTGATTTAAAAAAAAAATGAACAGTTTAAATATTGCTTCAAGATGAAGAAAGGTAGCAGTTTTTAGTTCACGCTCGTCGCGGTTTTTTTCATATGAATCATAGAAAAAATTAAGTTACAGAATTACCAACGGTACGATAAAATAAAAAAGCTGAAATATCGTACATATTTTCGCTTTGCTGTTTCCAGAAAACGGCATTTACACTATCAATCAAATAAAAGTCACGACGAGATACACGAGTTCATGGCGCGATTTCCGACTTTAATCCACTGAGGATACTGCAGTTTTTTTTGCGTTTAAAATAAATCATATACCTTTATTTTCTTTGAAGAATAAAAAATTTATAGAATTTAACGGTGTATACACCCTTTCAGACAGATGGAATAAAAAAGAACTAATAAAAGTAATGTCGAATTTTCCTCGGACAAAAAATTATTTTAACCTTCTCTAAAATTGTGTGATCCAATCTGAGAAATACTCGTTTGAACTCACAAAAGTTAATAGTTTATTTTGATTTAAAAAACGTCAATCTGGCTTTAAATGATACTCAGTTCAATTTGAGCTTGCTTTGTTTTTTCGCTCAGTTTGCTCAGTTTAATTTGTTCAACTTGATAGGGTTTCAAAGTTGATTTGAGAAATGTTCAATTTTAAGTGCAACACTATTTTTTGGTATGCAACACTATTTTCACTATTTATTATTTACTTTAGTGAAGTATTTTGAGGAATCGTTCAATTTATTTTTCTAACAATAAGGCTGATATTTAATACATAACATTTAGTTGGCTCTGAATATTGCTTTCTCGAGAAAAATTTCCCGCATTTTCTCGCCTTTCTTCTTCTCCAGCATAACATAACATAGGCTTTGAACGGATGTGCTTTCCACTCCTTCTATTAAGGAATAACTAAAGGCGGTAAATAGTTCCTCTGTAGAGTGCGCCACGCATTCTACCTCCTGTAGTTATCACGGAGGCTATTCAAAATGAAGGGAAATTTTTCAAAAAAGTTCCGGTTTCACAGCGGCTATAAAAGGCTGGGAAAGAAGCCATCATTGTTCAAGCTCTTGAGCATTCGGGGTGCCTCACCCGTTTCCCGCAGAAGTAGATGGGGTTCGTGTCGCGAGGGTGGGCAGCATTGGGAGCTGGGAGCCAGCCGACCAATCAGACCGTCTCGATTGACGGCCGGTACGCTAATTGACCAGCGTGCCCTTGATCCGAGTACCGCCTGGTTAGCAAATGGATTGAATGACGTGGTCCTGCCTCGAAGTGCTACTCACCTTCGCGACATGTACGGTAGATGGCGTGGCGCATCCCACTGGCGTATCGATCAATGCCATTTTTACTCCTTAGCAAATCGATCAATTCGTTTGCAGAACTATATTTTTTAACACTTGTTCGGCTAGGATAAAAAAGGTTCGAAATTTCTTCGAAAAAAAAAATCCGGTTTTAAACTGACTATAAATGACTAGGAAATGCGTAGGCAATATTAGTATCTTCCTTTCCTATCTAATGAGTTTGTTGGGTAGTTTGTATCTGGGTGAAGGGCTTTTGAGGGGGGGGTTGGTCAAACTCTTTTTTGGGATGCGCCACGCGTTCTATTCCGGCGGGATGTCGTGGAAGCGACTTGAATGCCTATACGATGGCCTGCGGTGGTTAGCCAATGAAAAGATCAGGGGCCGGATTCACCAACGACTAACCCGTGGGTATAAGGGGTAGAGATACCCACGATGAAGCCTGCGTTTCTAAATCTCACCTTGTCTCTACGTGACTCTTATCTCATCTCTCTCCTTATACCCCGCATACCCACGGGTTTAATTGTTGATGAATCCGGCCCCAGTGTTTTGCCCCTCTCTCAACGAGTCTGGTACCAATTCACCGACCCAGGAGGAATCCAGCGGTCGGTGAATCTGGGCGAGACCCGTACCAAGAATCTAAGTTGTGGGAGCACGCGAGAGACAGCGCTTCCTCCGACTGCGCTATAGCGCTATCACTCATCTAGGAAACGTATAGCGTAAGAATTCGGCGCCTTCGCCACGCTAGAAAGGTCTTCGACTCCCCGGTTCGACCTCGACTTCCGACTGAAATTCCCCGCTCTCCAGAGAAGCCACCCATTCACTCCGAGGCGTTCACTCTCGGCAGCATGTCCGATCCGAGAGTGGCTTTTTCCCATAGCAGACAAGGCCTCATCGACGTCGTTTTTTCCTCAGGACAGGCAGACAGACAGACAGACGGACACGGCTCGTCGCCGCTAGCCGGCTCTGGTTTCACTGTTTATCCACGAAATCGCTTCGCAACCCGACGGGTAAAAAGGTCCTTAGCACGACAAGGGCAAGTCAAGCCGTACACAGCCAGCCAGTCAGCAGCTACAGCCGAAAAACGCTAAACCAGTGCAGGAGCCATTTTGCGGCTGGAAACCGAATTCCTTTGTCCTTCTCACGCTGCGAATTTCTCGCTGAAGCGACTAACCTTAGCGTAACGTCGACTGTGTCAATTAATCAATGCCTTATCAAAGGCTCATCACATTCCGTCTTGTCGTAGGAACGAAGACGAGCGGCATCGATCGCTCGCTCGCTACATCTGCGATATTCACGGTGGAAACTACGGAATTCTTGCATTTTATTGCTTCTTGGTGGCTGATGGATGCGCGCGAGTTAATCCGGTCATTCTTTTCTTATCCTCAGTGTTTGACTTACCTTGTGGAATAGAGATTGACGGCCATTCAGCGGAGACGAAGATTGTGGCTCTTTCAGGGAAAAATCTGAAGATAGGGCCAATATTCGACTTCAAAATTTCTATCGTCAATCTTCTTGCCGTACAGTGTCATTAAATATGCCATTGAAAACCATCTGGAAAGAAATCGATAAATCTTAAGGCTTTTGACGAGTGACTATGTTGCTCCATTAAAATTTTAGGTCCTTTAGGCAAAAAAAAATCAAATGTAGTCAAGTGCATGGTGTAATCCTTGTGAAAAAGTCCCTACATGTTTCTGCTTTTATTGGTCACTCTTCTGGCCGTACAGTACCATTTAAGATGTCATTGGACACATTCAGGAGAAAAAGGATAAGTTTTAAGGCTTTTTGCGAGTGCTATGCGGCTTCATTGAATTTGTAGGTTCACTATGCAAAAAATGTCGCAGTCAAGTGCATGGCGCAATCCTTAGCACAGAAAAAATCGTTGCAAGTCATTATTATGGCCCACCTAAGGAGGCGTAAACATGCCGGCCAATCACAACCAATCAATCCGTCGACCAAAAACACGCCAGCCAATCAGGGTATCAACCTTACACGCCCCCGTTCTGATAGTGAGTAGCGCGCCCGTCCAGCGAGGCTCAATTGGTCTGTTGCTTAGCCCATTCCACATGTAGGTCACGTTAGCGAATAGAACCGAAATTTGTTCCTGCTGCTTTTTGCGATTGGCTATGCGGCTTCTATGAAAAATTAGGTCAGTCAGGCAAAAAATATGTCGCAGTCAACTGCACGGCGCAACCCTTAGATGTTGCACAGAAGCCTTTATTGTGGCCCACCTACGAAGGCGGAAACGTACCCTAGCCAGTCACAGCCAATCAAAGAACCGACCAAAAACGCGCCAGCCAATCAGGGTATAACCGCTCTGATAGTGAGTAGTGCGCCCGTCCAACGAGGCCTAATTGGCCCATACCCCTGTAGGCCACATTAGCGACTAGCACCGAGATTTTTTCCTGCTTTCCACTTACTTAGGGCGCGTAGTGGCGGAGCCGGAGGAGGCGCTCACCCAGAATTGAGGCCCTTGGTTCAGATCCCGTTCAGGTCAACCGGCTTTACTCGATTCTTTTTGGAATGCGCCACGTATTTTACTTCTATTGTATGTTGTGGAGGCGATTTGAATGCTATATTCGATTGTAGATCTAGATGTGCACGTAAGTAGGCAGAAACGTACCAGCCAGTCACAACCAATCTATGCGCCGACCAAAAACCCGCCAGCCAATCAGGGCACGGACCTTACCCCCAGAGTTGCTCGTCTGTTTCTGCCACCTGATTGGTCAGGTGCGTCACTACTTCCCCCCCCCTGTAGGCCACATTAGCGACTAGTTTTTGCTTGTTTTCCTCTCATTTAAGGCGTGTGGTGGCGCAGAGGGAGACGTCATCCTCGGCGTGCATACCAATTCGAGGTTCATGATTCGGGTTACGTCCAAACCAACCAAGCATTCCATCCCTCCGGGGTCGGTGAATTGGTGCCGGACTTGTCTTGGAGGTAAAGGACTGACTTGTCCTTCGGCTGATCACTGCTTGCCATTGTACAGGTCAAATACGCATCCAAATTGCCGCCACGATACCCCGTAGAAGTATAATGCATGGCGCAGCCCATAAGAGGATTGATTAACGCTGTCGTTTGTGCTTATCCGTCGAAGTTGCCTTCTGAATGGCTATCCTAGCAGTTCCTACGCCATTTCGACGCCCACTTTTGTGATTCCACGGTTTCCAAAGAAATTTGAGTGCACGGCTCACTCCAAGAAGCGCTTTTCCAAGTCGTCTCGAGTCTCCAAGGGATTTCAAACCCGAAGAAGGCTGCTCGCGTCCTGTTGGTGACTCATTGGTGTTCAGTGACCGCGTTCCTTCTTCCAACGTCGCCGCGATGAAGTCATGCGTGGTCTCCATCAGATTTCAGAGATGGCTGCATTGCGCGACGTGGCGACCTCGGGGCGCCGTCGGCCTGTCAGTCAGATCGCGTTTTTCCAGCCAGCCAGCAGCCCGCTTCTATTCAAGGACTCGTACCGCCGGCGTTCATGACCTTCCTCGCCGATCCTCCTCCCTCCTGCTCCCTCTCTCCGCCTCCTGTTCGGAATTCTCCGTAACCTGTAGGAGGCAGATGGTCTCTGACTTCTGCTTCTGCGAGAGTTTCTGTAGCTGAACTTCTTCTGAAGCCAAGACCGCCTTTCCTTAACGAAGGCGGTCACTCCAGAGACTACCCAAGGACAACCCTTGGCAATGGCTGTACCCCGATTCTCTCAGGCTGTTATCGGGAAGCTTCGAAAGGTTTCAAGTTACCCACTAAACCACGACGAAAAACAAAACCTCGCCACCTTCTCGTTTGCTTCTGGTGGCTGCACCATCCCTCCCTGCCACTCAGCTTACCTCCATATTTTATTTATTTATTTATTTATTTATTCACAGCATGATAGCAGATAACAAAAAACGAATATCAACGCATACATTAATAAAGCAAAGTTTATAAATAAAGGATAAGGATAAAGGATAAAGGACGGCGTTACTCAACCCTTTTTGGGATGCGCCACGCATTCTACTTTTACTGGATGTCGTGGGGGCGATTTCAATGCGTATTTGGCCATACAATGACTTGCGGTGGTCAGCCGATGAACAAGTCAGCGCTCTATCCTTCCCAGACAAGTCTGGTACTAATTCGCCGACCCCGGAGGGATGGAAGGCTTGGTTGGCCTGGGCGGGAAATCCGAACCAGGAACCTGGTATCGAGTGCACGCGACAGTCGGCGCCTCCTCCGACTGCGCCCTAAAGTTTTTAGTTTTGTTTAGCATCCCAAGAGCTTTTTCCTTATCCTACATAGTCTGTCTGTAAGTCTCGCCTTCGTCAAGCATCTGCCCAGCACCCGCTGTTCGAGCTGCTTCACGTTGCTGTTCTTCTTCCGTCCGATTCCTTCCTGTCCTCCGCTCGTCTCCTTTTTCCTGTGTCCCTTTCAGCAGCGCTCTGTTCGCCGCTCTTGGCGATCCGATTTCGCCCGCGTCCCGTTCCATCTATTCCCGTTCTTTTAGCACTCGGCAAAGCCGAAACTACCCCGCTGGGGTCCTGATTTCCGACTTTCTTTGGCGGAGAGACTTTCCGAAGGGATTTATCGGACTTATTCTCCTCCTCTTCACCTCCGCTATTGTTTCCTCTTGAAACTTCTTATGCATGCTTTTGTCACCTTTATGGCTCCTTCCGCCCATCTTTCCGATCTTGGGTCTTTCATTCTTTCTTTTTTACAAACTCCTGTGGAATCAGTTTCTAGTTATTTAGCTTTTAAGAGAGAACATTAAACATTTATTGTGCCAAAAGTGATACAAAATCAGTCGATTACAAAAGAATACAAGGATAAAGGACGTTACTCAATCCCTTTTTTGGATGCGCCATGCATTCTACTTCTACGGGATGTCGTGGAGGCGACTTGAATGCGTATTTGGCCATACCATGACTTGCGGTGGCCAGCCGATGAACAAGTCAGCGCTTTATCTTTCCCAGACAAGACTGGTATCAATTCACCGACCCCGGAGGGATGGAAGGCTTGGTTGGCCTGGCCTCCGACTGCGTTACACGCGCCCGAATAAAAAGAATACAAATATCTGAAAAAAATCAATTTCTTCCATGAATAGCCTAACGCGAAAAATGCTTTTTGTTCAAGGAGACTCGACAGTTCACTCACTGAAAAATGTGCTCTATCAAAATATCGTTTACTCGTTTTTAAACCAATTTATAGTTAATTTTCTAATGTTCTTCTCGGTTAAATAAGGTTTCCGATGTGCAGTTAAACGTTCTCGACAAACAAGTGAGAAACTATGCAGGAAGTTCGTCAAAAGTCCTCAGAACACGAGCCGAAAAAAATTCTGCTTTTGGCCCCTTTTCTCTCGGGAATTATTGCGTCGCTACCCCGTCCCAGCCTCTAGCCTCTTCACCCTTACGCCACCGAGCGACGCGACGGCATGTAAAGTGGCCAAATTGATTGATCGCGTCGCTCAATCAATACTGCCACTATATGCGGCGTCGCATCGCTCGGCGTCGAAGTATAAACGGGGCCTTAGGAGACGTTCAGAGCTTCACCGCGGCGAGACTCGACGTAATGATAATCTCCCGTATCGATTAATTACACTGCCCGATCGATGTAGGTACTTATCATTTTGTCGCGTCGCACCGCGATGCTGCTCTAAACAGCCTCTTAGGTCCCGTTTATACTTCCGACGCCGAGCGACACGATGGCACGATGAATACGATTCGTAGCCACTACCCATTGCTGGTAGTGGGTATGATTCCCTTACGGTATCTCTACCTTTACCCAGTGCTTGATGAATCCGGGCCCTGACTCGCCACGTCGTGGGTATATCAGCGCGTAGAGAATACCCGACGATCGTCGTGGTTAGATCCACATATCCGCGAGAATTACGCGCCCCATTGACAGAATAGCGCTCCAATGGGATCAGTGGTCGGATTCATGAACGACTTACATAACTTTAACAGAGAATTCACAGCAGAAAACTCAGATGACGCGGCTTATCGCTCACCATATCGCTTGACAAGCCGCGTTATCTGAGTTTCCAGCTGTGAATTCTCTGTTAAAGTTATGTAAGTCGTTCATGAATCCGATCCCAGATGTTTTCGCGAGAGGATTAGTTCTACCTTATCTTTGATTCCAGCCCCTGATGTCGCCGACAGATGATAGGTAGTTAAGCCCATAGGTGACCGACTTTCCTCCTGTAGTTCAAGGCGTACGCTCACCGTTACCCTTTGTCCTTTGTTTCTTTGGGTTCCTATTTTGCCGTCTGGCTACACTGTTCTTCTGCAGCGCTGTGCTCCATCTAGTCTTCCGCTTCCTCGTTTTCCTCTTCTTTTAATTCCTGTTCTTCCGCGCTTGGCGATCCGATTTCCCGAACTTCCCGTTCCATTTGCTCGCGTTCCTTGAGCACTCTTCAAAGCTGAGCTTCACCAGGCAGTTCTCCAAAATGCTGCTTTCCTTCCTAGCGGTCACTTCCGGACAGTTCCTTTCATTTTTCCTCTCTTCTTGTCATTCCTTTTCTCCGCGTTTCTGTGCGTCTTACTTTGGCGTGGAAGAATATTGAAGCGAATTCTTCTTGTTCTATGAAGCCCTTTGGCTCCTTCCTCTCTGATGTACTCTTGTGAGTTCATCTGGAGTCTGCCCTCGCCCTCCTGTCCGTGTCGACCTCTCGCAGTGCCAAATCCGCTTTGATAACGCACGCAATCCGTTTGCGCAAATACCTGGATTCCCACCTCGACGATCGACGGCAGAAAATCCCCCGTCCATCGCCATAATCGCCCTCTTTTTTCTGAATTTCCCATCAGATTCACCGAATGGGAGAAGCGTCCAGCTGCCCGCTGCGCTTGATACCGTACCCTCCCCGTCTTTGTTCCATGAGTTTCCTTGTGCGATGGGTGCTGAGTGTGTGACTCACCGGGCCCATTCTTCATGCCGCCCCCACACTTTCTGCGGAAGACCCCCTATCCAAGGATTCACTAGGCAAACACTGATCGATCTGATAACACCGCGATCGATATTCCGCCCAGTTCGAAACGATTCGATGACTTATCAGGCGTTGAGATCAGGCAGGCAGTCGCCACGCCACGTCCTCGTCGTCGTCACCCGTCATCAAGTGTTTGCCCCTTCGCGAGTGACTTTCGCCGGTCTCTGCTGCTGACCACAACCACCAACGTCTTCAGCAGCTCCCAGATACTTCGAGTAGTCGCGAAACTCGTCTTCAGACCACGGGACGACTCTTGTGTGGTAAGCGCCGCCATAAACGCTCACCATGCAGACGCGTATCCATCATGCAGAGCGATTTGTCGCCTCTAAACGCTCCTCGGCGACGGCGACGTTGTCGTTGTCGTTGTCGTTGTTCGTCGTCGTTACCCGCTTGAGCTGCTACTACCGGTACAAGAAGGAGCGGTTCTTCTGGGAACGACGACGACAAGTGATGATTATCTTCTCGAACTAGAGGCGTGCCACTTAGAGAAGCCATTAGGCCTACAACTGACCGCACACTTCGTCACGAATTTTCGCCTTCGTTTCTTCATCCTTGTACGCCTTCATATTCTCCTGTCCTGTTCTTTGATCCAGGTGATATCATAGTCTGGAACTCAGTAGCGCAGTTGGAGAAGGGTTTGCAGCCCAGATCAATGCTCATGGTTCGGGGTCCACCCAGGCCAGCTAGACTTACCATTCCTCCATGTTCTGTGAAATGGTACCAGACTTGTTTGGAAAGGGCAAAGCCTTGATTTCTTTATCCCAAGTCACTACATAGGCCAAATACGCATTCATGTTGTCCCGATAAGATCCATTAGTAGAATACATGGCGCATTCCACAAAACATATTGATTGAGATAGGCTTTAATCCTTCTAATTGTCTGTAATGAATTGGACGTTGAAGTCGTTGTATAGACCAAATACGTGTTCAAATTGCCTCCTTGTTAGCTGTAATAACGATGTCTTGTTGCGATCAAAACTTTAGCGTCAGGCGGGACTCGAACCCCACCTCGTGCTGACCGGGCGAGAATGATCTACGCCACTACGCCACCGGCGCTGTCTGATTGTGTTGCTGCCAAATTTTTCGTGCTCCTACAGAAATAAATAAAGGATAAAGGATAAAGGACGACGTTATTCAATCCTCTTTGGAATGCGCCACGCATTCTATTTCTACGGGATGTCGTGGAGGCGTGTTGGATGCGTATATGGCCATAGAATGACTTGCGGTATCCAGACGATGAACAAGTCAGCGCTCTATCCTTCCCAGACAAGTCTGGTACCAATTCACCGACCCCGGAGGGATGGAAGGCTTGGTTGGCCTGGGCGGGAAATCCGAACCAGGAACCTGGTATCGGGTGCAGGCGACAGTCGGCGCCTCCTCCGACTGCGCCACACACGCCCCCAGAAATAAATGCTCAAACGAATTCATCGACTTCAGAAGTTTATGACTTCACGCCTGCGGTAGTTCATTTTCAGCGCTTCAGCGGAAAAGTCAAAAAGATTTCGATACGTTTTACTTCGATCAAGAAATTGCTCACTCAACCGATATATTTTAGTCTGAATGTTGCAGCTCAACCTGCGATTGCTTATTTATTTATTTATTTGCATTGTAAAGTGCGCAGTGATCAGCAACTGAGCAATGTAGACACTGCGAAAGCAAAGCGTAGTGATACAAAAGCTGATTTTTTAGACCAGTCTAATAACTAAAAATTCAAGGCGCTGAATCCTTCTTGTGAATATTTCTTGTCAAATTTTTGAAGATTTTTTTTTGAAGGTCATCGAAAATTAGGTGTCTGAGCGAGGAATTACGTTTTGGATGTATTAGTTGGTTGTAAAATAAAAAAAAGGATAAAGGACGGCGTTAAACAATCCTCTTTGGGATGCGCCACGCATTCTACTTCTACGGGATGTCGTGGAAGCGAGTTGAATGCGTATTTGGCCATACAATGACTTGCGGTGGCCAGCCGATGAACAAGTCAGCGCTTTATCCTTCCCAGACAAGTCTGGTACCAATTCACCGACCCCGGAGGGATGGAAGGCCTGCTGGTTGATCTGGGCGGGAAATCCGAACCAGGAACCTGGTATCGGATACAGGCGACAGTCGGCGCCTCTTCCGCCTGCGCTGCACTCGCCAAAGGATAGTGACATAGCAATACTTTTCTTATTCGATTTATGAACTTCGAATTGCTTCAGTCAACACCACTGCAAGCCCGACGGAATCAATTCGTCTGTTGCGCCACGCACTTGGCTTCTCTGATTTATTGCAATGGAAAAATGGCTCTGAGTTGACGATATTCTGGGCTCGTATTTTTTTTTCAGAAATTAACCGATTTGTACCGTTCCAAGCAGAAGCTCAATCCCGTTACCTTTACTTACGAGGCCGCAGTATTGCACCTATTAATTAGGAAATTTTCGTCAAATTTCCTTATTTATCCTAACCATTTTTGGCCGAAATTTTTTCCGTTTTCGAGCAGCTAAATCCTGCGACTGAGTTTGCAGAATGACAAGTTTTGTGCAGTGCCAGCTGCTTCCACGTGCTTTGGACTCACTCAGGCGGGGAGGCAGTCAGCTGGTGCCGCTTTCATCCGACTAAGTCCCACTATCTCCACGATGTCATCGTTTTTCGAGCACCTTCAAGATCCATGTGGTAGCCACGACGGCTCTTCGATCTACAGAAGAACAACGCGCTGTCCTCAGAGGAATCTCTGTACCTCTAGCACGTCACGGCTGTGACATCCCTGGGTGGGCGTTTTTGGGTCATCTCGCTACTAAATCAAATGTGCCCGGGGAGATCGCTTTGTGGAACGACGGCCGAAAAAAATGCCCGCCGACGAAAGTACAACTCGACTCGTACGTCTCCTCGACACCGCCTGAGAAGACACGTATCAAATTCGCAAGAATAACGGCTGTCCAGCGTGGTGGTGTCCTCGGGGACTGGCCGAATCGCCTCCGAAACAATCCTTCATTGTTTATTCGGCCCCCAGAGGCGCTTCTTGCAAGTGCGTCAAGTCATATACACAACTTGGCCGCGTTGGCTGGGGACGACATCTGCTGTCGTCGTCGTCGTTCTTGTCCGCCACCGTCCACCGCGCTCGTCGTCACTCCGACGTGTCCTCTACACATCGCTGACTCATCGTCAGGGCCAGGAGAGTCATACCTGTCTTTGTCATCGGCTGTGGCCGGTTTTAAACTCGAGGATCCTGGACCAATGTGCCTGAAAGTGCGTCGTGCAGCCTGGCCGTCGGAATACTAATTCCGCATTTGCTTCCTTCTCGCCCATCGCTTCAAAGACTACCCAACGCCAATATCTCACGTGGAATTCATGAATAGTCGCTGATATTCTTCGGAAAGTTGCGATCGGACTTTCGTACGTCCAATTCGGAGTATACTATAGTTATTCCCTCAGAAATTTTCCAATATTCTATTGATCTCGAATACAGGAAGCTCTCGAGCAATTCGAATATTTCGAATCGAATTCGAATACATTCGAAAAGGGATCTACAGAATATTAGAACTTGAATTCGAAAAGGTGGACTTTTTGAAGGCAAAGTATCTGGAGCGAACATTCGATTTCGAATCTCCAGCTTGCAATGATGAAAAATGAATATATTTATTTATTTATTTATTTATTTATTTATTTATTTGTACTGTTCTCACGTCGAATTGGACACTTTTCAAATTAAATTGTGCACCTTTGAAATAAAATTGGACATTTTTCGAATCAAATTGGACACTTTTCAAATCAAATTGGACACTCTTCTAGGCAAGCTTAAAACTTTTGAAACCAAAGGAAATGTCTGGGAAATCGAAACGAGCTCTTCTTACAGGTTAAACTACAGACCCTCCGAGATGGCTGGGTTAATTTCTTGCTTAAGAAAAATTTGGTATAAATTTCTTAGAATTTTTCAGTCCAACTGCTCGAATGAGCGTAAGAATTTTATAAAAAATTTAATTTTCAAAGAAAAATAGTAAATTAAATTTTGCTCTAAGCGCAGCAAAGCAGAAATCATCCAGTTATTAAAATAACATATCGCGCCATGCACTCGAAAAGCTCATCGCGGCTTTTATTTGATTAGTTGTACGAATGCTGTTTACATGATCATGGCATCAAAGTGACGATATTTGCGTTGTTTACAACCGTATTTTTACAAGTGTTTACAAGTATGAAACTCCACATCTACGTTGTTCACAACTGTATTTTTTACACCGTTTATAAGTGCGAAACTCGATGCAACCAGAAACTTTGCTATCAATCGAAGAAAAATCGCGACGTCTTGGTTAAGGGCATGGCGCAGTCACATTTTTGAAACTAAAATTATCCACCTTTCTACTCTCTGCAGCATATTAAGCTTTTGCCACATGAGAATTGAGGCATCCGTGACGTTTGGAATAATTTTTGTTCAAGGAAAATTCCATATGATTTTCTTTGAAATGTTTTAATTAACCCCCAATAAGTGGGCCCATCATTTGTAATTCAATAAAATATTTGCGTTTTAAGAAAATATTGAACTAAATTTTGCTTTAAAGCGCAGGAAGACAACAATCGTTTAGTGTATTAAAAGAATCGAGATCGTGCCATGTGCTCGACTAGTTCGTCGCAATTTTTATTTAATAGATAGTGCCAATGCTGCTTACTTTAAACAGCGATGTGAGGAGCAGTACTTGTTGTACCGTTTAAATCTGGTTACTCCACGCAAACAGAATTTCTGCTATCAATCGAAGGAAAATCGCGACTCTCCAGTCGAGTGCATGGCGCGATAAGCAGGCCACGCCTAGCAGACCTAGCATAAGCAGATAGCATGTAAATACTAACATACTAAAAGCCGTTTTCCAAAGCAGGTTCATTTTCGTCCAACGTTATTCCAAGCGACGGCGCGTTTGCTAGTACATACCGCGCCGCGCCGGCATCTCGTCCCGCCTCCTCAAGCTTCCCCCTATCAACCATGCATAGGAACTGCGTAAAACCTGAAAATCGTCCCTCGACCCCTCTATTTGTCTAGTTTGTGGACGAGTTATCCCGTAGAAGACGACACTGTGCTGTTACCTAAGGGTATTCTTTGGGGTTATCGAGAGTTTTCTTAGTCCCGTAAGATCCCGTTTATACTTCGACGCCGAGCGACGCTACGCCACGTATTGTGGCCGCATTGATTGCGCGACGCAATCGATCAATTTGGCCACTATACATGCCATCGCGTGCAGCGTGCCATAAGGCGCGTGTAGCGCAGCCGGAAGAGGCGCGACTGTCGCGTGCACCCGATACCAGGTTCCTGGTTCGGATTTCCCGCCCAGGCCAACCAAGCCTTCCATCCCTCCGGGGTCGGTGAATTGGTACCAGGCCTGTCTGGGAAGGTTAGAGCGCTGACTTGTTCATCGGCTGGCCACTGCAAGTCATTGTATGGCCAAATACGCATTCATGTCGCCTCCACGACAGCCGTAGAAGTAGAATGCGCTGGCGCATCCCAGAAGGGATGCGATCGGGATTGAGTAACGCCGTCCTTTATCCTTTATCCCTTTACATGCCATCGCGTCGCTCGGCGTCTTAAGTATAAACGGGGCCTAACGACTGCCTAAATCTGCACCCGTACACAACTCGTCCCAACCGTTGTAATTTTACCCATTCGTCTACTATAGGCTGGATAAGCGGCTATTCTGTGCCTTAGGACGAGTTGTCCCTCAATCTCTCTACTTGTTTAGCTCGTGGACGAGTTATCCCGTAAAAAACAACTCTTTTTGATCTACTAAGAGCCTCCCTCGTTTTTCGTAACCGCCTCAGAGCAGCTTGACCCTGCTACCTGGCGGCTCTATGCGAGCTTCTCCGAATCGGACGAGTTGTCCGTCGTAACGGCTACTGCGTCGCTGTGTGGATATGCGCCGCCTAATGACCAGGTAGTTGCTCATCCGCTCGTAATTTTCTGCATCAGCCGATTTCTATGGTAATGCGACTGGCCGGCCGAAGTTGCTCGCTCGCTCGCCCTCTCTTTCTCACATACACTCACGTCGTCGGCCGGCCGGCCGGCCACCCCTGCACTCACAAATAATTGCGCGACGGCCATTTGTCGGGCACGCGTACTAGCGTGCTAGTCTTCCGCTAGAACAGGCGTGTTCTTCAAGGCGCACACCCGCCTGACCGCACACACACACACACTTGCTCCGGTGTAGAGCTTTTTGTTGGAAGGTTACTCCGCCAGATGTCACGGGGGATAAAGTCGGAGTATTCCTGACCTCCTGTGCAGTATCTACATAGCTTCTGGAGATGTCGCGAATGTGGACAGCATTGGGAAGTGGGAGCGCGTTAGCCAATCACACTACACCTAGTGTTCGTTTCAGCCAGATAGGACGTGTAGGTCGATACCCTTATGGTTAATTACAGACGCGTGTTTAGTTGATGCTCTGATTGGTCAGGAATGGCTGGCGTGCTCTCACCTCCCAATGCTGCCCACATTCGCGACTAGGACCGATAAACATCTTGAAGTACTTTGCATTTTTCAAGTAATAAGAGGGACGTACATGGCATAGTTAGGGTATTTACGCCTATGGTGGTCATTTTGAGAAGGAGTACTAGGTGCGCGTTTAATGACCGATCCTCAGCTTTCATGTCGTTAATGTGGCCTACATGGAGGGCGGGAACGTGCCAACCAATCAGGGCAGAGCACCGACCGCACACGAGCCAGCTAATCAGTACACCGATTATCACACGTCCCCTCTGACTGGCATGCCCATTCGAAGCGCCTGATTGGACTCTTGTGTGCGTCTACCACCCATGTAGGCCATATTAACGACCAGTACCAAGCTTACTCGTGTTTGGCAACCCCAATTTTGAACTTTCGTTTGGTCGGTTAGCGTGGTCGTTCCTAAAATAGAATCGTATTTTTCGACACAAGTCGTTGATGCGGCCTACATGGGGAAGGGGAACGCGCCAACCAATCAGGTCAATGCATCAACCGCACACGAGTCACCTAATCAGGGTTCTTATAGTACAGACCCTCTGAGTGGCGTGTCGTGTTCGTTCGAAGTAGGCTGATTGGTCTTTTTCCTACCCATGTAGGCCAAATTGACGACCAGTGCCACGCTTACTGGGGGCGTGTTTGGGAATCCAGTTCTGGGTTTTCGTTTGGTTGATTACCTCTGTTGCAACTTCAGTCTGATCGTTCCTGAAATAGAATCTATTTTACTGCACAAGTCGTTAGTTTGGCCTACGTGGGGGAAGGCAACGCGCGCCAACCAATCAGATCAATGCATCAACCGACCACGAGACACTTATTCGCGCAGTAGACGGCCGTCCGAGTAGCGTGTTCGTCCGATGTGGACTGATCGGTCTTTTGCATCCCTTTCCCCTGTCCATGTAGGCCAGATTAACGGCCAGCACCGCGCTTAATCGAAGCGTGTTTGGGAGCCCCAATTCTGAGCTCTCAATTGGCTAATTACCTGTCCTTCTATTTCGGTGTAGTCGCTCCTGAAGTAGAATCTTATTTTTCGGCACATGTCGTTGATGTGGCCTACGTGAGGGAAGGAAACACGCGCCGACCAATCATACTGAAGCATCGACCGCATATGAGTCGACTAATCAGGGCACTGTTGGGGTACACTTCTCCTTTGAGTGGCGTGTTCGTCCTGTTGGCTGATTGGTCATTTGCGCTCTCTCCCCCTACCCATGTAGGCCACATTAACGACAAGTCCACAGCGCTAGCTCAGGGCACATTTGGAGCTGTAATTCTGAGCTTTATGTGGTCGGTTACTTACGTTTCAATTTGAGTGCAAAATTCTCGTAGTAGGGCTGGATTTTTCATATTTTTCGCGAAATCTTGTCACATATAGCTTCCTCATCCGGGCATGCTACTTTAGAACTCGTTTCCATTGCACTGTCAGCAGAATGCTAATGAATTTTACGTGAATTTGCAGCCCATCCGAATTTTTGAGGTTATTTTGAACGTCACCCCATGTTCATTGAGTTCACCAGGTAGACAGGTGGCCTCCACCCCACTCAGAATGTCCGCGACTAATTCCACAATGCTCAGCGGCGACACATTCCGCTGACCCTTGAACGCGGCTCATTAACTGAAATGCCGTATTCGCCGTAATGGTACCAGTATTTGAGCAGTTCGGGGGGCGAATATGAAGTGGAACGCGACACCTACCGCCCCGGCAGCAGTGGCAGCGGTGTGTGCACCTGGCCGAGTGTTATTACTCGGACGCGTCGTTCACCCCGTTTGGGATCGTTTTTCAGAGCGTCCGAGACACCGTAGAGGCTGCTCATCCCAGCCCCTCCGATGACTGTAGCTCATGCATGCTAAGGTCACATTGGCGGTAGGAAGTCAGTGCTCGTCGGACCCTAGTGACTGCTACTCTTATTCATCGACATTATGCATCGAAGATTCATCTGATGAGACGGCCCCACCTGTGACTATTCAGATGACCACGAAAAGTTCATTGCTGATGGCTCCAGGGACCTTCCAGCAGTCCCTGACCTACAGACGCTGAGGAGCTTCCCTTCATAAAGTTGATGTCCACTTCACTTCGTCTACGCATGCCATGTCCCCAAAGGTCAGGAGGATCTTCCTTCCTCTGCCCTTTCTAGCGAGGCGAATCAGATTTCCGGCCAACGAGCAGCTATGTGTGTAGCTGCCTATTTGTCTAGCAATTTCGCAAAGAAAAACAGAGCCATTATTTGTAGAGCCAGCCAGACTTGCAATAGAAACCGGAGCTATTGCAAGGCCTAACCCTCAATTGTCTAGAAGGAACATTCCCAACGCCATTTGGGTAGACCTATCCTAGAGCTTCCAGCGGTCTAGAAAAGCCGTAGTAGGACCTTCGCTCTTGAACGTAGCCCTCCATCTACCTCAGGCTTCTACGTGTTGGGCCACTCTGGCACAAAGCTGAACTACCTCTGAAGGCCCAGAACGTTTCGGTTCATCTGTTCAACCGTCGTTCGTAGGTTTCCATCTTCTACTTGGCAACAGTTAGTTCCTTTGGTTGTTGGAGGCATTCGAAGCGCCTCCAACAACGAGCATTGAATAAGGATATAGGACGGCGTTATTTAATCCCCTTTGGGATGCGCCACGCATTCTACTTCTACGGGATGTCCTGGAGACGAGATGGATGGGTATTTGGCCATGCAATGACTTGCGGTGGCCAGCTGAACAAGTCAGCGCTTCATCCTTCCCAGGCAACTCTGGTACCAATTCACCGACCCCGGAGGGATGGAAGGCTTGGTTGTCCTGGGCGGAAAATCCGAACCAGGAACCTGGTATCAGGTGCAGGCGACAGCCGACGCCTCCTCCGACTGCGCTCCACGCCCCGTAGGTTTAATTACCCAAGTTTGAGAAATGCTTCGAGTGGTTGTTCTGAGCGTCCTGCTGGTCGTTGTGTGCTCGCAACGATCAACTGATCTCATCTGGAATGATGTCATTTTTTTACTGTCACTTTCCGGGTGACATCTATATGGTTCTGTTAAGGAAGTGTAATAGGTTGGAATAGGAATCGAATCTGTCCTAGTCGGGAGGGGGCAACCGTAGTGAACTCATGGCCATGCGGATTCAGCTGCATCAGAAGGGCGGAGTTTGGTGTGAACATCGATAATACGTTCACAACGGCTACCTGTACAGTTCCCGGTATGAAAAATGAGCTCTACAGAAGAAAAAAGTGAACGTTGCCAAAGTAGCACGGAGAGGAGCGGGATCGTAGCAGACCTTTGGTGAACCTACAGCTTCTCCGCTCATTCAGGGGTTCGCACGTCCTCTTTTAAGCCTTTATCACCATTCTGGAAGACTTCCTTCTGGAAGGAGCCTTCAGTAAAGCAGGCGGGTGACCTACCGTAGCCCTTAAAGACTTCTAGGACGGTCACATACCATTACTTACGATTCTAAATGTATCTACCATCACCTTCTGAGGCGCGGAGATTGTGTCCTTGTGGTGGGTCTCTTTGGCACGAAGCTGAACTGCTCTTAGAGAACGGGAATGGTCTCGTTTATTTCACCATCACCTTCCGAGTGATGTGGATGGCTTCTACGTGATGGGCGGGTCCCTTTGGTGTGAAACTACTTAACTTTGCTTCTGAAGGACGGCGATGGTCTCATAGCCGTTCACCTCCTCCACAACGCCTTTTAATGCGGCTAGATAGAGGTGGTGCATTTCAGTCATCATGTAGGCCATATTAACGACTAGTAGAATTTTCAGCTTAAAAAGTCAACGCTAGTCATCGATCTTCACGTCTCTTAATCGAGGGACAATAAAGTATCGATTTTTGTAAAATTTCAATTTCTTTTATCGGAAGTCAGCGCTTTATCCTTCCCAAATAAGCCTAGCCAGAAACCACCGACCTTGGAAAGATGGCTTTGATACTGCATAAAGATTTCAGCAAAATTTTACGATATAAATCGGCTATTCCAACGACAATACTATTTTGTTACCACCTTCCGAATGATTTGGTAGGGATCTGTGTGGTGGGTGGGTCTCTTTGGCACAAAGTTGGACTGCTTCTGAAAGACAGGAATGATCTCGTTTTTTCACTGTCACTATCCGGGTGATATAGATGGTTCTGTTAAGGAAGTGTAATAGGTTAGAATAGGAATAAGATCTGTCCTAGCCGGGAGGGGGCAACCGTCCTAGTCGGGGGGGGGGGGCAAGGGATCGTTTATACCGGGACGCGACACCACGTTCTGTTGCCACATTGATCGAGCGACGCGATCGATCAATGTGGTCATTATACATGCCATCACGTCTCTCGGCGTCGGAAGTATAAACTGGGTCTAAAGTACCAATTGCGTGCGTCGTCGCATGCCTCACAACCACATCTCCGAGCTACCAAAGTTCTCGTAGGAACTCAGTCATGGGAATGAAGACGTAAACCACCATATCCCCCTCCGATTAGGACAGGTCCTAGGAATCCATTGGCGGCCAAATAGAGGAGCAACCTGCTCCACAATCCCTACGCGCATTGTTCGTTCGAGATAGCAAAATCGCGTTCTCTATCGGCGAAACTCGCTCTCCTGACTAATTAAAACTCGGTGCGGCCGTCGACGTCGTCGTCGTCGTTCTAGTGTGCCCCGTACTAAAACGAGCTGCAAAGAAAAAACCCGTGGGCATTGCCAAAGTGCACGTCGTTGCCCCGTCGAGCTTGCTCGAGCGAGCGCGCGGGCAACACATTTCTATATCTCGTTTTTCCCCCTGCTGGCTGGCTGGCACAACGCCAACGCAGAACGTTTCTACGTCTTCCCTTCAGTTTGAGAAGACAACAACGTAGTCCTAAGTGAATTCTGGAGACTTTGAGCCGTGAAAATTGGAGCCACAACACATACACATCCACCGGAAGCGTTGTGCGGGAAGGGAGGGGCCACGGGGCTGGGGCGAGAGTTTTACGATTGGCACCTTTCCCCGGCTGGGTCGTCTCCTACAGCGAGTGTGACCTTTGTGGGTGGCCCCCCGTGTTGGCACACCTAGGAGGCGGACCACCCCTCCCCCTCGCCCACCCAAGGGGCTCTGCGACTCCGGCGTCCGGCGCGGCGATGGACGCTCTCTCGTCGTTTTTCGCCTGCGCACTCCACTCCCCGCGCGCTGTCGCGTCGATCTCTGCGCACCTGCGTCTCGGCCGTATCGCTGCTCTCCCATCCCCCTCCCTACTGCTCGTGCTCGCCGCCCGTATTCGGCCATCCCCGACTCTCGCACTCATCGCCGGCCTCGTACTTCTTGCGGAATCTCCCGAATGGTTCATTCTGCTGGTCCGACCAGCAGAATGAACCTAAGAATCGCTGAAGCCGTGCCGTTCCCGAGAGGAACTTCCCCGGGTGGATTTCGTGGAATCGTTCCATCCATGGCCATTGACCTTCCTCGACATAGTTTCACCCCATTAAACACGTCCGCCACCCCGGCGATCCCCGCGAACGCCTCCCTGCCGCCGCTCCATTTTGAAGCGTTTTTGCCGAATGGCTGCTGTACGTCGTGTAGTTGCGCGTATTTATCAAAGGAGCAGGATCTCCGCCCGAACTCCATCTTCGTACTAATGTGACCTTGTTCGTCAATCTCTACCAACTGCGACTATATCTACAACACTTTGAGCGACGGTTTCGTCCTTGGCGCGCTTGTTCTGCAATTACGGACCTTACACATTCCTCGCGTTTGATGTGAATTTTGTTCGTTTGTGGAGGAATTTTTTGCGTATTTTCATTGGTCTACATCCTATTTTCACCTATTTTGCCTTTGTCAGCCTCTGTACAATTAGTCCAGCTGCTGACTAACCCCATTCAGATACAAATCAGCACTGTGATTCATTTTTGAATTAATGCTTTTCTTCAAGCCACGCCTGTATTGATTACTAAGGAGATGTGGTGAAGAAGATGAGATTATCATTCAGCTGAATTCAGACAGACTACTACTGCTACTTGAAAACGACCTTTGGAAAAATTTCCAGCCGTCCTGCGTGCTCCCTCTGCAATTACGTACCTTACGCCTTTCACGGGCTTTTTATACATTTAGTTAATTAATTTCAAAATGTTATATGTTCCTGCTATTATCTGCGTTAACCCAAGCGCTTGGCAGGATCGCTTCTAACCAATGTGTAGAGTTTTCATCTACATAATCAGCTATCCTTTAATAGGCACTATATTCATCATTCATTTCTAGTCATCTGAATTTGACCAAGGTCCATCTGTTTCATGTGCAGTAGGAGAAGTTCTACAAGTTTGCTCTATGAGATGCTCAGCTCCTCGTCGGGGAACGTCCTGCCATCAAATACAGAACGTTCTGAGGAAAAGCGTGCAGTTACACGCGGCGCGGTTTTTGGACGCCTAAAAATAGTACGGTACATGTTTGTTCGCCGGCCGTTTCTCGCTTTTTTCCTCCATATTTTCTGCTATCCATTTCATGACTTGTTTTTTTAGGCTCTAGGATCCCACATACTTGTGGCGTATAGGGCATTGAGATTGATTACTTCCATGTAACTAGGAGTTTTTCATTTAGCGTTTCAATTAAGAGATTTTTGAACATTCTCCGGTGTTTTTTTCTCGATGAAGTGAGGGAGGACCTCTTTTCCAGAGATTGACACCGAAAACTGCCACGAATAAGATCTAGATCCTGTTGTTGGTAAGAGTTCTGATTTAGCCTTATTTAGCTCGCACTTCCTTGCTTTGTAATAGAGGAGAGGCATGGTGGCCCCACTTTTCTGCGATAACGCCGGACGATCGTACTTGTTCTGGTTTACATCATACATTATATATTCAGATAGGTTCTTGAATTTCTGTACTTCTTTCCTTGTTTCTGTACGGATTATCCGTGAAATGTTGGCCTACGTCACTGTAGGTCTTCTCCCAAACGATGGAGGTCAATTTGATTGGTCCATATGTCAGTTTATGCGGATAAATACGAAAAAGACCACTATATAAGGGATATGGAGGTCTGTCCTAGTGAGAGGTGCGCGCTTCACTCAGCCTTTTCGGCAAGGGTGCATCTGAAAGTGAACTTCCATAGAAAGAACAGCACACTAAATTACTCCACAAGAGAAAGTTTTGCAATTTCAGACCCCCCTCCCCCCCCCCCCCCCGACCCAGACCACATCGCTTGAATATTCGATTATCTTATCAAGCGATGTCGCGCCCAACTAGGACAGATCATCCTATCCTCTATATAGGGTCTTTTTCGTATTCATCCGTAGATATCCGTATAAATTGATGCTGAATCGCTCAAAGTGACCTCAATCGATTGGGAGAAGACTTACAGTAATGTCGGTCAACATTTCACGGATAATCCCTACAGAAACAAGGAATGAAGCATGGATATTCAAGAGACTACCTAAATCCATGTATTATACAATGTAAGATTTAAATCAGAACTTATACGATTGTCCGATGTTATCGCAGAAAGGTGGGGCCATCATGCATATCCTCCGTTGCAAGGAGCGGAGGCGTCTATGCATCACGACGGCATGGGTGGGGTCTACAGGCGCTGTACCAAACCGCGTACATTAAGCGTTATTTCTTACCTTTGCAATTGATTTTGAAGTACATATATTTGACTTCGAAATATGGAATAGTAGAACATGGCGTGAAAGACCGGCTGCGTCTTGTCTGTGATATCACAAACACGACTACATTCACTTTGCTCTCCCCACCGATTGGGAAAGCATTATTTAAGAATTTCCTCAGTATCTTTGGGTGCTTTTAAACAATTTCCCGACGTAAGGGAACATAATAAATGGGCAACAACGTATAGAAAATAGCAAACTGCACCAACATCGTTGCCCGGATAGAGTTCCTAGTCGGGAGGGAGTAACCTAAAAAGGGCAGTTTTCTGTGCAAATCTAGTAAGAGAAGACCTTTTTTCTATTTGCATCAATAGCGGATCAATGTTCTCTGTGTTATTTGACTTTGTTAGTGCAGTTGTTATATTTATCCTAATGGGGGGGGGTACCCCACTGACTCCTTGACAACGGCGACAAAACTTAAAGCAAACTACTTTAAGAACGAGGGGACCTTTCTCTGCAATTTCCTAGCTCAAAAAAAAAGCAACATTGTTTACAAATGTTTCACCTTTAGTGTTTGATAGACTTACAACCGAAAAAAACCGTCTGAGTTGTCCACCGTAATTTCGGAGTGAAATTCAGGGAAATCGTTACGTGACCTGCCTATCCCTCTGCTAATAAGTCGCTGCAGCTAGTGATACTTACGGTTTCTCCGGCGCAGATAGTGTCGGGGGAGGGGGGCTTCTGATGGGCAGAAAATCTCAGACCCCCCCCCCCCACCCGACCCTTTTCGTCATTAATGTCCCTCATCCCTAGCTCCAGCGTATAGAACCTGTAGTAAGTGTGCTCCATGGCTAAAAAAAAACCAGGTTTGAACCGCGCGCTGCGCACCGGACAACTCGGACGGGTTTTTTTCCGGTTGTAAGTGTATCGGCGAGTATCACCTTTCCAGCGTTACCCCTCCGACTAGGATAGTTTATCTGTGAAACGAATAAGTGCAAGACATTTCAATACTGCAGCGTCTGTTCTTATGAAAGCGTTTAAGAGCCGCCCCACCAACTAGGATTGCACGTGTTTTTGCCCCGCAGCTTTCGAATCTGTACATGTTTTATTGGACTGGTTTCCTATGCTCTTATGGGCCCAACCATCTACTTATAGTGCGATTATAAGCGCTTGAACGCCTATTTCGTTAGCATAAGAGCAGCCCGGCCTTAAACCCGACGATCGCGTCACTTTCTGGGCTTTCAATCCCGTCCCGCTCCCCGTCGCATCATCTGTTCTGTTCATTCGTTCGTTGGTGTGGCGCCTGGTCGATCGGGGCGGCCATGGCTGGGGCGTTCGCATTCCTTTACCACTTTTTCCGCTGAAATTTCCCCGTCCGCTTCCGAGCGGTGCGATCGTTATGCTACACATCGTCGTCTTTGTGAGTGACGTCCCCACGTGATGCCTAGGTGATCCTCCTTTCAGGACCACTCGCTCAAGACGGCCACCACCGCCGACGGCCGCGGCCCACCTCATCTCACCTGCTCACTGCCAGCCAGCCAGCCAGTCACTAGCACTGCCGAGCGATATTTGTCGTGTGTTGTGCATGTCTTTCGACTCACCAGCCGACTCTTCGATTCAAAAGCCAGACCCGTTAGGTGCTCCCTTACGCAGTTGCGCCAGCAGCTCCACTAAAGCGGATCGTTTTGTTAGCCGCTCGACTACGAGGACGCCGAACAGCGCGACGGCTTCCGTCTGCGCATCCGCGTCAGCGACGGCCTGCACGACACCACCAGCAACGTCGTCGTGCAGTTGCGCGACGAGAATGACCACGCTCCGGACATCGTCGGTCCGTCCGAGGTGCAGATCTCCGAAGATGCGCCACGGAACACCGTCGTCGCACGCTTCAGCGTCACCGATCGTGACCGCGACGATCGCGCCAGGTAAGGGAGTCCTACGGGTCTGGTCCGTCTATTCGGCTGCTGCCATCCTGCTCATCGCCGCCATGCCCGGTGTGCGAGCGATCAGCGAACTGTCGTTGCCGTTCGGCCTCGACACGTCGCTGGCCAAGTCGCGTTTCTCCTCCTATGTCTCACCCCAAGAACGCGCTATCCAAGTGTTTGTCATGAAGAACATCAGCGAAGACACGCCTATCGGCACTGTGTTAGACACTTTCAAAGCACATGACCCCTCGTTGCCGACGTTTAACTACACGTGAGTCTTACTACTTGTTTTCTTCATTTTTCTTTACAATTTTTCCTATTTTTGGATTCGTTATTTTGATTTTGTCACAAAATGCGGGGAAAGTGCATAACGACCTTGATACCTGTCATCCGGTCGCATGCAGCCCCTTTCGTGTTACCACTTCAGAATTCTTCATTCTCGGGGAATTTCTATTTGCTGGATGGGATCCTCTGAGCCAAATTGTCTGATCCTAGAGGCGTTAGGGGCCCGTTTGTACTTTGACGCCGATTTACGCGACTTCACTTATCGTGGCCATATTGATCGAGCGACGCGATCGACCAATTTGGCCCGCGTATCGCCGACGTCGCTGACAACAGCGTCGCTGAAGTATAACATAGGCCATACATGGCATCGCGTCGCGCGGTGATGGAAGTATAAACGGGGCCTTATGACCTTCTATTGCGCCATCTACGGTTCGCTTTATTTCATGTGTGGCTCTGGAGCGTATGTAGTGCAATCAGCAGGGGTGCCGCTCGTATTCAAGTCAACCAAACCTCCCAGATCTTCTATCTCGGAAGGATAGAATGCTGACCTAAAAGTCATTCATTGTGTTGAGCAGAGGCATCAGTATATCAGCTAGAAATGAGATTCGTGGCGTATTGCAGAACAGCAGTTCAATACCGACTTCTGCCCTTGCCTTTGGTTCGATGACTGTTTTCCCCTTCTTTCGCGAAAAGAAAATAACTCAAAGAATCGGAAAGAAAGCGTGGATTGATGGCTCAAAGCTGACCTTTGTCCGTACTCTTAGCGATCGTAAACTTCCCTTCGTTCCGCAGAATCTCGTCTCCATTTTGGATGGCACACCCTTTAATATATCGAGGTTTTCGGTCGATGATTTAGCTTTTTTAGCGACCATTTCGGTGCGAGATAGAGCCTCCATTATTGCGAAAAGCTTTCGTGCTATGAGATGGCCTTCTGCTCTCTGAAGGCCCCTATCTGTCAAAAGCGCGTGAACATACAAATCGATATTTGAACGATGAAAAACATCGACAAGGGTCGAGATGAAAGGGAATTGGTCGTGGAAGCGTGCGAAGAAGTGCAATGTTGAAAACAATCGACCTATTTGGGGTATTTGGATAGTGTAGGGCGCTGCTTCGGAGAGAATAACTAGTCCGAATTCGATGGTAACCCTGGAGGACTCGTTCAGCTCTCAAATGTAAATCGTGTGGGGCTTCTACCTGCTAGAAAATTACGAAGAAGTGTAGTTTCGTATCTATCCTAGTCCGGGGGGGAGCCACATAACTAAAGAGTATATAAAAAATCGACTTGGTACTTACCGAGCGACTCCTACAGAGCACGATAGAACCTAAAACAAAGAAAAAACCAACGGATAAATAAAAAAATAAAATCGCTGCGGTTTGACAACCGTATCGGCGGGCAAAGAGCGACGCAATGGAGTCGTGCCGCGTGCTGACCACCGCTTGACATGTTAGAACCAGGATATAACATGGTGACGAGGACGCATAAAGCCACCTAGCGCGTGCTAACCGCCGTCTGACATGTTATAAACAGGATCTAACATGGTGAGGAGGGCACATAACTTCACCCGCTTACAACCGCGGCGAAAACATTTATTTTTCGTTTTTTTTGCTCGTGAATTTTTCTGGTTTAGGTTCTATCGTGCTCTGTAGGAGTCGCTCGGTAGGTCGCAAGTCGATTTTTTATATACTTTTTAGTTATGTGGCCCCCGGACTAGGATAGATCCGTAGTTTCTTAGACCAGTTTGCGGTTTACATTATTGCTTTGCTTTTAATTTCGCTCTTGTTACCAAAAAAACCGTGCGAAGTGCGCCCTTCCTCCAGCCCCCCCCCCAACTAGGATAAATTCACCTGACACAAACCTAATGGTTTTTGCATTCAGAAAGCTGGACCAGTTCCTATTGATTACACCTTGCAATTCCAAATTTTTCCCCACAATTGTACCATTCTTTGTAATCGAGTTTACCCCATTGGAAAACCCCTGTTGATTTCTGGACTTGGCACCTCTTCCCAGTCATTTCTTGCGATTCTGCCCTCTATTGTAGACCAAGTGCTCGATGATGCGAACATTTTTCCTTCGTGCCGCTTTGTTTTTGATCTGATGACATATGGTACGAGGGCACGCGCGTGTTCTCTGAGCCGTGAAGTGGTACCTAATTAGGTAATTAGCCCCCGCTACTCGCATACATTAACGATCGTATCCTCTGATTTTTATCTTTACCTGTATCTTGGTGCTAATAGGGTCGCACAAGAGGTTTGAGAAAGAAATCCGGACCCATACAGGTTGGTGTCGTCAAAAATAGTTCTACCATTACTCGCCTGTCTTGTTTTTGAAACTTTTGGCTATTTTCGGATGTTTTTTTTGGTTATCGTGGTTTAGTATGACCGGGTTTAGTTACCAGAGGCCAGATTCATCAACAGTTTACCGGTCGGTAACGGTAAAAAGTACCGCGAAACCTCTGGTATGAGATTCACCAGCACCAGGTTTGGCAGTACTTTTCGCCGTTACCGGCCGATAAGCGGTTGATGAATCTGGCCCCAGATGATGTCATGGATAGAATAGATAACCTGGTGCAGGAAGTAGTCTAGAAGGCAGTAAATTATGACCTTAGCGAGGTACTGAACTATAATTTCGGCTTTTTCTATGATTTGAGCCAGTAGATCGATGAATATTCGCGTATTTCCTATTGGGCGGGACCAGTATGGACTTGTGCAATATCGCGTGCGACTGTGTCAGACTGTTCTTTACGCAGCCATGATAGGTCTATTAGGTATGTAGGGAGATGAGGCAGCCTGTTGGGAAAATGCAAGACTAATAGAGAACAATATCTAGATCTGTCCTAGTGGGAGAGCGTGCTTCTGGCTGTCAAACAACGGCGGCAAAATTGAAAATGAACAAACTTAGAGGAGCGGGACGCTGAAATGGCCCACTATGGATTCTTCTTTGCATTTCTTCAAGCCCTAGGAGCACAAGAAACTGTTTCTTTTTTTTTTTTCGCTTTTCTGGCGACTGTCCCCTCCAACATGGATAGATCCCGTAGGGAGACGCGATAGCGCACGCATTTGGGGTGGTCCAATGAAGCTGTAGAAACATCAGAGGCCTCTATAGAAGTGTGACTTCCTGGGGCCGGATTCACCAACGACTTACAGCAATTTAACGGAGAAAATGCAGCAGAAATCCTTGATAGCGCGGCTTATCAAGCGATATGGTGAAGCATTTCGCCGCGCTATCAGAGATTTTGGCTGTAGTTTCTCTGTCAAATTGCTGTGAGCTGTTGATGAATCCGGCCTCTGGTGGGTAGTCCATGGCTCGGGTTTATGTCCACTAAATGATGCTCTTTTTAGTAGAGTTCTACTTCCCATTGGGTTGGCAGCTTTATCCTACCTTATCTAACCAGCTTCTATAGGGTTTAGTGGTCGGCTTTAAAGGGATTTCTGCGAAATGTTACCCACATAAAATGCCCCTACACCCCATCTAACCGGTCTCTGTGACCCTTTAACGTGTCGCTAAAGTGCCGAGACTAAACGGTCACTCGATTCGCGTCCGATTTTCGCCGACGAGGTGCCAAATGTCATTCGTAACTCCGCCTGATTGCATTCTTATTGAAGCTTAGCGTGTGCGCTTTTTTCTGCGGCCGTCGCACAGCATCGATTAGTAGTCGACGGGAGTTCCGCGCTGTCCTCTGCCGTGGAATTGAAGAGAACTTCTTCCATTCGAAGCGTCGTCGTCGTCGCCGCCGCCGCCGTGGTCGTTGTATCTCGATGGTCAGCGCAGAGACCGTACGTCGGTGTGTGAGTCACGTCGTCTTCCCATGAATGACTCTGGCCGGACGGAGCGCGACGAAGAAGATACGATGAGTCACGATAAGGTTCGATTCCCGCGATCGATACAGGCAGTATTTGCAGTGGACCTGACTCACGGCGGTAGTAGTGACCACCGTCGGGGCATTGTGCAGGGGTCGTCATCGTCGACTTGAGTGGTCAGAGGAAGAGCGCCACTGGCTGACTGACGAGTACCCTCTTGTTTTCATCGGCGACGCTTGCGGCTATGGCACCGGCCGGCCCCGGCAGACGACGGCGGCGAAAAATTATTTCTGAGGGATGCTGGATGAGGGGGGAAATAAACAAACATCCACACGCGCATCGCATCGATGCTAATGGCTTTTTCGATATTGTCCGGCTATTACTGGTCGCTCTAGCCGCCTGAGGTAGTCCCATCGCGGTGAATTATCTCATAGAGAAGCCCTGTGAGTTTCTCATAGTCGGGGCTGACCTTGCTTGAGAGGTGTGGATTGCGGGGAACGTCATCTGAAGGCGATTTATAGTAGAACTGGTTTGGCCGCCATTAAAATAGTGACTACATTCGCGTTATGTTTGAAATCATCCAACCAATGAGAGTCTCCAGTATATGCCCGAACGACGAAAATTAACACCACAACGAATTGTTTCAATACTTCTGTGCCACGCAGGAGTGATAAGATGGAACGTTTACTTCGGCCCGACGTTTCGACAATTTTGTCGTTCTCAAACGCCTGAAAGAAGTTCGAAGCCTAAGATCAGGCACTCATCTCGGCAAAGACTTAGGCTTCCAACTCAGCCAGTTTCAACGAATTCCTAAGAGCGCCAAGGTGAATACTACTGAAGCAAACCAAACCCACCTTTGTTCCACCAGCACTGAGTGAAAGCTCAGTTATTGGACTACCATAGAGCAAATGAGACCTACCAAGTACAAACCTGCAGTGATGTTAAGCTGTAGAAGTACTTGGTCATGCTACTTCTATAGACATACGTACTTCCTACCAAGACCAAGTTTAACATCACTGCAGATTTGTACTTGGTAGGTCTCATTTGCTCTATGGTAGTCTAATAACTGAGCTTTCACTCAGTGCTGGTGGAACAACGGTGGGTTCGGTTTGCTTCAGTAGGATTCACCTTGGCACTCTTAGGAATTAGTTGAAACTGGCTGAGTTAGAAGCCTAAGTCTTTGCCGAGACGAGTGCCTGATCTCAGGCTTCGAACTTCTTTCAGGCCTTTGAGAATGACGAAATTGTCGAAACGTCAGGCCGAAGTAAATGTTCCATCATATCAAACCTGCGTGGCACAGAAGTGTTGAAACAATTCAGACATGCCCAGGTTTCATGACAGTCGAACATGGAGAATACCACAACGAGTATTCCCGCCCTTGAAATAGTAGACAATTATGTTCCATTTTTGCGAAGTCCTTGAACCTACCGAATTAGAGGCCCGATAGTTTGCTATGGAAGCGCACAATCGCACGAGGGAATGCCTTCCAAAGATCGATTATGCAGAAAGAATGCAAAAATACTGCAAGGCAAAGAATTGAACACCTGTCTCCGCGTCTGCGAAGCAGTATTTTTGCATTTTTTGCGTTTGATGTTTGGAAACTATTGCTTTTTGCGACCATGCGATTCCATAGCAAATTACCAGCGCTCCTAATCCGGTAGGTTAAAAGATTTTGGAAAAATGGAACATATTTTTCCACTACTTAAGGATAAAGGACGGCGTTACTCAATCCCCTTTGGGAAGCGCCACACATTCTACTTCTACGGGATGTCGTGGAGGCGGTTTGAATGCGTATTTGGCCATACAATGACTTGCGGTGGCCAGCCGATGAACAAGTCAGCGCTTTATCCTTCCCAGACACGTCCGGTACCAGTTCACCGACCCGGAGGGATGGAATGCTTGGTTAGCCTGGGGGAATCCGAACCAGGACCCTGGTTTCGGGTGCAGACGACAACCGGCGTCTCCTCCGGCCCGCCATGGTAATTTCTGATCCTGTTAGGCTCTGCCGTTCAAGTTGATGTAAAGGCCACTGAAATTAGTGTCCATTTGTCGTCGTCGAGGAGCGACTTCTCTCTTGCAATAAGCTCAAGATCCGAGGGAGCTCTTGGCGAATTGTCGACTTCTTTTTCTATGAGAACATGTTCCGTCAAAATGAAAAGGTTCATGCATTCTGAAGTTTATGATGTCCTAAATCTCATAGTTATTTATAAAGTACGTCTCCTGCCTCCACTTCTGTTGGTTTTAAAGGAGGATGTAGCATTAATGTAACCCATGCGCCACGCATTATACTTCAAAGAGATGGAAGAGATGTTAAACGCACCCGTTGTGTGGGCGTCGTAGTGCAGTCAGACGAGGTGCCGGCTGTCGTATACACCCGATTCCAAGTTCTTGGTTAGGATTTTCTGCCCAAGTCAACCAAGACTTCCACTTCTCCGGGGTCGCTGAGTTAGTAGCAGGCGAGTCTGGGAAGAATAAAAGGCAGAATTGTCCATTTTTGGTCAGGGTAAGTCATTGTAAAGGCTAAGTACGCACTCATATGGCTTTATGATATCCAGTAGAAGTAGAACGCGTGGCGCATCCCACGAAGGGTTGATTAACGCCGTCCTTTATTACAGTCCTTAGGCCTTTTACCATACCATGTTGTACAGTAGGTAAGGGGGGAGCAGTGCTCTCTTCAGTCTTGGTTTTCCGGTTGCTTTGCGCCCAGGCGGAGCAGGTCATCTATTCCTTCCGGTGGCAGACCTGCAGCTGACCTGGTTGAATATTCGAATGTGTCTAATGCGCATTCAAAGAACCTCCGTGAGATAGCGTAGGAGCAGAGTGCGTGGCGTATTCTAGGAAAACGCTGATTAACGTTGACCTTTATCCTTTTTGTTTCCTACCCAGTGAATTTCCTGGAGGTTTTCTTAGAGTTGGGGGAGACCATCAGATCACTAGATGTTGGAAACATCCATGATACCTTCCTGAACCCTGTTCCATTATTCAAGACAGTAATTATCGAAAGGTAGGGGAAAGACCCGATGCTCGAAGCAAATGTCGAACTATACAAAGAACGGTGTTAATCAACCCTTCGTTCGAATGCGCTACGAATTGTATTTTTAGCGGATATTGTGCATATCGAGTGTGGCGCAGTCGGAGGAGGTGCTGCCGGCTGTTGCGTTCACCCGATACCAGGTTCCTGGTTCGGATTTTGCGCCCAGGCCAACAAAGCCTTCCATCCCTCCGGGGTCGGTGAATTGATACTAGGAAGGATAAAGCGCTGACTTCTTCACAAGGTGACCGTCACTGTGTAGTCAAATAGGCATTCAACTCGTCTCCACGACATCCCGTATAAGTAGAATGCGTGGCGCATCCTAAAAGGAATTGAGTATGGTCGTCCTTTATCCTTTGTCGTTTATTGTGGAGGCACTTTGAATGTGTGCTTTGCCAATACGATGACTTGCGGTGGCTAGTTGGTGGACAAGTCAGTGCTCTGTCCTCCTCAGACAAGTCTGGTACCAATTCTTCGACCATGCGGGTAGGAAGGCTTGGATGGCCTGGGCAGGAACCACGGAACTGCGAGGAGATTCAGGGTGCATGCGAGGATCGGTGCCTCCTCCAACTGCGCTATACTCGCCCTGATGATGTGGTCGGCTCGGAAAACCCTCTGCCTCCATGCTCCCCTCCCTAGTGTCCAAAGGAATTGACGGATTAACGGATGTTTACCTGATACGCTCCAGCGCTCGAGTGCTAATAAGCGCCGCGTTCCGTTCTGGATCCTCAAAAGAGAGTGAAGCGGCGTGGGTCGAGTTGCAGCGACCTTGATTGCTGTGAGCGTAATACGGCCGTAACTAGAGCTTTTATTGTAGTTCTAATTAGCTGTGGTGGTCATTCTGGTCCGGCGCGGGGTGATAATTACCCGAACAGACCGCGCTGGTGTGTGAGTGTAGCCAGTTGGCAATATCCCTCTGCACCACACAAAGCTTCTTGTCTTCCATCGTCTTCATTAGTGCGAGAGGTCCTCCCTCCTCCGGTCCATGAAAGGGTCGTCGTCATAGCCGCACGCGCGCGTTGGTCGTGATACTAATTAGTAGCGAGAGCGAACTTTCTGCTGCTGCCGATGATGATGATGAGTTGGTTGGCAGTTGGTGTCCATCTATGGGAACGTCTGGCGGCTATAGAGAGCCTGAGACTTCATTAACGGTTCATTTCGTGGCCATTTTTTAGTATCCGTCGGATATGACTGGAAGCCCTCCTGCGTTAGAGCTTCGAGTTGTGGAAAAGTGGCTTCGTTAGGGCATTATCTAGGGTTAGTTCATTGCCAAAAGCCGATTGATTTACTACTGATGCCGCGGCAGTGCTAACACAAAGGCTACCGATAACAAAGGTCAGCCGGAGAAGGTGTCAGATTGGGAAGATAGCTGGGTCTGGTCTGTTTTTGACGGTGATAGCATGCAAATGATATGACCGCGTTGGATACCTTTAGTAATTAGGGAGCTATGGAGACGATTCTCAGGGGAACCGCCGTTAAATGGGTATTTGAATGCTAAAAAATCTAGACGTGCGGGAAAGAAGTGCGATGGCTTGGTGTTGAAGCTTTGAAAGTAGATCAAACCGCTAAGTAGGGAAGTCTCAATGTCAGGTTCAGGCAACTTCTGAGGAGATTTGGTCCTCCAAGCGGTTTAGAAGCATCTATGGACCCGTAGGAGACAGCTGTCCCGCTAAAAGTTCTCTTCTCCTTCTTATCTCAAGGCGTTGTTTAGAACGTGATCCTAGGGCTTATCCATCCGTGCGTCTGTGCGTGCGTCCTAGCTCAAGTACCTTGGATACCTCAAAAATCGATTTTTTGTACCAGAAAACCGCCACTAGGGCTCTTGGCGTCTGTACGTGCCCTTTTCCCCGTGGGGTCAGTTCGCGTGCTAAAGGGTGTTTTACCCCACTGGCTCTCTTTCCTGAATTCTCCCATGAGCTTCAGAAGTTGCCACTTAACGTTGCTCCAATAGGGCTATTGCTATTTTATTTGGGGAACAAAAAGGACAAGGTAATACGGTGCAGTTCTACGTGATATTGCACATATTCGTTCTACCCCTCCCCCCCCCCCACCAACTAGGAAAATTGCGTGCATTCTTCCTCTTGCCTCTGGTACCAGCGGTTTCTTGAGAAGGGTCCGGAAGCCGTCTGTCGTCTATCTGGTGACGTTTCACCATAAAAGGTAATGGGTAATGGTCGGCGTTAGGCCGGCAGCAGAGTCTTGCGGGTGCCGCGGACCCGCCATGACAACGGCGGGTGGTGCGGCGGCGCGAGGGTTACTGTACGCATTACTGCGTACTTTTGCCGGCAGTTGCGACCTCTGGGAATGTCAAAGATGTAGTAAGCAAAACGCTTTTCAATCCCTTTTCTGGGTGCGCCACGCATTGTACTCGTACGGGAATTGAATTCGTACTCGGTCTATACACTGACCTGCGGTGGCCAGTTTACGGACAAGCCAGTGTTTTATCCTTCCCAGATTATTCCGGTGCTTATTCACCGCCCGGGTAGGCTTTATTGGCCTGAGCGGAAATCCGAACCAAGAACCTTCAATTGGAATGCACGCTTCAGCAGCGTCTCCTCCGACTGCGTTATGTGACCTGAGAAGTTCCAGTTGGTAGGAATGAAGTTGTAAGGCAATCCATTGTACTCTTAAGCGATATTGCAAAGACATTTAAACAGATCCTTCCATATAGCAAAGCGCGGATCTATCCTAGTCGGTGGGGAGGGTACATAACTAAAAATTATGCAATCAGTTGACTTTAGACTCACGGAGCCGCTTAAAGGGGACAGAATAGGACCTAAAAATGAGCTATCAAAAAAGGAAAAATCACTGCGGTTGTAAGGAGGGTCTCGGTGGGAAAAGCGCATTCAAATACCGCCGCCTGACATGTTATAACAGGATTTATCATGGTAAGGTGGCACATGAAGCCATATGGCGTGTGCTGACCGCCGCGTGACATGTTATAACCCGGATCTATCATAGTGAGGGGGCACATAGCTTTTTCTGTTTACAACCGTGGCGAAACCGGATGTTTTTGTTGTGAATTTTGTCAGCTTAGGCGCTACTTTGCCCTCTAGAAGCTGCTCCGCGAATCCCAAGTCAATTTGTTACACAATTTTTTTTAGATATGTGCCTCCCCCGACTAGGATAAATCCAAGAGCGCTGCAGATCCTTTGCGTGTGTTCTTGTAGTCCTCCTTATTCCAGCACCAACAACCAGCTTAATCTTACAATTATGGGTTTTATGACCGGGTAATGGCCAGTTAGTGTCCCAGCCGCAAGTGTCCCACTTTGGGTCTGTCGAATTACCTTCCAGACGCGGTCATTCGCCGGATGTGTTCGTGTTTTTTCCTCCTCTCTCGTTCCAAAAAGGATGAGGTAGTTGATGGCCAGGCAGCCGGGTCATCCCCGCGCTTCGGTGGTCTCCAGCTGAGGTTGACCTGAATCGCGGCTGCGCATAGAATCTCGCCCAGGATCTCCCATCTGGCTGCGGCGTCGTGGAGGGAACACCTCGACCGGGGGTGGGTGATGGAATGTCTGTCATCGTCGTTCGCCGTGCGCTCGCGCCCCGACAGCCCGATGTCACCGGGGCGAGAAACGTGTGTGGGGTGATGTGCGATGCGCCGGGTTGCGTTGCGCTTCCATTGCACCGGGGAGAAGATATCAGCGCGTTATTTGCTGTCATTTTTGGGGCGACTCACCGAGCAGTGTTTGTTTTGGCGCTCGGGAGACGATGGTTCACTCGGCCGCAACGGACCGCGACGACATATTCAGATAGTGTTTGTTGTAGTGGACCGGCGAGCGGCTCTACCAACTGGTAGAGCGGAACTACGTATTGGGACAGAGGTACGGTTGAGAGCTCTTGAGGCGTTCTGGAGGGTTTTGAGGAAGATCTAATGGTAAGGTTTAAGGGTTAAAGGTGCGCAGTGTCTTCTGATGATCAGTAAGAACTTGAGCAACGGACTCAGTCCCTAGTGAGCTAAAATGCGGTCGAATCAGCGTTCGTGTTGGCCTTTATTTTTATGCATTTCCCCACCCTGTTGAATTTAAGAAGTATCAGAAAAGGCGCTGGGTGTTGCGTGCACCAGGTTCCAGGCTCTTGGTTAGGGTTTCCCGCCAAGACCAACTAAGGACCTGTTCATACTTCGCGACAAGAGCGACGAGAACGACTGGGGCGACGGATGTAGTGTGGTGTACGTAAATAATTACGCATTCCACACTACATTCGTCGCGGACGGAGTGTGGAGTACGCAATTATTTACGTACACCACACTATGTCCGTCGCCCCAGTCGCTCTTGTCGCTCTTGTCGCGAAGTATGAACAGGCCTTAAGCTTTCCATCCTTGCAGGATCTGTGAATTGTTATGAATTGTTACCTCCGAGAAGGATTAAGCGGTTCATCGACTCATCGACTGGCCACTGTAAGTCATTGTTTGGGCCAAATACGCGTTCAAATTGTCTAAACGGCATTCCGTAGGAGTATGATGCTCGGCGCAGGCTTAAAGGGATAGAGTAACGCCGTTCCTTATCCTACTCTTACTCTACCCCTTTTGGGTGCGCCACGCATTCTACTTTTATGGGATGTCGTGGAGCCGATTTGAGTACGTATTTGGCCATACATTGACTAGCAGTGGCCAGCTGATGAACAAGTCAGCGCTGTATCCTTCTCAGACCAGTCTGGTACCAATTCAGTGACCCCGGAGGGATGGAAGGCTTGGTTGGCCTGGGCGGGAAATCCGAACCAGGAACCTTGTATCGGGTGCACGCGACAGCCGACACCTCCTCCGACTGCACTACACGCGCTCAATTAACATTTGCTGGTGTACTCGAAACAAATTGAGCAGTATCGATACAAATATAGAAGCAAAATGTATAGTAGACCAGTGTGGGGAGATATAGACAGCGGAATTAGAATGCTAGAGGCTTTCATAATAAACTCTATAAGTATAGAGAACGAGTGAATTATTTGTATGAAATAGAGGTGAAATTGCTGGCCTGTCAAGTAGTGTTTTTTTTTTGTGGTTTTGTGAGCCTTTCTGCAATAACTTCATCAACATTTTCGTCCCAACAATGGAGGTCTCCAAACTATTCAGAAGAATAAAGGTCAGCGTTAATCAATTCCTTTGTGGACTGCATTCTACTTCTACGTGAGACAGCTTGGATGCGTGTTTGTCCTGTACAACTTCCGTTGGCCAGCCAATCGACAAACCAGTGTTTTATCCTTCCCGGACGAGTTTGGTATCGCTGTCCACGTCCGGCTTTCCATGAATCTTGGAATTGTTGAAACTGATGTTCCGTAAGCTGTGCTCAGCTGTAGACCAAGATTGGTACCGACCTTTTATTAGACTTACATTTCGGCTATCTCGCCTTCGTCAGAGCCTAGAAAAGTCGAGTTTATTTGAAAAAACTACTCGCCCAAACGTCATTTCATCCTACGGGGGTGAATGCGAGTAGTTTCTCAAATGAACTCGACTTTTCTAGGTTCTGACGAAGGCGAAATTGCCGAAGCGTCAGCCTAATAAAAGGTCGATACCTATCTTGGTCTACAGCTGAGAGCAATCTGCGGAACATCAGTGCCAACAATGCTGAGCTTCATGGAAAGTCGGACGTAGACAGTGATACCAGACCCGTCTGGGAGGAATAAAGCACTGGCTTGTCCATTAACTGGCCAAGGTAAATCTTTGTATAGGCCCAATACGCATTCAACTCGCCTTAGTCTGGTATCAGATCACCTATCTCGGAACGCTTGCTTAGTCTGGGTAAGAAATCCGAACCAAGATCCTGGAATCCGACTGCTCTATCACGCTCTGAGTGCACCACACCATTCTAGTCGTCCAGTTAGCGGTGTTTTTCTGCTTTGACTATTTGCACCTGGCTATCCTATTCAACCCAGGAAGCTCAGAAAGGGCTTCTGGCCTTTTTTGAGGGCGAAAGCGCGGAATTCAGTCGCTCGCAGACCCATTTCCGCCGAGTTCAGAGCTCTTCCTGTGTCTCACATCCGCTCAAGGTACGCACTACTACGCTCTTTGTACCCTTCGGCGGTGGCCATTCGTGCGCGGCTACTCGGGGTTATTCATATTCAAGCGGCGAACGTTCTTTCGCCGGCGGACGCTTTGTGAAGGGCCGGAAAACGAGGCAGATTAGTGCTGGTTGCGTAAGAGTGCGGCGGCCGAAGAGTAGCTGAGAGTAAGTAGCGGCAAGGAGGCGGCGGCGGCAGTTACCCACCACCTCCAAGTGGGATTGTTCCCCTCCGTCCGTCGGCTGAACCAGTACATAGCGTGCACATATGGCTCGGCGTGAGTGAAGATGACTGTCGGCGACAGTAATTACTGGTCAAGGCGGTTGTGTATGGGAACAAAAGCGCCATCGGAACGCCGACGCTACCAGTCAGGGACGTCTCCACCGCGCCGCGATAATGATCGCCATGCGTCGTTGGGTTGGGTTGGGTTGGTGTTGTACCGCCGCCGCCGGACGACGACTATAGGGGTGTTTGGAGTGGGAAATAGCCGACGGGTGTTGTATTCGGGGCGAGTAACTCTATCTCGCTCGTTCAGCAGCGGCGGCACCCGAGTTGAAGTGTGCGCCGGCCGACGCTTTCGGTCAGCGTGTGTTTGTCCAGTGCGTGATGGTCGTCGTCAACGTCGTCGATGTCGCCATGTCGTTCATTACGTTATGGAGCAGAATTCGAATGGTGGGAAAGAATGGACGCCATGTGTGGAAACACTCACCCGATAATTGGCATCTATCCAACGGCTGCAGTAATTGCTACCTGTCATGGACTGAGCGACCGATATCGTTTGTCTAGCTGGGCCGGACGGCGACTGCAGACAGGGAGCAGAGCTTTTTAACTGCCATGACGGACAAGTAACTCCAGCATAGTTGCATAAGCACCGCATTCAGAAGAAGGAATGCTCCAGAAGTCGGGCGGAGTGCGTCGGGGTTCAGAAGGCAGTTGTCGTGGAGGAACTGAAGAACGAAGTCATCAAGGATGTATTGCGATCTTCAGAGAAGATTCAATCCACCGAAAGAGGAGTATCGACATGCTCGGGGCTTCACTTCACTCAAGTCGTTCAAATTGAAATATGGAGAGTCTCCTTAACATGTTGTTGGCTAGCTTTCGCCATTTAACGGCTTCTTCAGGCTTAAACACTTTGTATACAACATCGCTAACAAATCAACGATACAGTCGAATAACGATGTCAAACTAACCAGGGCGCAATCTTACGACCGAAGATTTTTAGGTAATTAATACCAATACACCTTGGACTAGCAATGTCAAACTATCCAGGGTGTATTGGTATTAATTACCTAAGGATCTTCGGTCCTGAGGTTGCACCCTGGTTAGTTTGACATCGTTGTTCGACTGTATCATTGAGTTGCTAACGATGTTTTTACGCCTGAAGAAGCCGTTAAACGGCGTAAGTTGGCTAACAAAACGTTGAAGTGGAGTCTTCATATTTCAATTTGAATCACCGAAAGTGTCGAGACCCCTTTTTCCTGTACAGGAGTTGTTTACGAGGAACAGTTGTTTCTTCACGACGCACCAAAGTGCAGTTGGCTAACTGCTTAATGTGCTTTTTATCATAGGTTTTTGTAGGGTTTTTTGGAGCTGTAACAGGGTACGGCAGTGTCAGACAACAGAAAAAGGATGAGAAGTGGCTTCCCTTCGTGTATTTTTCTGCGTAGATGTCCTACATACCACCTCATGTATCAATGGGGTATTGGAATTTTTTTTTTTGAAGAATCGCGATTCGTGGACCTTTATCTATGAGAACATTTAAGAAAAAGAGCTGAAAACTACAGCTGTGCTTTGGAGAAATTTGATCGAAGGAATCATTGAACGAATTAATTCGATGTAGAAAATTCTTGAAATAAGACATGAACGAATTCATTTGATGGCGAAAAATTTCGAGCGAATTTATTCGAATTTATAGCGAATTTATTACTCGATTTTCGACTAAAATCGGGTTATTCGATTTTCGAATAATATTCGAATATGGCTCTCGTTCGATGTTCGAATACGAACGAACACTCGAAGTCCACATTCGGCATAATAAATGCGGTACAAGTCGCTAATGTGGCTTACGTGGGGAGACGTATCGCGCCAGCCAATCAGGTCACAGACCGTACAAAGTCAGACAATCAGGTAACCGTACTCTGGCTGGCATGTGGTCTTATTGGCCTAGTGCGTTCCTATCTCCCACACGTAGGCCATATTAACGACATGTGCCGAAAATTCCTTCCATGATGTATTTGATATCGATGTTATTACATGAATAGCTATGTGTATGAATGTGTAAACAACGTCAACCACAATAAGAGCAACAAAACAAACAAATCAAGCACTTAAACAAAGTATTTCGTCATGGAATCACCGAGAAAAGAGTTCGCGCCTCTATGTAGGCCACATTAGCGACTTGTACAGGAATTTCTTTTCTTGGGTATATTTTGTCACGAGACTACCATTTCCCCATTTTCCTACCTCCTGCATGTAGGCCACATTAACGACATGCACCAGAGTTTATGTTCTTGGTATATTTCGTCGTGGAATTATTGTGAAAAGAATTTCCCACCTTGGTTCACATTAACGACATGTATCGGAATTTCTTTTCTTGGTCTTTTGTCATGGAATTACCGAGAAAAGAAGTTCCCACCTCCAACATGTAGGCCACATTAACGACATGCACCGGAGTTTCTTCTCCTGGTATATTTCGTCATGCGATTACCAAGAAAATAACTTACCACCTCCATCATGTAGATCGCATTGGCGAAATGTCACCCAATTTCTTTTCTTGGTAGGTTTCGTTGTGGACTTACCAAGGGAAGGATTTTCCAACTCCAACATGTAGGCGTCATTAACGACATGTACCGGAATTTATTTCGTAGTGTGTTTCGTCGTGTAATTAATTACTATGAGAAAAACCTCCCATCTCCAACACGTAGGCCACATTAACGACATGTATCGGAATTTCTGTTCTTGGTATGTTTCGTCATGGAATTACCAAGAAAATAGCTTACCAACAACTTGGGTGCCATGTCGCCAATGTGAGCTCCAAAATGTAGATACAGATACAGCTCCAAAATGTAGATCACATTGGCGACATGGCACACGAGTTTCTTTTCTAGGTATGTTTCGTGGTGGAATTCCCCACCTTCAGCATGAAGGCCACATTAACGACATGTACCGGAATTTCTTTTCTTAGTATATTCGTGACTGATTTATCTTTTACCGTAGGAATACTGTGCGGTTTTCTTGGATCTATCTGTTGCGTTGTTGAAAACCTTTCATTTGCAGTGGCGATCCTCTGTAGGTACAGTCAGCGAGTATGTCATCCGGGTCCTTTGTGGCCCTTTGACTCCCTGCCAATGCTCGTGTAGTTTTTCCTTGACATGTCCATGCACTGGCGATGCTCAAGCGGAGCTATACATCTCATTCCTCCAGAGAGCCGGCATAGTTGTCTCATAAGCACGTATCGCCCTTCGGAATCCACTGGATAATAAATGGCCTTCTGCCGGCGCAATCGAGTCGCCGGCCGGCGGCGGTTGGTCGGTGGTGTTAATGTTGCGCGACGGCTGCGCGAAACTCTTTTCAGTCGGGCTCTCCAGAGAGGAGAGTAGCGAGCGTGAGAATGCATCGAATAAATAACATCCGTGAGGCATTACGCTCTGGAGGCGACTAAACGAGGTTCTGAGTACTTCCCGAGGATGAGAGAGGCGCAAAGACGCCGCCACGCAACGGCCACCCGCGCGTAGTTAGCCGGAGGACTGGCCTTCTCTCTTCAGAGGGCGCTAAGCCGTCGGCTCTTCGCTCGGCTAAGGCTTTCAACGAAGCGCTTGAATTGTAGCGGCGCGCGTGGTGGACTCCTCGTGGTGGACGCGCGCGCGCTCTGTTCAAGTGGCCTTCAGTGGAGACTGTACGAGTCGGTGAACGGCTTTCATCTCGGCTGAACAAGGTCAGGCCACACTGGGATCAGCAGAGACGGGGTAATGTGAGAGTTTTATAGGGGAGGCGGCTGATATTCATGAGGTGTGAGGGCGACTTTTGCTTGGAGAACAAGTATTCAGCCCAAGAGACTTTCCTAGCCATGCTAAATAGACACGTAATTGCTGTAACAAAAACAACCTAGGCAGATGAAAGCTTTTCAAAGAGTTCGAACCGCGTATGTCGCGAATGTGGACAGCATTGAGAGGGCGGAACGCGTCAGCCAATCATAACCAAGCAGAGCGTCAATCAAACACACGCCTGCCAATCAAAGTCTCTCAAAACGGCATACCCATTTAGTGTGACCCAATTGGATAGGAGTACTCCTACCTCCCAATGGTGCCCGCATTCGTGACATGGACCGTTTGAGCTGAAGTGTGCAATATTGCGTAAAATTGAAAACCCGCAAGTGCTTGAGGAAGTGTCATTACACTTTCAGAACTGCCCCACCTAACTAGGAATGTGTCCAACTTAACGTAGAACTGGCTAAGCTAGATGCTGAGCAGTTTCTTAGCTAATGGCCATTTAAAAAAAGAAGAACCAAAAGTAGATATGGGAGCGAATTCAGGCACTCGTTCGAATTGTTATGGTAACTTATAGTACTTGTAGTTAATGTGGCCTACAGGGGAAGGCGTGAATGCTCCAGCTACTTACAGCCACTCAGCGCACTGTGCGTTCCGTACGACACTTCTGCACGATGCAGCCTTTTTCTTGTGCGTATGCCCTTCCACATGTAGGCCACATTGATGACTAGTACAAAAATTCTGCGAAACATTAATTAAATGCGGTGAAAAACTGCGATTCAGCCACCATTCCTTTGGACCGTAACTTCAGAAAAAAATCCGCCTGAAAGTCTAGTTGTTTCGTGAAGGCTCTGTGAGATTCTGAGACAGTATGACTGGCTGTTAGGGATGTAAAGGGTAAAATTCAGGCTTAGCGCCTGTGTCTTTTCGGGATGTGCCACGCGCTCTGCTTCTGTGTGGAGTTGTGAAGTTCTTTCTATCCTTTGATGATGAAGAAGTCAGTGTTTTATCTTACCCAAGCAGTATCAGGTTACGGACACGGGAGGGATAGAGGGCTTGTTGGCATGTGAGGGACTCGAACCTTGCGTTGGCTCAAGATGCTCGTGGTAGTAGGCGCCTCGCATGTTTGTTTATTACGGCAGACTTTGAAAATATTGATTGAAGTTTCTTTGAAGGTTGTGGATTTTTTCGATTTGAGTCGGGTTTGGCTTCTCGTACAGCGTTCATCGTTCCAAAAAGATGGAAAATTGATGTTTCAAACCCTTAGGGGTGTCGTTTTGGATATGCAGTCACGTTTCTTTCATGGTCTTTCGTCTATTTTCTAACCGCAAGTAATTTATCTTGATGGTATTTGAAGGTTGTTAACTCAGCCGTCGAGCTCAGAGGGTTTTCTACTCGTTTGTCGCAAGAAATTCTTCTCAAGGGGCTCGGTTTTCTGGGAAGTGACTAGCTTTTTCGGCCGTTTTAGTGGCTCGAGAAATTGTGAGGAATCTTTATATTTCTCTTCTGACGGTCATTTTTCTCTAAGACGTAGATTTTGATCGACTTCTTAAACGTTTACCGGCGTGTTCGCTGAAAATTCAAGAGAAAAACGAGCTGATTCTGATCGCTTTTTACCTCCCAAGGAGAGGCGAGCAAGGTCGTCGTGTCCCGTGTAGTCTTACTGTAGCCTATGTGTCTGTCCTTCCCACTGAAATGGCCGATGGTTTCTCAGCGCGATGGAATAGTCCCAGCGAACAACAACAGGCTTTGATGTTCGAGCAGGCAGTGCGCTGCGCTGCGATGTTTACATGGGATGTAGCCGTTGAACGGCAACGGCAGAGACATCTGGTGTGGGTAGATTAGCGCCGAGCAGAAACTGACGGCTCTGCCGTTGCATAACTAACTATCAGGGAGGCTTTGACCAGCTGCGAAATTAGCATCAGTGTAATTACGGTGAGAAGTGGGTGCCAACCATCTGAAGCTGGCATCGTTTCAGATTCCGAATCAATCGACAGTCTGATCCGAAACGGCAGTTCACCATCGATCAGGATGGCACGTTGCGTGTCGCACAGCGACTGGATCGAGAGGACATCAGTAGCTACAAGCTTATTATCGAGGCGTTTGACGCCGGTAAGTGGACCTATTAATTTATTGATTTATTGATTAATTAGCTGGAAAAGCCAGAGAATGCGTGTCATACAGTGGACGCTTAGCGTGGATGGGAGGGAAGATTCTCATATAAAAATTGATATAACAAGTATTTTTTTTACTAATTCGATGAATAGAATCGGAAAGCATCGAAATGTATTTCTGTTACTGCTATAAGTCTTGTTTTGTTCGATTAGAGCGCACCAAGTGCAGTAAATAAAAGAATAAATAACACCCTGTCTTTTGGTTTTTGGGGGTGGTCCCATAAATCCCTTCAAAGCGGCATATTCAAAAATAAATGTTACCAACGGAATCCAATGTGGCTGATCTATCCAATGATGTAGGGATCATACAGTTGTTTTAGAAAAAAGATAGATTTGAGACCTATAAAACCTGGCGGGCGCAACCGTGCTCATATCGCCCGAAAGGTTCAAGGTTTAGAGGTCTCAAATCTATTTTTTTTCTAAAACCACGGTATGATACCTAGATCATTGGATAGATAGCCCACAACGGATTTGTATGGTAACCTTTGTATTCTGATTAGAGGCCGCTTTGAAGAGAGTTGTGGGAAAACAGCAAAAAACGGCGGTTTTCTGCGCCAATTCCGCCCAAAACCCAAAAGACAGGAGTGGTATTGTAGTAAGTGGTGTAACGGAAATCCTGAAGAATGGTACTGGGTTCAGGTCCATCCTTTACCGAAGGCTCTCTGCAGGTTTCGCCGGTCTAGTGATAGATAAAATCCCCTTCTTTGATAAATATAGAATCTAAAGAAAAGAGGATGACTTCTTTGAGAACTTTAGACGCGGTTCCAGTTGAACTCTAACCATTGTTCCGATTCGTTAAACCCATTGCTGCCATTAAACCGGCCTATAGGCGCCTCACCTTCGTTCGGAAGCCATTTGCCTTATATCTGAACCGGTTTTCCAACCTATTTCTTCCATAAGATTGGTGCTTAGTTCGCAGCTGGGTGGAATTATAGTATGTAGAATGGCTTCTGACGTCGTTTAATGGGTTATATGCCTGTTTGGGTGTATTGGACAGGTTTGAAGAAGGTGTCTTCTTCTTAGTTGAGCCCACAACGGCTGTCAGAAGATGCTACTATGAACCACACACATGTTTGGTCCTGGATTCGAACCCTGATTCTTTTCTTTCCGTGCCAGAATGCACGCCATTACACCACCGACAAGTTGCTCACTACTCCGAGAGCTCCCTCCTATTTGTTAGGTAGGCAAATGTTAGACGAATGGAAACTGATGGGACCAAATTATGAGATGCTATGAGGCGTCTGGAGTTTATTTTTACTGGAGACACCGCGTGGTTTTTTAGTATGCTGAGCTTTCTCTACGTCAAAAGAAGGTCGAAATGCGAGCCCTACAAAGGGCCTGTTTATACTTCGCGACAAGAGCGACTGGGGCGACGGATGTAGTGTGGTGTACGTAAATAATTACGCATTTCACACTACATTCGTCGCGGACGGAGTATGGAGTACGCAATTATTTACGTACATCACACTACATCCGTCGCCCCAGTCGTTCCAGTCGCTCTTGTCGCGAAGTATGAACAAGCCCAAAGGTAACATTTCCCGTACACTCCATTTCGATTCCCTGCCAAAACTCAGTAGGAAGCTGACCCCAGAGCCCGCAGACCCGCAGAGCTAAACTCGTTGAACTGCCGGAGATTTCTTTTCCCGCCAAACTTCAGTAGGAAGCCGGCTGAACAGCCGAGGCAAACCCGTTGAACTGCCGGAGATTTCTATGTACTGGAACTATGACAGAATTCTCAAATCCTCAGATTCAACGTGATTTTCCGGATGTTCGCCTCTGCGAATGCGTGAGCAGATGCCATTAGACTGCCCTTAGACACCCCTGCGTCGGTCAGGTGAATGAGCAACTATAGATCACCGAAAAGAATGACATGTAGTTGAACAGCATTTCTCCCGAAATACAACATTTCGGTGGCGGGTGTTTGAAACGCATTTTACGCCAAGTTTCAATCCGTTTCAAAGTCACGCTTTAAGCGGCTAGTTCAACTGCTGGTGAAATCTCGTCCATTTACCGGTGAAATTTTACTCGTGAGGTTTAGTTACCCTTCCAGTTCATCGCAGCGTATCTGAGGCATATCGCACGCATACAAGCGCGTTCCTCGTTGGGGAAAGTAGCTTGTATATGCGCCATATGGCCTCAGATACGCAGCGATCAACTGGAAGGGTAATTATACCTCACGAGTAAAATTTCACCGGTAAATGAACGGGATTTCACCAGCAGTCCAACTAGTCGCTTAGGGCGTGAGTGTGAAACGGACTGAAACTTGGAGTGAAATGCGTTTCAAACACCCGCCACCGAAATTTCGTTGCATTTTTCTTTGCTGGGACCAATGGAATGCCTTCATGTTCAATAAATTTCCACCTCGAAGTCCAATTTGTATGTCCGTGTAAATTTTAAGCTTTGCTTTTACCTATCCAGGTCATCCAAGTGGAGTTTTTAACCTTTATCCAGCATTTGAATGCCTGTGATTTCAGCCGGCAACGTCGGAACGCAGCTGGTAGCGGTCTACCTACGAGATGTTAACGATAACGGCCCAGAACCGTACACGGTGCCGAAATTCTGTGTGTTCCCCGAGAATACGCCGGTCAATCAGCAGGGCACTTGCGAGATTCGCTGCACTGATAAGGATTCGCCGTGAGTTTCTAAACGGTTACGACCCTGATGATAAGAGCTGCCTGGAGCAATAACTGCCTTTGGAGGATGGAATTCTGCAGATGAACGGGACTACTTTTAGGGAATATGGACCACCGTTCAATATGCAGTTGGATCAGAGCAAATGGAAGTTTGGCGATTTCCTCAGCGTGACCTTCGATGCCCGTCAGTTCTTTGTTTTGTCTCGCTTTCTTCGATTCAGGGGATCAAGACGTCTACCGTAGCCTTGTTATTCCAGATGGTGACGGTGGAAACGGATCGATGACAATACGGCCACTGGTCGTGTTCGATCGCGAGGCGGCTAATCCCGGGAAAATTCTCGAAATTCCGCTGATCCTGACCGATCGCGCCGATCGAACGAATCATGCATCCGTCCATGTGATCATCGGAGACGAGGTATGTTGGCGATGTTTCAGGCTTGGGTGCAGTTCAAGTAGGGTGGGGCTAACCTTTTCGGCAGATTTGAACGTGAGGCGAAGTTGGGCGGAGCGAACGTGAACTTCATTCACGTTTACTCCGCCCAACTTGAACTCCACTCGAGCTTCTATGCGTTCCAACGAGGGTATCTTTGGCTTTGTTGTCAGCGACTCCTATATAAACTTGTGGAAAGTGTTGTTTATATGAGCCGGTCGGCGGGGCTGTTGAAGAACAATGGCGGGAAAGATTACAAGACTTGTTTACGGTCCAGATTTGGGGTGTAATGATGGCTTTGGAAGAGTAAATCTTCAGGGTGTAAGGTTTCAAGGGTACTGTATGGGGTCACAATCCTCGTTTTCGGATTCGTGGCTCAGGATTCTGAGAACCCTAGAGGATTCTCAGTCTAGCTTAAGGCAGCCAATCCTCAGGAACGAAGCCTTCTGAAGGCTTCCATGTCCTTCTTACCGGTCAGTTGAACTTCAGCGTATGCTCCAATCAGCCTTCTGATCTCGAGGAAGCCACCCACCGCGCTGGATAAGAGCCTGATACCCTGTCGCCAGTGTCACCGTGCTTGACTTCCATAGACTAATGGTAGCTTTGGAACGGGTGAAGCACTTATAGATTAGGGATGGGGCAACAACGTCTAGTTTTCGACAGCTTGACGTCCCATACTCGGCTCTCGAGCCATTCCTAGGTAAGGTTAAGCCGTTGGCCGTCGAATGTGGTAAGAAGCAGTCAATTGTGGAATCTAAGGGCCTGTTCATACTTCGCAAAAGCAAAACGCTCGGTTTTAATCGATATGCAAAACGTGCATATCGATTAAAACCGAGCGCGCCGCTGCCGAAAAGTGTTCGTACTCGAGCGTCGGCGTTGTCGCTCCAATCGTTCTTGTCGCTCTTGTCACTGCTGTCGCGAAGTATGAACAGGCCCTAAGGCCTTCTGGAGGATTCAGCACCTTTTGGTCAACCGTGTGAGGTCTATTCAGCCGTTTAACTCCACTATGGCCACCCTAGCTGCTTAGGTGCGATCAACGGTGTGCAGCCATCAACACGACCTTCTGGGCTGCCGTAGTCTAGGTGCCTTTGGAAGGGTAGATCCAGTGGGTTAAAAGTTTCACTGGTACGGAACAGGTTAACGAGTTCTATGTTCTTGGCTTTCTGACTATAGTCCATGACTTTCGAACCCATTCCGGACCTTGGTTAAGGTCGCAGTTCTGGTCTGAAGCGGTCAGTTTTCAAGCAAGAGACCTTCTGAAGGCTTAAGCCCGTCTTGGTCGACTTAAGGAGGGGACCAGTCAGCCGCCTAACTCCGCTGTAGTCACTCTACCTCCATCTGCGTACGAGCCTGGCGCTATACCATCAGTGCTATCGTCCTAACTAATGATGGCTCATTGGGGACAAATCTTGCGGGTGGGGAGTTTCAGTGTTACTGGGTGGGTGGGGGGGGGGGGGGAATGTCGGAGTCTGTGACGTTTTCACCTCGGATCTCGAGTTTCAGACCTACTGATTTGAGTGGAGATCCTAAGGCCGACCGAATAAGGCCCATCCAGTCGTCGAACTCCACTATAGCAACCCTGCGCACTTGCGCGAGCCTGGCGCCATGCCATCAACGCAACCGTCCTCGGCTGTCATATCCGGTGCCCCATTAGCATGTCGCGGTGCACAGTGTGGACAGATGACATCACTACCGTCGGCAGGGGGCCGTCTCTGCATGACCACCCACCTCGACGCAGAGGGCGCTAATCTGTATGGCCGCGTCTTTGGCGGCGCTGCCTTTCGGAATTCGGCGTAAATCCCCAAAAATTGCGGCGCTAATCCGGTGCGATTGTTGCGTGCCGGTAATGTGGGGCTTTCGTCGAGCGGCCGGCGCCCGGCGCCAAAGACGACGAAATGCCGATTTGAAACGCTGCGTCCATCGTGCATTGTCTCGGCGAGGTAGTTTAAAACCTCCCGCTGGGGCTTAGTCGGCCGGCCGACTGGGAGTCTGCTGAGACTGAAGCGTGTGGGTGAAAGAGCGGCGGGCGCTCTGTCTATTTGGAGACTGTCGGATCGAATTCGTCGTGCGATCAAGTCGAAGTCGAAATGTCATCTGGAATCGGTGCGAGATGGGCGATCTCGTTCAGTGTTTGTCTGGGGTACAAGCCCGACCAAGCGGCTCATCGTCCCATTTATGAGCGCCACACATAGCAGCGTGTTTGCTGAAGAGCACGGCTAAGGGGGTCAACGCCAGGCGACCGGGTTATATCCTGCCCTTCCACTCGCTAAGTGATGCCACAGCGACGACGGATAGGCCTCTCGTTCGACGGGGTTAATGCTATGCGTCTAATTAAGACGAACGGCAGGTCGCATGTATCCGTTCGCCTTTGTCATTAGGGGAGTAGGAGGGTCATATTTGTCATGCAGAGTGGAAGGTGAACGAAGATGAGATGATGGTGGCATGAGGTCATTACTCCGCTATAACGGGAGTAGGGGGAGTAGGACGGGTTATGTGCAGGAGGATGGATGCCTTGAGTCGACTGCTTCCATGGGAGTGCCAAAAGCTGAGAATGAGAGAAGATTAAAATGCTCAGGGATCAGATTCATCAACCGCTTACCGCCCTCTAACGGTGAAAATACCGCCAAACCCCCCGGCATGACATTCATAAGCATCGGTATTTGGCGGTATTTTGACCGTCAGAGGGCAGTAAGCGGTTGAGGAATCTGGCCCCCGAAGGGAAGCGAACAAAGGCTTCTAATTTACTAGCGAAGGGTATCAGCCCTCATGTCTCAACGGCGAGCATTTATAGCATTGCGAGAATATCCACTCTTCAGAGAGTAGCAAGGTGTGTTCCGTTTTGCAAAGTTCTTAAACCTACCAAGTTGGGAGCCCTGGAACCGTACCGCTGCATAAAACAGTGTCTTCCAAACATAAAATGTGTTGAAAATACGCAAAAATGCTGCTTCAAAGTGGCGGGTAAAGGGTTCGATTCCTTGCCCTTGCAATATTTTTGCGTATTTGTTGCATATTCGATGTTTTGAAAGCACTGCTACAAGTAATGGTACGATTCCATAGTAAGTTTTCAGGGTCTCTAACTCGGTAGGTTCAATGATTTTGCAAAAATAGAACATACCTTGCTACTATTAGGGTGTCCAGAAAGTGTCTGCAGAAATACGACAATTTTTTCAAAATAACAATTTTTTATCAACCAAATAATTTCCGTCAACATCGACTACTCTCCTCCAACGTTCCACAAGACTTCGAATTCCTCTTGCCTAGAAATCCGGCGACTTGGAGGCGAAAAAAGCCCGGAGGTCATTTTCAAGGTGGTCACGATCTTCATGACGCTTCCCTTCCAGATGATGCTGAAGTGATCGAAAAAGGCAGTAGTCACTTGGGGCCAGATCTGGGCTGTACGGTGGATGCGGCAGAACTTCCCATCCGAGTTCCAGAATTCTCTGAGAAGTTGTCTTCGCGATGTGTGGGCGCGCGTTATCGTGCAGCAAGCGAACTTTGTCGAGCCTGGGCTGTTCCTTGCGCATCTTGTCGGCCAGTCTCTGCAGTTGGGTAGCGTAGACCTCGGCAGTGACAGTCGTCCTGTCAGGCAGCAGCTCGAAATGGTAGATCCCATAAGCTCCCCACCAGACGCTCAGCATGACTTTCCTCGCGTGAATTTCACCTTTCACGGAAGATTTCGGCACTTCATCGCGTTGGCACCACGCACGTTCACGAGCGTGGCTGACGTAGAGGACCCATTTTTCGTCTCCTGTGACGATGGTGCCCAGCTAGTTGAAGGTGCGACTTCGGGAGAGCAGCTGAGTGCATATGTCCAGACGTCTTCGCCGGTCAGTTCGTGTGGGAGCCACTGACCGAGCTTTTCAGCCATTCCAAGAGATCGGAGTCCATTTTCCACGGTGGATCGGGAACAGCCAAGAGCAGCAGCAAAATGACGCATACCTTCATACGGATGCTGCTCCGCCAGTTTCTTTAGTTCATCCAGAGATATCGTTGTCGGTTGACCAGAGCGAGGCACATCTTAGAGACTCCTGCCCCCGCTTCTGAAGCGTTCGAACCAGATCGTACAGAAGGAGCTTCAGAGCCGAATACACGACACGAGTTTCGATAGACTTCTGCAGCGGAGTGCCCGGATTCAAACTCGTGAAGGAGCACGTGTCTAATATGGGTAGACAGCTCGGCCATCGTGCAGTGAAATATGCAAGGAAGACGGAGCTGGATATGTTAGACAGATACAACAGGATAGTGTCTTTATATAGCACTTATGCTGAAATCTTCAGAACATTCTAGAAAAAATCTGGAACATTGCGAAGTTTTCTGCAGGTACTTTTTGGCCACCCTAATATTTGAAGGGTGGAATTTGTCGCAGTGCTGTTCATTTTGGCCCTTCAGACGTATGCGTGAGACTTCCATATTGTTCTAAATCCTTTTCGACCGCTAGATTGGCCCAGAGTTACGAATGCCGTTCGTCTCGTCTTCGTAAATTGATGTGAAGCAAAACCCGACAAGTCCGCATGAATTCAGAAAGGTGGAATACTTGATGATATCCTGTGCTGCATCGAGTTTCATTTGCTTTGGAAGGGATAAAGCCTACGTACTTTTCCCTTCTTAGAATTCACCTACCTTGGGTAGTGGAATCCATGAAGACTTTTTGGGCACATGTCGCGAAGTGAAGTGAAAGTAGTGTAGAAACTAACGTTTTCGTTCGATTCAGGCCTAGTAGCTCCTTCACGACGCGCTCGGTCAAGAATACCGGGTCAGAACAATTGACGGTTACCCGTCGTGGTGCCCGCCACCCCCAAAACGTGGAAATCCAGAAAATATGAAGACCCAGGACATAACCGCAAGGGAAGAGATTTCCTATATGTATTCGTATGAGAGAAAGATGGATGAGATGTAGAAAAACTGACTTGACCAACGCCATTTAGCGTTGTTTTAGCTGAAACATTACAAAAAGGAGAAATAGTCGAGGGGAAGAGCGCGTTTCGCCGCTGTATTTGGATGAAATTGGTATTCATACAACAGAGAAACACGTACTTTTTGCTAGAGGCCTTCTAATGGAAGGGGGGAGGTGATGTTGCACAGGCGGAGGAGATCCCGGCTGTCGTCTGCACCCCATATCCAGGTTCTTGGTTCAGATTTCCCGTCCGCCATAAGCTTTTCATCGCTACGGGGTCCATGAATTGGTACCAGACTTGTTTGTAACCGCCGCTCGCTAGTCATAGGGTAGGCCTAATACGCATTCAATCTACGACATCCCGTAGAGGCAGAATGCATGGCGCATTCCGCGGCGGGATTGACTAAAGCCAACCTTTATCCCTTACCCTTGTAATGTTCGGTACGGTCGCTGGGTGCAGTTGAAGTTGGGCGTTGCGAAACGCACTGCTATAACCTGACGTTGTGTATGGCAGCGACGTAGGATAAGGGGGTAGATTTGATCGGTTTGGACGTGTGGCGAGGTTGTTTACCCGTGTAGGTGTAGATTTGTTGAGCTAACTTGAAGTTTAGTGCTGGTCCACTTCACTAGCATGAACAGGAGCTTTAGGTGACCGTGCGAGGGTCATCGATATCGATTGGATTGCCTGGTCGATCGATGAAGGGGAAAATAAATAAGTATGAGTACCTGTATGAATAAAAAACACTTTGGACCTCCTAAAGGTTTCTGTAATAATTCTCATATGTGGGATTGAAAACAACCCTTGCCAACTAATGCTCAATAAATAAGCAGAAGCGTGAATGGTCAACGCAGGAGTGTAGCTGGGCTCAAGATTTCACGAGAACACCCACCTATTCCAGAATGACAACCCAATGCATGATGGAAAGATGACGATCACTGTGAACTCCTACCTGGGCAAGCTGAAGAAGACGCAGATCGGTCGAGTGTACGTGGAAGATCTGGACGACTGGGATCTCGGCGATAAGACGTTCACCTGGAAGGAATCTCTGCCCGGTTTCGAGCTGTCCCCGCAAGGAGAGGTAGGTGGACGCGGATCGTCGTTGACGTAGAGTCTGTCTTGTGCACTATGCCATTGTTCTCCAGATCACCATGGACGCAAACATGCCACCTGGAACCTATCACATGTCGTCGAGCGTGCACGATAATCGCCGTAATGAGAACGCCGTTGGCTACGTGACAGTGAACGTGCTTCTGGTGCCCGAGGTCGCCTTTGCGAACCAGGTGTGTCATTTTGTTCTTGATTTTTGCTAATTTTTCGATGATATTCTTTATATGCTTGTGCAGGATCCGAGCCATCTTCTATTTTTAAGGGATCGATGCAGCTTTTGCTGGCTGAAGATTCCAATCTACAAATTCCGGACGACTTTATCCGAGTAAACTCGAGCGGCAAGAGCATGATGAACACATTCACTCAGGAGATGATCAAGTATATGGGAGGAAATGTGCTTCTGGACGTGTTCTCTGTTCAGGTTTGTGATCCCTTGCTTATTTAGGGGCTTCGAGCTGTTCAGAATGAGGTTCTATCTGATTTCAGCTGGACTACGCGACGCTGCAAACACGTACCGTCCCAGTTCTCAACGTGCGATTCTCGGCTCATGGTTCTCCGTACAGGTATGGATTGGTTTGATGGCTCTAAAGCTGTGTGGATGTCCGAATGAAAGCCATATTTCCAGAGACTCAACACAACTGAACGGTTTGATATCGGCGAATCGAGATGAGCTACAGTCGAAGATGGGCACGACCATTGTCGGAGTGGGTATCGACATGTGCAAGTTCACCGTATGCGATTCGGGATGCCAGACGATTAGCTCGGCGGACTTTGTGAGTTATTCTGAGGGCACTTTTAGCTTTGCTTGGTGTGTTCTGGTGGATGTTTAGTCTTTTAAAGTCTTCTGGTGCTCTTTTGTTCTTGACTCTCGTCCCATTTCGCCTTATCAGCGGAATTTCTGCCGCAGTTCCGACGTTGACGAAATCTCTTCTGTTCTTCACCAAAGGGCTACTAGTCTACCATAGATGGCCGCTATTCTACGAAGATTTTTCGGATCTATCCTAGTCCGGGGTGGGGCACATAACTAAAGAGTATGTAAAAAATCGACTTGGGACTTACCGAGCGACTCCTACAGAGCACGATAGAACCTAATCAGAAAAATTCACGAGCGAAAAAAAAAACAAAAAAAAAAAAGTTTTCGCCGCGGTTGTAAGCGGATGAAGTTATGTGCCCTCCTCGCCATGTTAGATCCTGGTTATAACATGTCAGGCGGCCGTCAGCACGCGCTAGGTAGCTTTATGCGCCCTCCTCACCATGTTATATCCTGGTTCTAACATGTCAAGCGGTGGTCAGCACGCGGCACTATTCCATTGCGTCGCTCTTTGCCCGCCGATACGGTTATCAAACCGCGGCGATTTTATTTTTTATTTATCCGTTGGTTTTTTCTTTGTTTTAGGTTCTATCGTGCTCTGTAGGAGTTGCTCAGTAAGTCCCAAGTCGATTCTTTACACACTTTTTAGTTATGTGCGCTCCCCCCCCCCCCCCCCCGGACTGGGATAGATCTGGTTTTTCTTGAAGAATCTGGAGCATCTACGGTCAGGGAGATTTGTAGCGGATTTTGTTCACTTAGGTCGCACAGCATGTAGTGGAAGTGGACATTCTCTTCTCCGTACAGGTTCTCCCTCACTTTCGAGGTGTCAGAAGTCGTCTACCTTCTGGCTGACGCCCCCTGGTGTTCCTCCAAAATGACCTTCAGAGCTGAAGAGCTTGTCTTTGCTGATCTTTAGTTTCATGGTTCCTACGCAAGGGACCTTCTCTTACTGGCCTACCTCGACTAACAATGACTAACATAACGTTGTATTCGGTATAGAGGAACATTGCTGCGCATCCCCATAAGTGCCCTGAAATTTATCACCTTAGACTATTTTTCACAAAGGACTTCATTGTCTGTGAAATTAATGGGAAAGGGGAGGAAAGCGAAAGAGTTACTGGATCGTTTGCCCATACCCGTTTCAAGGATGCGTGGTCACAGACGGAAAAATGCCTTGAAGATATCTTCCCTAATTCCGGTTTAGGACGGTCATTTTACCTTGAGTATCCTGTTTGCCTTTTCAAGCATGGGTCGGGGTGGTCATCGGTTTTTTTTTGTGTTGCTTGAAACGCTCTCTAAACTTCCTTAAAACTGGTCCAATCTCATCATTGCTTTCCGATTCCTTATTCGCTTGAAAATCATGACTAAGGCCCCATTTATACTTCGACGCCGAACGACGCGACGCCTTGTATGGCGGCCATATTGATTGAGCGACGCGGTCGATCCATGTGGCCACTTTACATGCCGTCGCGTCGCTTGGCGTCGGAAGTATAATCGAAGCCTAATGCCTTAAGCCGAGGTTACCTTAAGACAAAATATACCTGTAGAAATTTGTGAAAAGCCTCAGATTAAAGTTAAAGGCGCAGTTGTAGTTTTTTCAAACATTTTAAAGTCTGCAAAAATTTCGACGTGATTCTAAAAACATTTTGTTGTCTTTGATGTGTATTATTTTCTCGTATAGTGTCCGAAATAATCGCTGGTTGTTTTAGAATGGAGTGGTAGTGTCGGCGAACAGCACAGTGCTAGTCGGAGTGAATGCTATGTCGAAGGACGAATGCACGTGTCCCGTTTGGCGTCCACCGGCTCAATGTCATGCAGGACTTTGTCACAACGACGGCGTCTGTCACAATACTCATCCGGGTTTCTTGTACGTGAAGTTCTTTACGTTTAGTTTCTCCCTTTTCGTTTGTGAATTTTTAGATGAATTCTGTTTTCCATGATTTTTTCCTTTTAATTTCAAATTCCAAAAAGAATTCAAAGATCAGAAGGCGCCCTAGTCTTACCATCAGGATTTCTAGATTCTAAGACTAGGTCGCCGTGGGTTAGTTTTGGCGGTTAAATAAAGGGCTAAGCAGAAAGCTGGATCAAGACCTTGTTTTTCTGATGCTTAGAAAATGGTGTTGAATGCCTTTGTTAACTTGTTTCTACTGCTGTTATCCATCAGAATTTGATGCAGTCAATATTAGGCGGGCTCCCAGAGCTAGGTGTAGAGAAAGTTTAAGGCCATTGCAGCGCTCTGAGTGTGCCATCGCTTTGTAGCTGAGTCTAAACCAGTTGTAACGCGTAGACGGGTGGGAGACGCGGCGTTCTAAAAGCTGACAATATCGATTAGGCAGCGTGTACAATCGATATTGTCCGCTAAATGCCGCGCTACCCGACGACTAAAGTATAGCTCCCACCTTATGTACTGAGAGAGTATTACTAATGAGGACTGCAGACGCCATATGGCGTGGGTAACATAGTCGTGGAAGTGATAGCTGTAGCGAGACACTGTGTTACTCTAACTGGATCTTTTGTTTTATATTTTGGCGCCAAGAAAAGGCAGCGTCTTTTTTGCCCCCCCCCCCCTACTAGTAAAAGGCCATTTTCTTCTTTTTCAGCCCAAAAATCGTTATAGAAAGTGCTTCAGATGACAATAACAAGTGTTATCCTGTGTCAAAATGAATTTTGTTTCAGCTGCGAGTGCAGGAATGATCTACTGAAGGGATCGAGGTGCCAAGGAACAACGAGATCGTTCTCCGGAGACGGGTTCGCGTGGTATAAGCCAATGCCTGCGTGCACAAGTCTCAATGTCAGCATGCAGTTCATGACTATGTAAGTAATAGTGGTATTCTCTTGTGTTCTTAGAGACTTTAAGCGAATCTTTGCGCTGTCCAGATGGAGGGGTACAGTTTGTGCAATTTTGCGTAAAATTTGAAATTGCCCCTCCCCCCTCCAACTGGGATAACACAAATGTGTATCGTAGGGCAAGCTCTAGGTTTTCCAAAACTTAAAAATCGTACGTCTGCAACATTACGCAGTTTTACGTACATTCAGGGTTTCCCTCCAATTACTCAGACATCCGTAGTTATGGAACACAAGCCCGCTAGTGAAATTTCACCGGAAGGTGAGCGGAATTTCATCAGCAGACGAAACAGTCGCTTTTCGGAAAAAGTTTCGAATTTTAGTCGTAGAAATACAGTTGAAGTGACGGTGAAACGCCGTTCACCAGTCGGGCAATTGTTCCGGCGAACCGCAATCAGACTGGCGGTCCATAGCTACGGGTGTTTGAGCGCTTCGTATCGCTAATGTCTCCTCCATTTCAGGCAACCCGATGCTGTTCTGTTCTACAACGGTCCCATGGACACGAAGACGATCGAGAAACAGATTGACTACCGCGATTACATCATCATTCACCTGAGAAGCGGTCGGCTGGTCATGGAGGTAAGAGGAGGTTCTTTCTCCCTAGGGAAAAAAGCAGCCTTGGATGGAACGGTTTCTCTTCTGGTGGATAATTAGCCGTCGTGATGCTTTTTATGTGACGACGTTGCAGATGTCGATGAATGGTATAGCGCCGGTCAACCTTGAGGTAGCATCGACTGCCTTGAATGACGGAACGTGGCACGAACTCGCTGTGACGCAGATTGGAAAGGTCGGTTCTGGGAGGGTTTCGAGGGGTTTAGGCGTTACACGCTACAGTCTCTTTGTACGGTGCTGTAGGGTTTCCTGTGCGCCGTATACGAAAGAGGAATATTGGGATCTATCCTAATCGGGGGGGGGGGGGAGGATGAAGTGATTTGCTTCCCTAATCCCTTTCTTGGGTTTCTACGAAGCCTTCAACTGCTCTCTCCTCCATTACGCGATGGCTTTCATTTAAATTCAGGGAATATGGTTGTGTGGTATAGGATGACGCACGCATATGAATTTCTACGGTTGCCCCTCCCGACCAGGATAAATCCGAATATTGAGATCAACAGTGGTGAAGCTATTACAGTGGGCTATATATTCCATTTTCACGCCAAATTGGACACCGTTGAAATCAAACTGAATTTTTTAAATGTTATATTGAACACTTTTCTCGTCAAAATGGACATTCCTTTATACAAGCATGATGCTTTTGAAATCAGAGTGACTACACTAACTACAGACTCTTCAAGATGGCTAGAAAAATTTTTTGTTCAAGGAAAATTTGGTATGACTTTCTTTGTTTTTATTTTCAGTTCAGCTCCCCAAATGAGTGCAGCAAAATTTATTTTGCTTTAGTGTGAAATTTTTATTTTTTAAACAAAAATAGTGAATCGAAATTTGTTTCGAAGCACAACAAGGCAGCAACTACGTAGTGCATTAAAAGAAGGGGTTGCGCTATGCACTCGAAAAGCGCGTCGCGATTCGAATAAATTTCGCGACGTCTTGGACGAGGGCATGGCGCAATCTCCTCTTCTATACTTAAAATTGCCGCCTTCGTGCTCTTTTAAATAGGTCTTATTTCTCCACAATATTCAAGTATATTTAAACCAACAAAAAATTGTCCTTCAAAAAAATGAGAGTTTGATAGAATTTTAGGCAAGAGTGTTAATTAAAACTTTAAAGAAGGGTATACTAAATTTTTTTAAGACAAAAAGTAATTCAATTCAAATTCCTAGTTATTCTACACTTTTTCGCTCAGCTGCCCGAGTAAGTGTAAAAATTTGATAAAAGCTTTGTTTCTTGAGAAAAATAATAAATTAAGATTTGTTTAAAAGCTCAGCAAGGCAGCAATCGTTTATAGCACTAAAGTGCATCTCAACCTCGAAAATGTCGCTATTCGAATAAATTTCGCGACGTCTTTGACGAGGGCATGGCGCAATCTCCTCTTCTAGTACTAAAAAATGGCCGCCTTTCTGCTGTTTGAAACAAGCCATAAATCATTCTTTTCTCCCAAAGAAACGAGGATTTGATAAAATTTTCGGCATGTGGTAATTTATTGAGTGAGTGAATCTCCTTTCTGGATCTCATTTTTGGATCTCTTTTTGGCACTAAAAAATGCTTGCCTTCCTGGTCTTCAAAATAAGCTATTAACCATTATTGTTCCTCAATTTTTTTTGTAAGATTTCAAGCAGTGTGATCACTTATTGGGCTGATGAATTAAAGCTTCAAAGAAAGTTATAAAATTTTTCCTTTGCAGAAAGTTATTCCAGCCTTTTTTGGAGGGTCCCTAGTTTATCTGGAAGGAGCTCGTTTTGAGCTTGAAGATGTTTAGTTTAATTTCAAAAGCGTTGTTGGCTTGTTTAGCAAGTGTCCAGTTACGTGAAAATCGTAATTTAAGCTTCCCAACATGGACGAAATGTCGACAGTTTCTTCCTCTTGTCACTAACCTCCATATGAAATGGTATTTTTGGTAATTTCAGTACATCGAGCTGGTTGTTGACCAGTGTCGGTATCTTGGCGCTGGTTCAGACGACTCATCCTGCCGGAAATCACTCTACACACCGGACGATGACGAACGTCTGAATATTGTGGCGCCAGTGCAGATTGGAGGTGCGGCTTCTGCGTTAGAAATGTTTCCTCCAGGAAGAAAATGTCAATTTATTCAGGTCTTGCCCCGCTCGCCAACGGTCAAGCCTATCCATCGGCTGTGCCTAGGACTGGACTGAACGGCTGTGTTCGTAACCTGCGGATCAACGACGATCAGTACGATCTGGCCACACCGTCGTACGAGCGAAATTCGATGAGCGGCTGCAAGCTATGGAGCGGCGCGTGCGACAGCAACGCCATCGACAGCCTGACCCATTGTGTCCATGGAGACTGCTATGCCGATATTCAGGTACGTGACGAATGACCTCATCTGGACGGTGAAGGAGGCTAAGTACTCCGCATATTTTCAGGGTAGCACGTCCATGGTGCCGAAGTGTATCTGCGATCCCGGATGGGGTGGTACGCGATGTGAGAAGAAGATCGAGTGGGTTCAAATGCAGTCGGGCGGCTTCATCGACTACTCGCCCAAGATCGCGTTTCCCGAACAGACGAACGACATCGAGTTGCTGTTCATTCCTGGACGAGTCAGTGGCGCCGCTGAGCTCACCTATGGCGCGGACAAATCGCAGGTGAGAGGGGAGCGGATAGGCATTGGGCTTCCTCCTAGTTGAGTTGGGCCAGTGTGAACTTGTGCATTATCACGTACTAGCTGTCGTGATGTTGCGTACTAGACGTTGGATTCGACGCCAGTTCGGGTAGTCAGGGATTCATTATTCTTTTCAAACCCGGTTAATAGGATGCGAATAACAGCATTTTTGAAAAGCACCGTATCTTCGGATGATTCAGATAGGAGTAGCTTTATGAAGAACGGATTTCGGTATGATCTAAATGACTACTTTCACTTCGGATGTTATATCAGATATGCGATTCGGATAGAATACCAGATTTCTGATCAAAGTCAGTTATCAGTTATGGGAATTATCCGAAAGTTCGGTCTGGTGAAAATAGCCACATGTGAATCGTCCTAAGGACCTGTTCATACTCCGCGACGAGAGCGACCCGTCATCCGTGCAGAACATGCAAATCGATTAAAACCGAGTTATTGTCGCCGAAATCTGTTCACATTCGGGCGCTGTCGCTCCCGTCGCTGCTGTCGGCTGTTCATACTTCTCGCCGGCGACAGGAGCTACGGGAGCGACTGGGGCGACGGATGGAGTGTGGAGTACGTAATTACACCATAGCGCACTAGTGTTAAAAGGAAACGATTCCTATTCTAAGATTACTAAGAACTGACTGACAAGAAGTAGACATAATGGTGCAATTGCGTACATCACACTATGTCCGTCGCCCCAGTCGGTCGCGACAAGACTTTTAGTAGATCCCATCCAATTGGCACCGTCAAATTAGCTGTCGGGTGTGCAAGTACGGACAAGCGCCTTATTCGACGACTTACCTCCAGCAAACATGCTCAGAAGGATTAGTGGGAGCTGCGGATGGGTTTGCTGTTGTAGAGATGTGAGAAATAGGTAAACTAGTGTCCAGACTAGGGTAGGGGTGTGGTCTATCCAAGCTGCCTCGTGCTAAAACAGCTCTCGTCGCTCAGAGGGAGTCCGCAGCTGGAGGGAAGAGACTCCAGGATGTGGGGCAAAAATATCGCAACACAGGAGAGCCGAACCCCCGAGCTCAACCGTATGAAGCAACCCCACTACCCACTGCGCCATGATCCGCTTGCCAGTAGCGTCACCACGGGCGTACAAGAGACGTCAATGCGAGCCACAACGCATCGACGCAGGCGCACGCTACAGTATACCGCACGCCGCGCGCTCCAATTTGATGCGTTCTATCGAAGACGTATTGTGTCGCTTCTGTCGCTCCAGTCGCTCTTGTCGCGAAGTATGAACAGGCACTTATTCGACTAGGAAAAGTTATTCGACTTTGTCTTACCATCAGGTGTATCTCTAAACGACGAAGATAAACTTCACAGTGAGCACCTGTATCCTTTAAATGGTAGAAAAATACGGCCGTCTTTAAAAAGTCCCTGAACCTGCCGAGTTAGGGGCCCTAAAATTTACTGTGGAATCGCTCAGACTCACAAGGCAGTACTTTCCAACATCGATTGTGCAGAAAAAATGCAAAAATACTGCAAGGGAAGGAATCGAACATCTGACCCCGTGCGTATGAAGCGTATTTTTGCTTGTTTTCTATATATTCGATGTTTGGAAGCTATTGTGTTGTGAGATTTTGCGATTCCATAGTGAAGTTTCAGTCCACTAACTCGGTAGGTTCAAAGACTTTGCATGAAAGGGACGCATTCTTCTACTATTTGAAGGGTGGAGTCGCGATGGTGTTCATTTTTGCCGTTAAGATCGGCTGATGGTGAGACCCTTTCCTGGTTCTCCGATGATGCTATCAGTTAGCTCTGATTAGGGCCTGATCATAGCTCGGACAGGAAACAAGTTTTGATTATCACCAGGTGGTTGTTTGTCATTAATCGATCCATATACCTTCCATGAGCGACTCAATCGTTCTCCTTATTACCTTTGAGAAATGCTTAAGCATAGAAAATACGACGAAATGGAGTTTTTTCTTCAAAAAAAAAAATCGGCTTTAAGAAATGAAACTCCCAGTTTCAGAACTATGTCTCGACGTCGGCAGAGATGACATCCGATGGTCTGACACCAATGGCCAAGTTTGACTTGGGCGGAGTGAGAAACTCGATGACGCAGCTTAAAATCAGCGAACTGTCGCTGAAAGAGAACTCGTCATACTGGATGCATTTCACGAGGAATCCGACAAGGTGAGCTTTTGGGTGTCGCTGGTGGCAAGGAAAGTGCTACATTTAGGTTTCTATACTTCTTGTCAAATGATCGATCAATTTTTGAATTATTTTTGAGGTTGAAAGAAAATTGAGGGTTATTTTCTAAGTTTTTTTTAGAGCTTATTTGGTCTTGCCGCGGGTTTAAGCCCTAGTTTATACTTGCGCCACCACGTGACGCAGCACTGCAATTGCCATAGATATCGATTTTTCGCGCCGCCTGATCGATATCTATTCCGACCATGGTGCCGCGCCGCGCAGCGTCGCAACTATAAACCAAGGCTAACGCTAGACCATACCCTGTCGTGTATTCTGTGAGTACGGATCTGCCGCTAATATCAGCTTGAGAGCCCGTAGAAAATCCACAGGCGCTTAGCGTCGTGCAAACCTAGCATTGACCTATTGGAAAAGGTACAGAACAGCTTCACTAGGAAGTTGATGATTAGAATGCTTGGGTTCATTTATGACCAAATTCCTCCTAGTGCCGAAAGGAATCAAAACTTCGGTCTTCACAAGTTGTCTTCTCGAAGGAAGGCTAATGACTTGCTATTACTTCACAAAATTATGTTTGGTAAGTGTGGCATCAAGACGGCGGAGTTCCTACCGGTGAGGGCTACCTCAGTCACCAGGAGTGGGCCCATCAAGCTCCAGGTTAAGACGGCTAAGCTCAATTGTAGGCGGTACTTCTTCGTTAACAGGACAATCGGGCCTTTTGAGAAACTACTAAAAATTGACCACGGCGGGTTACGCTACACTACTTTCAAAAAACTGGTTTATAAGGAGCTTAGTCCCTGAGGTCATGCATTTTCCCATTCTCTTTCAGTTCTATAGCTATCCTCAGTTTTCTTCTTTTGTTATTCTATCTCACGATGTTGTTGTTATGTGTTGTGTTGGATCCTACTCTAGTGTTGTTTCTGCGCATAAGTGTCACTTATGTAATAAACATACATACATACCTAGGCATTCTGACCAAGTAAGGGTCTCAGGGTGCATGTAGCGCAGTCGTGGGGGTGCCGGCTGTCGCGTGCGCCGGATTCCAGGTTCCTGGTTCGGATCTCCCGCCCAGGCCAACCAAGCCTTCCATCCCTCCGGGGTGGTGAATTGGTACCAGACTTGTCTGGGAAGGATAGAGCGCTGACTTGTTCATCGGCTGGCCACCGCAAGTTGTTGTATGGCCAGACACGCATTCAAGTCGCATCCACGGTATCCCGTAGAATTAGAGTGCATGGCGCATTCCAAAAGGGATTGAGTAACGCCGTCCTTTATTCTTTGTTCTTATAAGGGTCTCAGGTATATGTCTGAGAGACGAAAATAAATACCACAGCGGCAATATCCCCTTCAAATAGTAGGAAGTATGTTCCATTTTTGCAATTTCCTTGAACCTATCGTGTTAACGGTCCTGAAATTTTACTACAGAATCGTACCGTCGGATAAGGCAGTACCTTCTAAACATCGAATATGCGGAAAAAATGCAAAAATACTGGTTCAAAGTGACGAGGTCAGGTGTTCGAGCCCCTACCCACGCAGTATTTTTGCGTATGTTCTGCTATTCTATGTTTGGAAGGTATCGCCTTGTGCGACGGTACGATTCTGTAGTAAAATTCCAGGGCAATTAACTCGGTGAGTTCAAAGATTTTGCAGAAATTGAACGCATTTTTCTACAATTTGAAGTGTGGAGATTCTCGGAGCGGTTTTCATTTTCGTCTTTCAGACATTCGCCTGACCAGAGGCCCGATTCATCAACAACTAAACCCGCGGGTATGCGGGGTATAAGGGAAAGAGATAAAATAAGAGGCAGATAGTGATAAGGCAAGAGTCAGAGATGCAGAAGTCGTTGTGGGTATCTCCACCCCCTATACCCGCGGGTTAGCCGTTGATGAATCCGGCCCCAGGAAACTATCTCAACGATAGGTCGGAACGGCCCAAGTGTTGTATATCGGCAGAATCGCCTCTCTCTGGGAAACAACAGAATGCAAAGATCTCTACCCCAATACAACTCTGCGCAGAGTTAGGGACGACGGAAGGTGAGCCGTTGGCGGCGTTAGCCCTCTGCCTGCACGCGGAGGGTGAGCACAAGTTGGCTGGAAACAGCGATGACGAGCGAGCGATGATGGCGCAGTGGGTAGAGGGCGGCGTAATCCTCACAATCGCTGTTTCCAGCCAACTTGTGCTCACCCTCCGCGAGCAGGCAGAGAGCTAACGCCGCCAACGGCTCACCTTCCGTCGTCCCTAACTCTGCGCAGAGTTCTATTGGGGTAGAGATCTTTGCATTCTGTTGTTTCCCAGAGAGAGGCGATTCTGCCGATATACAACACTTGGGCCGTTCTGACCTACCGTTGAGATAGTCTCCTGATGAACCCGTTCCTGATAAGTATGAGTTCATAAAGCTTCAAAGGCAATGTAGGAAAGCGCTAGCTGCTCTCCAATATTAAACCAGAACACATCTGGTTCAATTTCAATCGATTTTGCACGTTAAGCAGCTGCATGTTCCAGAGCGTCGCTGTCGATCGACGACGCGTACTACACGTCGCAGGTGCTGGACCCGTCCGGCAATGCGCAGTCGTTTGCGCTGCAAGTGAACGAGCTCTTCCTAGGAACGCACAGCGGTGGAAGAGGCTTTCAGGTTCGTCAAGCTCATCATCAGATGAGCGTAATGAAACGCGGTTGTCTGTCTGCTTTTTCGCTGGCTGTTCTATTGCCGCCACATTAAAGGGATGCGTTGGAACGTACCGATGGTCGAACCAGAATCTTCCACTACGACGACCGTCCAATCAGGCTGTCGATCCGGACGATGAGAGCATTGTGTCGATCACGAAGTCCGAAGGAGTCTCCGATGGTCAGTGCCTTTTCCTCAGCTGGGAAGTCTGTTAGGAAGGCAATGAATGGGTACTGTGGAACCGAATATGGCCCAAGTCTTTGGGAAAACGGTTTGCGAATTCGAAAAAACCCATTAAAAAGTTTGAACCTGTCAAGATATACAGTTTCCAAGGTAACTGGGCTCTTTTCAAATCAAATTGTACTTGTTTCAAAGCGAATTCATCACTTTTTACACCAACCTGGCACTTCACATCGCACTGGTTTAATTACCCAAGTTTGAGGTACTTTTAAGATCCGACCCAATTCACATTGTGGTCAGTCAAATTTTGGAAATCTCTAAATAGAATAGAAAAAAGAACTGGACACTCATCTAACCAAGCTCGACGCTTCTAAAACCACAATTTCTCCTGAAAAATAAAAATTTTATAAAAATTTCGTGCTGTTGGTTCACATATCGGCACAGTTGGGGTTTTTTTTAAATAGAAAGTTCAAAGAAAGTCGTACCAAATTTTCCTTGGACAAAAAATTGTTCTAACCTTCTTTGGAAGTCCCTGATGTGATATGGAAGACCGCGTTGGGCATTTTACAAAATAAGTTTCTCTCACTTCATACTAAAGCTCTCCAAGACGGTTAGAATATTTTTACCCAAGAGGATTTAGTATGATTTTCCTTGAAATTTTTAAATTCGCTAAGTTCAACTGCCCCAGTAAGTGAAGACACTGAATTTTTTATAAAGTTTTTATTTTTCGAAGCAAAATAACGACTTGAAATTTGTTTTAAACTGCAGGAGGGCAGCTGTTTTTAGTGCTAAAAGAAGGATTGCGCCATGCATTCGTCCAGTAAGCCGTGATTTTCATTTAATTGATGGTAAAAATCTGCTGGAGTGTAATTACACATTTATAAACGATACGACAGAAGCAATTGTAAAAAAAACCACGTTTCTTCACTTTGCTGTTTCAAGTAAACTGCATTTAATCTATCAATCAAAGCAAATTTGCAACGAGCTAGGCGAGGGCATGGCGCGATCTCTTCCTTGAACAGATTGTTGTCTTCTGTGCTCTATAGTGAGCTTAAGATCACGCATTTTCTTGAAAAATCAAATTTTTACATAAATTTCATACAATTACTGGATCTATCCTAGTCCGGGGGGGGGGGGCACATAACTAAAAACTAGGTAACAAGATGAATGGAGAATTACCGAGCGGCACCTAGAGAACGAGTTGGAACCTAAAAGAAACCAAAAACGAACGAACAAAAAAATCGCTGCGGTTTACAACCGTCTCGGCGGGCGAAGAGCGACGGAATGGTGGCATGCCACGTGCTGACCCGCGGCGGACATGTTATAACCAGGAGCTAACACGGTGAATAGGACGCGTAAAGCTGCATGCCGCGTGCTGACCGCCGCCTGACATGTTTAACCAGGATCCAACATGGTGAGGAGGGCACACAACTTTGCCGGCTTAGAGCCGCAACAAATGTACTTTTTTTGTTTTTTATTTGTGACTTTTTCTTGTTTAGGGTCCTATGTTGTTCTGTAGGAGCCACTCGATAAGTCTCAAGTGAATTTGTTACATATAATACTTTTTAGTTATATGTCCCCCCGGACTAGGATAGATCCCAATTACTCACTTATTGGCGCAGGTGAGTTTTAAAAAAGTTCAAAGAAAGTCGTTCTAAATTTTCCTTGGACAAAACATTGTTCTAACCTTCTCCAAGAGTCTCTAATGTAATGTGGAAAAGGCTCGGTTTGAAGATGTTCAGTTTGGTTTCAAAAGCACGAAGCTTGCTTAGAAGAGTTTATTTTGTTTATTTTGAGTGTCCAACTTGATTTGAAAGGTGTTCAACTTCGTTCGAAAAGTGTCCAATTTGATTCGAAGAGTGTTCATTTGACGCGGAAATGGTATATCAGCTTGAGTTTACGTATTTCTCCCTAAAATAGGCTGAAATAGGCCTTAGAAGCTTTTGGCACTCTGCGGGTTGGCACCCATTGCTCTGCAGATGCTCCGCCAATACCCTCCCAGCTGCGATAATCACCTGTTCTGCTGCCAATGCATCCCGCGGAAGTGTGTTTCGAAGTTGTAGCAGTGCAAATGCCAGAACAGCAGAGTCCAGTCACTTTTTATGGCGGCTGTTTTTACGGGAGATCTACAGATGTCCCTTCCTCGGTGTTTTTTGGCTTATCGCGTTGTTATCGACAACCGATGGCTGTGGCCGTTTTTCAGCGGACGGGTGCCGCTGCACTTTTTCTCCCAGAGACCTATTTTTTCCCGCATTCTCCGTCGTGCTAGCAACAAGTGGCATTCCGTCCCGCCGGGGAAGGGAGTTAGGCGTCTCGGCCGGGAGTAGAGGGACTCAAAATTTCACGTTTGATGAGGAAAACGCGACCAACTTTGCCTGTTACAGGATGCAGTCTGCTGATCACATGCGCGCAGCTGCCGATCGGTTACTGCAGTGGAGCGATGGTGTGCATGGACTTCTGGAAAGGCGCGTTTTGTACGTGTCCTGAGGGAGCGAATGCGATGCTCGGTGACGATGGACAGGTGTGTTTGGAAGGATTTTAGTGACCACTTCTAGTCTTTGAGTGCTTTGGAAGAAGTAGATCCCTGGTTCATGGCGCGGTTCAATCCGACATCTAGGTGCAATCCTAATTGGAGGGGTGCACACTAGGCTACTTGACATTGGTTGATCTTAGCCCTAGTTTGCACTTGCGCCGCCACGCGGCGCGGCACGATGGTTGGATAGCCCTAGTTTATACTTGCGCCACCACGCGGCGCGGCATCATGAGCGCCATAGATATCGATTTATCGCGCCGCCCGGTCGATATCTATCTCAACCATCATGCCGCGCCGGGCGCAAGTATAAACTAGGCATAGATATCGACCGGGCGGCGCGAAAAATCGATATCTATGGCAATCGTGGTGCCGCGCCGCGTGGCGGCGCAAGTGTAGACTAGGGCTTAGCCGGATTGCGAGCACTGAGGGACCTGTGCGCCCGTTTTCTAATGGGCAGCGACAGTCTGAATGCGCACAAAATTGCATAACTGCGTCTACGAGGCTTTGCTCAAGCGATGGAGGAGCAGAAATGTCTATCGGATTCAGAAAATGTCTAGCCAGCATGGATCCATTCTTAAGGAAGGCACGGGCGAATACATTTACCAGAGAAAGATCTCAGGGGAAAGTCTGGATGGCCAAAACGGATACCACTAAACCCCTTCCCTTAATAAAGTAGTGAAATAGGTTCTTTTTAGCAAACTCCTTGAATCTTCCTCGTTAGGAGTCCTAAAACTTTACTGTGGAATAGCACAGCCGCACAAAGCAATACCTTCCAGTCGTTGAGTATGCGGAAAATGCAAAATACTGTAGCCCAAGGAGTCGCACCTCCGACTATGGGCCTGTGAATCAGTATTTCTGCAACTTTCTGTATGTTCATTGCTTGGAAGGTATTGCTTTGTGCGGCTGTGCTATTCCCTAGTAGTTTTAGGACTCCTAACCAGGTAGGTTGAAGAAGTTTGCTAAAAAGGACCTATTTCTCTACGTTATTAAGGGAAGGGATTGAGCGGTATTCGTTTTCGTCATCCAGACTTACCCCTGAGATCTTTCTGTGCTAAGTATATTCGCCCGTGCCTTCCTTAAGGATGGATCCATGCTGTTCTAGTCGCTTTTCTGAATCCGATATACGTTCTGCTCTTCTGCCATCTCTTGAACAAAACCTCGTAAAGTGCAGCTGTGCAATTTTGTGCGCATTCAGATTCTCACACCACATGGGAAATGATCGTGGAATTCCGTAAAAGTTTCCGCATCTATTTGTCTCTGAGGTAGTCGTCTTCTATGCATCAAAAACTACTACTTTAATGTTCAATTCATTTTCCTTAGCCCTAGTTTATACTTGCCCCGACACGCGACGCGGCACAACGACCGCCATAGATATCGATTTTTCGCGCCACTCGGTCGATATCTATGGCGACCATCGTGCCGCGCCGCGCAGCGGCGCAGCTGTATACTATGGCTTAAGCATCAAGCGGCTGGTAGTGAGGTCGTAAGATCCAATAACGATGTTGTTGCGATCAAAACTCTAGCATCAGGCGGGTCTCGAACCTGCATCTCCTGCTGACGAGGCAGGAATGCTCGACGCCATTACTTTAACGTTGTTTTTCAGCTTGTTGGATGTGGTGAGACCTTGGCTGTAGCGAAGTTGGGCATCAGTAATCCAGCCATTATCCTGATCCTGGTCTCGCTGGTGCTGTTGATAAGTAAGTCTTCCGCTATTTTTGCTTTATCACTTTCGGATCTATCCTAGTCCTGGGGGGGGGGGCACATAACTAAAAAGTCTTATAGGTATCAAATCCATTTCAGACTTACCGAGCGGCTCCTACAGAACAACGTCTACACCTAAACAAGAAAAGTCGCAAATAAAAAACGAAAAAATCACATTTGTTGCGGTTGTAAGCAGGCAAAGTTGTGTGCCCTCCTTACCATGTTAGATCCTCGTTATAACATGTCAGGAGGCGGTCAACACGCGGCATGCGGCTTCATGCGCCCTCCTCACCATGTTAGACCCTGGTTATAACATATCAGCCGGCGGGCAGCACGCGGCATGGCTCCATTGCCTCGCTTTTTGCCCGCCGAGACGGTTGTAAACCGCGGCAATTTTTTAATTTTATGTTTGTTCGTTCGCTTTTCAGTTCCTTTTAGGTTTCATTTCGTCCTCTAGGAGCCGCTCGGTAAGTTTCAATTTATTTTGTTACCTATTTTTTAGTTATGTGCCCCCCCCCCCCGGACTAGGATAGATCCTCACTTTCTATAGAAGAGAAATTAGATCTATCCTAGTCCAGGGGAGCCACATAACTAAAAAATAGGTAACAAAATAAATTGAAACTTACCGAGCGGCTCCTAGAGGACGAAATGAAACCTAAAAGGAACTGAAAAGCGAAGGAACAAACATAAAATTAAAAAATCGCCGCGGTTTACAACCGTCTCGGCGGGAAAAGAACGACGGAATGGATGCATGCCGCGAGCTGACCGCCGGCTGACATGTTATAACCAGGATCTAACATGGTGAATAGGGAGCATGAAGCCGCATGCCGCGTGCTGACCTCCGCCTGACATGTTATAACCAGGATCCAACATGGTGAGGAGGGCAGACAACTTTGCCGGCTTACAACCGCAACAAATACAATTTTTCGTCTTTTTCTTTGCGACTTTTTCTTGTTTTGGGGTCCTTGTTGTTCTGTAGGAGCTGCTCGGTAAGTCTCAAGTGGATTTGTTACATATAATACTTTTTATGTTATGTGCCCTCCCCCGGACTAGGATAGATCCGAGAAATGTTACGAATAATGGACAATATGGGGTAGAATTGCTTGTATTCTTGTCCATGTCTAGGAATGAGGTTCTATAACAGTGCAAGAGATATGTGTAATGGATGGAGATGTCATTCAAAATGACGGGTAGTTGTGCTGAGTAGTCAGACTATCGCCCTTTAATTGTTTGTCCTTACGGCAGTGACCAATCCTTAGCTTGATATGGCCTTTTAAATATTTTTGAAATTCAACTTAGGGCGGCGTAAATATCTTGAGTATCTTCCTAAAGAAGCTGTATAAGAGTGAATCGTTGCAAAGAAACTATAAAATTCGAAATTTATTCGATGGTTTCAGTGCTGGTGATGTTGATGATGGTGTATGCTCGTCGTCAGACGACACCGTTCGAGACAGTTCGACCAGAGGATCTCAATCGCGATAATCTCCGACCGTATGCTATCGAGGGAGGAGGCGAGGCGGATAATGATCAGGTTGGTGACCTTTGAGGGAATTTTTGAGGCTCAAACGATCCGGAAACCCAACAATCTGGAGAAATGGACCCTCCTTGTCGTGCAAGACCTTTATTCTGATGAGTGCATTGTTTTCAGTACTCGATCGCTAACTTGCGAAAGCCAGTGATGCCGATTGACGGTAATGGCTTATCGCTGGGTCCGCCGGCACCGATGTACGGCCGACCGCCGATTGGTGAGTGTTTCCTGCCCGCAGGCTGTTATCTCAACGAGTTTCTGCTCAGTTTCCAAGGATTTCAAGTAATTGTGTGTTCCGTTGCAGACGACAGGTTGCGATCTCAATTGCACGATCTCGAATCTGATCAGAATGCCGCTCCGTTCGATGAAATTCGGATCTACGAGGACGAGAAGGACACCGTATCGGTGGTCACGTTAGAGTCTCTCGGCTCCATACCAGACACGGAACGGCAACCGGTGAGTGGTTTGGGCCTTCCTTGGTCCCTTCTTTGCTTTCTATAACAGAACAGTTTTTTGAGGTCTTAAAAAGAATAATTTGGAGCGGGGGGGGGGTGGGGGTCGATGTTAGTTGCTATACGAGTTTGGTGGGTGCGAAGAATTTCAATGATCCTCCTACGATGTGATGGAGCGCGTTCTATGTGGATCTAAAATGCCAAATTGAGCCCCGAAAAACATGAAATACAAAATGAAACAAAAAGGAAGGCACTCACCCGCAGCCGTCGGTCGGAGGCGTAGCCTTTGGACTTAAAGGACTCATACAACCTATCTAACGAGGGTCCTCCCACGGGGAAGAGCGCGTCACGACGCGCGAAGAGAGTGAAGCCCACAAATGGCCGAAGGGGCCCAAAATCGTCCACTTCGCGCGTCGTCGCATGGCCCCGCCCGCGTTCGATACGGTAGATGAGCTCCTTAAGTCCAAACCAAGGCCTCCCGCTGACGCTTATGGGTGTGTTCCCTTCTACTTTATTTTGGATTTGATGTTTTCCGCGCTCTATCACATCCTAGGTGGATCATTGAAATTCTCTGCACTCACGCAACTCCGATAGCGCCAGAGTGCGATTACGGACGGTACACCGTGCTGCTGCTAGTCCCAACGCCGATTAGAGCTGGAGCGCGAAAACTTTTGGGCGCCCTACTTCTTAGGCCCCGTTTATACTTCGTTGCGGCGCGATGCGACGCCACGCATAGTGGCCATATTGATTGTGCGACGCGATCGATCAATTTGGCCTCATTGCGTGGCTATCGTGTCGCACCGCAACGAAGTATAAACGGGGCCTTAGGCTCTCTGGCCATTTCGTCACTTATCCAACACGGCCTGCCTGGTAGAGCGATTTACTGCTGCTGCTTCAACAATTCGACTTATTCTGTGGGAGTTTAGTTAGGGAACGACTATTTGTTTGCAGAGCCAGGCAGAGAAATGGACTCCAGGGTGTGGTGGATACAAGCTGCTCGTGTGAAAACTGCTTTCCTCGCTCAGGAGGAGTCCGAAGCTGGGTTCTGCGCTCTTCGAGCGGCGAAGCGCATAGAGCTGGAGTGCATATGGCTTTAAAAATGCGCAGAAAACGCCTGAAAATTGTGTAGACGCCAAACCCCTCAAATCTGAACAAGTCAGTTGAATTGCAAAAACGCTGTAATGCATGAGAAGCGAACCCCTGACCTCGCTCGCATGAAGCAACGCCATTATCCATCGCGCCATGAGCCGCTTTCCCGCAGTGCCGTCTTCGGCGTACAAGAGGCCAGCAGGGCACAGCTCCATCGCTAATCGGCGTTGGGACCACCAGCAGCTCGGTGTAATTGTGGAAATAATGGTCATTTCCTAACTAATCCCCACAGAAGTCGAATTGCTGAAATAACAGTCACTGCCTAACTAAACCCCACAGAGCATACTTCGCGACAGCAGCGACATGAGCGACGAGAGCGCAGCGTGCGGAGGTATGAACTTGCGACAGCAGCGACTGGAGTAAATAGAGCGACAAGAGCGACAGAGCGACAGCGCCGGCGCTTGAGTATGAACACTTGGCGGCGCGCGCTTCGTTTTAATCGATTTGCATGTTTTGCACGGGCGGCGAGAGCGTCAGAACGCAGCGCGCGTGGCGTACCCGGCTTGTCGCTCACGTCGCCCGTGCAAAACATGCAAATCGATTAAAACCAGGCGCGCGCCGGCGCTTTTGCCGCTCTAGTCGCTCCAGTCGCTGCTGTCGCCTGTTCATACTTCCGCGCGCTGCGCTCTCGTCGCTCTTCTCGCTGCTGTCGCGAAGTATTAACAGGCCCTTAGGATTGAACCAGACCTTGTTGGATAGGGGCAAAATGTCGGGGAAGCCTAAGGGCCTGTTCATGCTTCGCGACAACAACGACAAGAGGGACGAGAGCGCAGCGTGCTGAAGTATGAACAGGCGACAGCAGCGACAGCACCGGCGATCGAGTATGAACACTTTTTGGAAGCTCGAGACTTGATTTTAATCAATATGCTTTGCACGGGTGACGAATTGATGTTGTCGCGAATCATGAACAGGCTTTAAGGAGCAGGGCGCCTGAAAGTTTCCGCGCTCCAACGCTAATCGGCGTTGGGATTAGAAGCGGCGTGGTGTGTCTCAATGTTTTTCATAGCGCCGGAACACCTTGTCTGATTCTTAAGTTGTTTAGCTGCCAATACAAGCATTGATTTCCGTTCGTTTTCAGGCGTGGGAGCAGCGCTTCACGTCATGAGTTGTCGAAGAAGACTCAGAGCAGCGTTCACCGTTCGTGTCCATCATTCCTTGTTCCTTCGTGATGATCTGTAGACAATCGATATCTCGGTGAAAAGTATTCTTCGAACATTTCTATTTCTATTCATTCTAGCGAGAATGTCTTTGTACTAACACTGCTTCTTTCCCAACGTTGTGCTGCTCCTTACTAGGTGACTACTAATGATATGATATGATATGATGATCAGTCTTATCACATTTAAGCACGCGCGCACATACACATTGTTCACACTGCATGCGGGTCGATGACATGTTTTATGGTTTCACACTGGCTTCCAATACTGCTATTTAACTTGCTTTCGCTATTTCAATGCTCAGTGTGCATTTTGTTTTTCATTGTCGAAAGTTTACGATTATTATTATTATTGTTTCTATTATATCTCCCTAGATGGATACAGGAAAGACGGCGGACGTCTCACGTCACTGTCACGCACGCACGGTCTTTGATGATGAATTCTGCCGGAGTTGTATTATGTTGTTATATTTCTAGTAAGTATTTTTTGAAGATTTCCCCCGTTTTCTAGATCAAAATTGCTGTATATGATGATTTATTTCGATTGTGTGTGTGTCGGGATATGGTCAATCCCGTGTGGTGCCTCCGTGAATCACCGCCCCATTCAATCACTTTCAACTCCAAGCGACATATGAGATGATTCCCGCCCCACTTCCTCCTCGGACCCCTCCCTAGTGTTACTGCCTGCCAGTCCCATCGAATCGCTCCAACGTAACTTCTTTCTGTACCATTTCTCTTCACTCACTCACTCACTCACTCACTGCTGTGTATTCCTCTGTATGTACTTAAGTACCCTACTAATTCACCCCTTCCCTTCGTTGAGAGTCCTTCAAAGGAATTCACAACACTCTCACGACGTGTGTCCGTGTTATTTATTCGTTGTATGTTTTCATCTTCATATGAAATAAAACTATACATAAATCTTCTTTAGAAGAAGTCGTGTCGGACGAGTTTTGTCAGCAGTTTTAGTTGGCACTATGCCAAGTTGGACGAGTTGTCCCGCTCCCGTTTGGCATCACACCAATTTGGACGAGTTTCCCCTCCCTCGTTTGGCACCACGCCAGCTGGGACGAGTTTCCCCAGCAATTTTCATTGGCACTATGCCAAGTCGGACGAGTTTCCCCGCTCTCGTTTGGCATCGTGCCAATTTGGACGAGTTGGCTTGCTCGCGTTTGGCGTCATGCCAATTTGGACGAGTTCTCCCGCACCTGTTTGGCGTCATGCCAGGTGTAGGCTACAGCGGACCATTGGCTACAATGTAGGCTACAACAGACCACAGTGGGCATCAAAGGGGCGGCCCACGTGGACGAGTTTTCGCGCCCCGGCTTGGCATCGAGCCAGATCGGACGAGTTGTTCGCCGGGCACTTGGCATCGAGCCAAGTCGGACGAGTTGTAGCGTCAGCGGCTTGGCACCATGCCAATTCGGACGAGTTGTTCGTCAGCACCTTGGCATCATGCCACATCGGTTGACTCGCTTGGAACACTTCCAAGATTTCTCTCACCGACTTTACGCCGTTTTTCGTCATCTTTGGATGCAATTTTTGGGGATTTTTTTATTCGTGCCTTCCTTCTACACTACTAAAGCTGCTATCTCTTCGTATAAGACTACTCTATGATGAAGTGTGACGGTCTTGTTGGACAAAACTTGAGTCCGATCTATATCTGCTCTCTATCAGTTCCTGCAATTCAACAATCCTTACACCTAATTACTGCCTTACACATACGATCTACAGCTGTGTAACTAAGGACTGAAACTGATCACTAATAGAAGGATCTTTAATAAATAAATGCAATATTAAGCGGCCATTTCTACATCAATTAGTAGAAGGATCTGTGCACCGCTCAAACGTGGTTTATACTGACGACATCGTGCAGTGCGACGATGTAAGAGCCACCTATATCGATTATGCAGCGCGTAAGATCAATATAGATGCTGCTCGAGCAGCCGCACTGCTCGGCGCCTAAGGGGACGTTTATGGTTCGACCAGTGTGCGCGCAACCCGATGTCGTGTGTAGTGGCCGAATTGATTAATCGCGTCGGTCGATCAATTTGGCCACTACATATGCGTCGCGCGCACACTAAACGACCCCTTAGGTCCCGTTTATACTTCTAACGCCGAGCGATGCGATGGCGATAGATATAGCGCCCAAATCGACCGATTGCGTCGCTCGATCAATGTGGCCACAATACGTGGCGTCGCGTCGCTCGGCGGCGAAGTGAACGGGCCTTTAAGCTGCACCGCTGCGCGACGCGGCGCAGTGATAAGCTCCCATATCGATTCATCGCTTGCGCGATCGATACGGATGCTTACCATTACATCGCGTCGCGCCGCGATGGAGCTCTGAATGTCTCCTAAGGAACGAAATCCGAACGATGTGAACACAGCGATAAGCTTTTCTTGCAGATATTTCGTCAATAATCTGTTAACCTGAGTTGGATGTAATGTCGACGATTCTATCAACAATAGCAACAGACAAAGAGGAGCTATTACATAACACAGAAAGCTTCAATCCTTTAAGCTCGCTATTAAGACACACACAGTTCTTAGAAAAAGCTCATTGTAAGTGGGTTTAATCATTAGCAACACAATGAGAAGACTTTCCACACATGTGAAAAAAGTTGTGGATACGGCCAACGACTTAATTGTCCTCCTCCATCAATGCCTAGCCGCTCCAACTGCTTAAGGGATTGATCTCGAACATCATCGCCTAGACGGACGGCAGTCTGCTGAAATGCCAAACTATTCACGATTAAATTAATCCATTACATCCGATTTAATCCATCAATTAAGTTTGAAAGCTAGTTATGGTTACACAGTTTACACTGGATCCGACTGCGATTCGGATAATTCGAATGCGTCATTTTTTCAAAACTCCGGATAAATGGATCATGCTGATAATATCAGTTCTGGAAAGCCCGTATCCAAGGATGTTTCAGATAAGGGTAATTTTGGCACTATTGTACTTTACGGACTCCAGGATTGCCGTAGGTTCGGTAGGTACCGGTGACTAAGGCTCTCGAGGGTATAATCACCGATTTCGCCCAAACTTCGCCTAAAGGGGTTATTTGGGGTGCTGATCACGAATCTGACATCAGTTTTTCGTTTTACCCTGGAGTACGGTAGGTTACGGTAGGTGCGGGTGATTAAGGTTGCCAAGGTGCATGATCACCGATTGCGAGCAATGCCATCCTTCTAAGCCATTCCTAGAATTCGGCTGCGTCCACGTTTAGCTTGTCAAAGACGTCCTTCAGCTTGAAGTCGCGCAGTTCTTCCTGGAGGCGGTTGTGGAACAGTGAGTGGAGGGCCATGATGCTTAGATTGATATCTATCGACTAAGCCTTCGCCTATCGAAGAGCTTCTCGCAAAAATGGTTTCCCGCTGATTTGCGAATTTTCAGGCGATCGCTGCGGGACCGCTTGCATGCAGTGCACCACAGATAACCCCTATAGCGGAAGTTTGCGCGAAATCAGTGACCATGACCGTAACCACCCGTACCTACCGTAACCTACCGTACTACAGCGTAAAACGAAAAAAGGATGCCAGATTTGTAACCAGGACCCCAAATAACCACCATAGGCGAAGTTTGGGCGAAATCGGTGATTATGACCTCGACAGCCTTAGTCACCGGTACCTACCGTAATCTACCGTAATCGGCCGCAATTTCAAAAACGGATGTCAGATTCGTGATCAGCACCCCAAATAACTCCCTGGGCGAAGTTTGGGCGAAATCGGTGATTATGACCTCGACAGCCTTAGTCACCGGTACCTACCGTAATCTACCGTACTCCAGCGCAAAACGAAAAACTGATGTCAGATTCGTGATCAGCACCCCAAATAACCCCCATAGGCGAACTTTGGGCGAAATCGGTGATTATGACCTCGACAACCTTAGTCACCGGTACCTACCGTATCTACCGTAATCGGCCGCAATTTCAAAAACGGATGTCAGATTCGTGATGAGCACCACAAATAACTCCCTGGGCGAAGTTTGGGTGAAATTTTTTTCGATCTCTCCTCGTCCTTTGGAGTCCGTAAAGTACAATAGTGCCGTAATTTTTGCTGGACAGGAAGTCTGGATGATTCAGATTTATTCGAAAATCCTGTCTCTTATCTGGATATCCCATATCCAATCAGAAGAAGATTTTTATTTAATCATCCATTATTTAATCAACGTTCTGCTAACGTTCTTCTAACTAGCGAAAATCACTCTCATGTTAATCATCCTAACATCTCAGCATTTCAAAAATGCCATTATACGCATAACTCATTTATCCGGGGTGTTTGAAAAAACCACGGATCCGAACTATTCGAATCTGCGTTGGATCCAATGTTATATTATTTAGTGTTTTAAAAACTGTACAGGTCTGAAGAATCATGAAATTCGAATCTATGGGGGACTGCTATCAACTAGCACGATCCTGACGAACACACCCCGAATGGTTACCGTATCATTTAGGCACGAGTTAGCGATGGAGCGCGAAATCCTTCATCCCTAGCCCACACACGCGAACCCTTCGTCGCCCAGGGAATGCGGATCTGGGTTCTGCGCTCGAACCAGGCTAGGGAAGGGACTCCAGGGTGTTTGTCATCCAAGCTCCTCGTGTGGAAACTGCTTTCGTCGCCCAGGGGCAGCCCGCGGCAGGGTTCTGGGCTCAGGCGAAACGCGTACGGCTGGAAAATGAGCAAGAAATGCCTCAAAATTGCACATATGTCAAAGCCCCTCAAATCCCAAATAGCTGAAGTGCAAGTGTGCCACAACGCTGGAAAACCGACCCCCCTACCTCCCTCTCATGAAGCGACGCACTATCCACTGCACCACGACCCGCTTACCGAAAGGGCCATCGCGGGCGCACAAGAGACCAAACGATTGTCATCGTGGATGGCACACGATCTCTAGGCAAGGAGGGTGCAGACAGCTTTCTATCACAGTTTCCGCGCTCCATCGCTAACCGGTATACGGTAACCATTCGGGGGTACATTCGTCAGAATCGTTTTACACCGCTATGAAAGCTATAGAAACGAACAAACAGAGAAGCATCTCCCAACCAAGAAGGCGTCATCCACTACGTCACTATGTTTTACATAACTCGGCGCAAAGAAAGTTCTTGGTATCAATCAAACGATAATCGCCACTCTCTCGATGAGTGTTTGGCGTCATTTCTACCCTTGAACACTTGAAAAATTGCTGGTTTCCTTTTTTTGTTTCAAGAGACAGACAGCAAAAATGCAAAAACATAAGAGCCATTCTCCGATCGAAACAACAACAAAAAAGTATAAACGTTGTATTAATTGTTTGAGAGTGTTTGATAAACCTACAACCGAAAAAAAAACCGTCTGAGTTGTCCACCGTAGTTTGGGAATGAAATTCAGGGAAATCGTTACGGGACCATGCAGTTGCCTACCCCTCTGCTAATCAGTCGCTGCAGCTAGTGATATTTGCGTGCTTATTTGGCGCAAGTAGCGTCGTGGGAGGGGAAAATCCCATAGAGCGTCGTTAATGTCCTTCATCCCTGGCTACAAGTATAAAGCCTGTAAGGGAGCTCCACGGCTAATGAACATCAGGTTTGAATCGCGCGGCTGTGGGCGTTGCGTATCAGACAACTCGGACGATTTTTTCTGGTTGTAAGTGTGTCAGCGAGTCTGTTTGAGGGAGGTGAATCATAAATTTTCAAAGATCAGTGTTAAAGCCGGTTTAAAGTCCTGCTCATACTTCGCAACGTCAGCGCCCGGAAAGTATGAACAGGCGACGAAAGCAACGAGAGCTACAAAGGCGACAAGAGCGGCGGGAGCGACAGGGGAGACGGACGTAATGTGGTGTACGCAATTGCACCACAACGGCTATTTCTTGTTAATAAGTTAATCAGCCAACAGAGGCACTAGCAAACAATCATACTACCTACATAATCAATCCGGCATTCTAAAGAAGTATAACACCATGCCTTGTCTTGATCTGAAAAATGGCAGCATAGGAATCGTCTCTTTCAAACATTAGCGCGTTATGGTGTAATTACGTACTCCACACTCCATCCGTCGCTCCCGTCGCCGGCGCGAAGTATGAATAGGCGACAGCAGCGACGAGGTCGAAGGGAGTAACTGGAGCGACTACTACAGCGCTCGACTATGAACACATCTCGGCGGCGAAAGCTCGCGGTCTTAATCGATTTGCATGTTTTGCACAGGCGACGAGTCGTTCTCGTCGCGAAGTATGAACAGTACACTAATAATATTAACAGTATGAACAGGCCCTAAGCCCTAGTTTATACTTGTGCCGCCACCCGGCGCGGCACCATGACTGCCATGGATATCGATTTATCGCGTCGCGCGGTCGATATCCATCCCGTGCCGCGCAGCGACGCAAGTATAAACTAGAGCTAAGGCATCACTGCGAAATTAACCGCACCTTTTAATGAAATTTAACGGAAAATTTAAAAAAAAATGTTCGTCAAAAATTTAAGGAAGAAAACGAACACCCACCCACCTTTGGAAGAGCGATTAGAGCAACGTTGAACCATGTGCACTTTCTGCGGTATTAATCAATTCGTATAATTTACTCGGGCGACTGACTAGTAGCTAAACTATGAACAGGCGGTTCCGCTTCACCAATACACGGGCGGCTAGGACCGCTCTAATTGCCTGAGAGCAATTATAATGCAGGAGAAATCAAAGAGTTTATTGATACAATAACAGAAAAAGATGAAAATTAATCTAAAGGTGTTATTGTAAGGAAATTAGCCACCTTAATGTAATTCCTTTCGATGCTACTTGTTTTAACGACAAATTAACAGTGGATGAAGAAATCAGAATCCGGCCGCATAGTTCAGGGCATCTGGTCTCTGACTAACTGCGGCAGATATGTACTCGAGCATTGAACGTCGAACAGTGCTTGCCATCACGACTCGATCGCGATGCTTTTCGCTTTCCGGTACAGGATAGCAAGTCAAATCGTGGTTCTCGTGAAGAAGGTCGGCTATCGCCTAAAAAATTGAAGATGAGGCGAGATCTACTCGATCAAAATGTACGAAAAAGCTTGCCCTGTCTTCGCAATAAAACTTCTCGTCGCAAGGGTCGTAGAACGCTGACGGGGCCTGTATCGCCTTTCCAGGATCCTCTTTCAGCAGCAGCATGCGCAGTGTGACCGAAGAGACTGCTTCCAATGTGCGAAGCGATCCTGACGCTGATACCTGCATCAGCACCTGAAGAGGGAGGCAGTCATAACTCCGCCGCGCGAACCCCCCCCCCCTTGGCGTCGCGAACGGTGCGCGACAAGATTGGACGAGTTGTCGCGGCCCGGCTGCTTCCGACAGGGACGGCTGGTGACGTCATACGAGCGCGGTAGCCGCGTCTTGCTGCTAGGCGAAAGCGCAAAAGTGTGTACCGGCTGCTGGCGACCGCGTTTTTCGGCTAGCATGCAAGAAGGGAAAGCATTTGAATGAGACTCAATCCGTTTCAAATGAATGAAAGGAAACGGCGAAAAACCTGGTGAAGAAAATTCGAAACAAGAATCGTGGTGGTCGTTAACTAGAAGTCTCTGAAGGATGTGCTTGTAAGTTTCTATTAAGGGGACGGGGAGATAGAGCAAAAACGTGATTACTCAACTCCTCTGAATTGATAATTGATCATCTCTACAAGAAAGAAATAGGGGCATATCTTAACCGTAAGTTGGAAATTGTATAAAACCCGAAGTACAACTTGAACAGAGTAAGAGTCCGAAGAAGTCTGGGAAAAAATAAGATTTTGATTCAGTCGGTGGAGAATTTTCCTGTAAGGGAGACAACTAGATGAAAAAGCGACCCAAGAGAGGTTCTAATGTTTACTGCGCCTTTTCCGCGGGCTCTCCATCGTGTCACATCCCTTCGGTGTTTCGTATATAGTAGTTGAGAAGCTTGAACACTGCCAACATTTCGTGCTCCGCGGCGAATCATGCGTCTACGAGCGCACGTCCGCGTTTCAGCCCCGCGACGTCGCCTTGGAGTTACGTCCTGGGGCCGGATTCATCAAAGCTACTGCAGTAACTTTAACGGAGAATTGTAAGCGAAATCTCAGATAACGCGGCCTATCAAACGATATGGTGAGTGATGTTACAGTAATGTTGATGAATCCGGCTCCTGGAGCCACCTGAAGATTTGATGGAGTTGATTGCAGCTGTTAACCACGATTTATACCCACCTTTATTTTGGCTAACGTTTCGGCGTTTTCGATTTCGCCAGAGCTTGGCAAAGTCGAAGGAACATCTGGAAACTCTTCGCACAAACTCCAGTTCATCCTACAGATTCTAATTCCTAAGGAAGTAAGGAGTCACGAGGCGATGTAACAGAAACCAGCATCATCTGAAAACTCTGGAAACTGGTTTCTATTACTTCGCCTCTTGACTCCTTCTTTCCTAAGGAATTAGATTTTGTACGATGAAATGGTGAAACTGGACGAATATGTTCGTTTCCAGACGTTTCTTCGACTTTTCCACGCTCTGATGAAGACGACAATGCCGAAACGTTAGCCAAAATAAAGGTCGGTACCAATCTTGATTAACAGCTGCAATCAACTTCATCACATCAGTGAAGATGGATACTTTTCAAATGGATACTCTTCTGAATAGGCTTGACGCCTTCGAACATGAACGCAACATCTTCCACATCAAAACGACCTTCTTATAGTTTAAAATAATTTTGTTGTCTAATCAAAATTTATTATGACTTCCTTTGAAATTGTTAAGCTCATATGACGCAGTAAATGAATACAGCGTTTGAAATGTTCTTACTAAATTTTTTATTTTTCAAAGAGAAATAATGGTTTTCTTCATGATAAGAAGGGAATGCGCCACCTACCCCTCCAGGACTTTGCGATTTTGGTTGATAGTGGTGATGCTGCTTAAATAAAACAGCAAAACTAAAATGTGTATTTTCTACAATTATTGCTGCACCTTTGAATTATTTTGACTTTCTTTTACTTCAATTACTTATTTTATTAGGAGAATGACTCGCAAAAGCACGCCGCTCTTCAATACGAAACTCCATGTAGACAGCATTTACGCTATCAAAAATAAACGTCGTTGCACTATAGATGAGCACAGCAGCTTCATTTTATATTTCGGCTCTCTGCTTTTTGGTCCTTTAAAGCAAGCCAGAGAATATTCCTGCAGCGGAATGGATAACACTTTTTGGCCTCTCAAACACTGCAGTGATTTCTAGCACACGATATGTTCATGTCGTGACTTTCGTACGACAGTATCCTGCCCGAGGTGGATAACGCGATGACCTACGCGAATCGACACGGACTGACACGTCGATTGACACGTTCGCGCCATGGAAGCTTCTCGAACCGGCTAGGGACGCAGAGGACACGCGCCTCTGCCCCCGGCAGTCAGTCATCTTCGGTGCAGCCGTCGCGGACGGTCCGCCTATCGTCCTCAGGCCTGGGAACGACCGAGCTCATCAATACCGCAATCAACGGTATCGTTATCGTCGTCGCCTCTGGGAGTCCTACAGGTAATACAGCGTGTCTGCTGGGCCTCGGTGTTCCCGACTTGGTGCAGGTCACGGAAGCAGGCCAGACAATCGCTGTGGATTGTTATCTTGATTCCCGTCCTAAATTGATGCGTACCCGATGACTCGTAGGAATGCTCTGTTATGTTATGGCGTTGCTATGTTCATAGTTTAGAAGTTATAATGATAAAATCATCTTATCGTTAATTATACAACTGCAGCTATGTTGGAACAGGTGGGTGATGTGGGTCAACAGTTGATGAACAAATTGTGCGGCGTCAAGAAAGGGGCGGGAACCATGAGAAAGGGCTCCACGGGTCGGGGTCTCGGAGGCGGAGGTTTTTGGGCATTCCAGGTTCCGTGCATATGTGATGAGGAGGCCCTTCCTGAAGTCATCTCCAGTTCCAATCTCCTTTCCATCTACTCATTGTAAGACTCTGTTTTGTGATCGATTCCTTTCATTTCGTTCGCTATTGTTTTTAGTTGTGCTAAATAAACTGTCCTTTATGCGAGATCTTTTACTCGCTGGGGGATCTATAAGGACGGTTTCCCTATTCAAATTGTCTCATGGGTTGCCAACAAAACCAACTGTTATCTAGGAAACGGTTCAGTTGTGGTATCTCTCTCAAGATAATCAGAGTCAAGGTGGGCACCATCGTAAAAGTACCTAGTTTCTCGTTATCGGGGGACGCTTCTATCGATAGTGGCCTGAGCTGGAACAAGTCTAGTCCTAGTTCACAGCGCAGGCTGTGGACGTAGGGAACGCAGGGAGTAAATGCTCTTAAGGAAGCGCGATAGCTTATGATCCGCACAGGGGCTTCACAGGAGAGATACCGCGTCGTCGGTAGGCGAGCAGAGGATGCGATGCATCTACGAACTTTTCAACTAATGACGAAAAAGTTGGTGAACAAACTAACCTTTTTCGATTAAGGAGGAGTTCATTTTAATTTCAAAAGTATCCTATTCGATTTGAAAAACCTCCAGTTTGCTTTGAAGGAAAAACATTCAGTTTAAAGTGAATATGGCATATCTAATCATCGTCCGAGTTAACACAAACAACTGTTTTCTAATCAGATCCTACGACTGTTACCTTCTTCATATCCTCTTGCAGGACGATCAAGTCAGAAGCTGAGGTGAATGGTGTAGAATGTCTCTTTGTATGCGTATTTTCAAACACTGGAAGTGGAGGCAAGTCTCCTTTCTTCTCACCCGTCCAAGGTAGCCAGAAACTAAATAAACACCTTTCAGAATGCTTAGCATTTCTCAACATGTTGGCAATGGATGCAGTGAGGCTAGCATAAGGGCGAGAGGGTCGAGAAAGAGGTTAACGATGCGTTGCCCTTTTTGTGATTGTGTTGCTTTCAAACCAGTGGTGTTTCCTGGGGCCGGATTCATCAAGGACTTACAGCAATTTAACGGAGAAATTAGAGCCGAAATCCCTGATATCAAGCCGCGCTATCAGTGATTTCTGCGGTAATTTCTCTGTTAAATCTGTGAGCCGTTGATGAATCCGGCCCCTGGTCGTACTTTACCGTCAACACTTTTTACCACTGTCCAAGAATAAAGGTCCCGAAAAGTCAAAATGGATCTTTGGTTAACCCACATACATAACAAACTTACGGCGTCAATGTCGACATAGTAAACGAGCAGGCATTTTCTTCCAGGCTGTCACGGTACCATGTTGTTATGCTTGTCACTCGGTCGAATTCACACTGCAAATGGCATGTAAATGGCATGGACATCTGTCTCTGCTTGTAGCAACTTACCTTCTTGACAAACACAGTCCGTTGAACATACTTCGATAATTTTAAATGTATAACTGCGTCTTCAAGAACAGATCTTGATAAAATCGAGTCCGCCTAGAAATATTGTAGCAATTAAGTCGTCGCGTTGTTTCTAAGTGAGCTGCAGAACACCTACATTAGTGTTATTATCCCACTCAGCACTTGATGGAAGCGCTTCGTAGGCCAGCTGCTGTGCGGTGAGCATGCGATAGGTGAACAGAGCTTCAGCATCGCTTGACGAGAGCCCTTTCTTCCCTATAGGCTCATCGAGATCGGCTTCTAGATGGAACTGCACATTAAACAGATTCAACAAAGCTCCCCAGAACATCTATGATTCTGCTGCTGCAGAGGGATATTGTTAAGAGTGAATACTAGGTTGATCGAAAAGTCTTGCAACACTTTACGCTACTGCTTGTTCAATTTGTTAAAGCTCTCACAGTATTGATATTGTGTGGTGACGTCACAGTTCATTCTCGAAGTTTCCTCAAGCATACTGTATAATGCCTCGTCGAGTACGAATACAGCAACAATGTCAACGATAAGCAGCAGCATCCTACGACCTATCGTCTGCTACGAATTTCTGCAAGGCCATTCCGCAAGGACTGCAGCCTCCAACATCTGCGCTGCATTCAACAAGAATGAAGTCATTCACTATTCTCGCTCCGGACGCCCCTCTGTTGTAGAAGAGGACAGCTTGCGCGAAGCCTTCTAGGTGAAGTCAAACTCAACCACTCGCGAATTGGCGGCGACACTTGGACGTACGCAAAGAACCGTCGTGAGGCAGCTGGAGATCCCTGGGTATGTCCTGGGTGACGATAAGTCGTCTTTTTTGACGGATTCCGCGGCCCATTTCGACTGCCGCGCGCGCGCTCTGGGTCTCCTCCTTCCTCGGGCTATTTCTCTGGGTTTCCTGATTTTCAGGGTCGTCTTAGGAATCAGCGCTTCCAGCTTTCTTCATTGGCTTGCGGTCATTCGAGCGGCTGTGCGCGTCCGGGAAGGGTAGTTAGGAGGGGTTTTCGTTCTGCGCGTGTTTTTTGGTCGTGGTTTCTCCCGTCTTACTCCTTGCGCGTATCTTGGGGTTCTTATTGTGTTCATAATGTGTTGTGTTCGTTGTTTTCATGTTTTGTTATTTCTCATATATTTTGTTCGTATGTTACTCTATGCATATATGTTTCGTTTATCTTGTCTAGCGCCTTGCATATTGGGTAGTCATCTATGTTTATCATCGCGTTTATTCATGTCATTGCCTTGCCTCGTCATAGTGTATTACGATCGATGCTTTTAATGCCTTGTTTCGTTATCCGTGCGCGTGTTTATTTATGTTTACTAAAATAAAGGTTTAATTACCCAAGTTTCAGTGCCTCCATTGCGTTCGGTCGCATCCAACTACTTATTCCGCGTGGCAGCAAATTTCTGTTTATTCGTCTGGAGTCACTTTCACTGGGTACCACATGAGCTGTGGGACTCTGACAAGGCATGCCGAATCAGTGTTGCTGAGTCGCTGCTTCTTCGCCCGCACAGAAAGGACTTTCCGAAGGACACTGTTGCTGCTGATGAAAGCTGGATTCTTTACGTTAGCCACCCCTGCAAGAGCCAATGGCTCCCACGCGGAGAACTCGCTCCATTCTACGTTGCTGGTGGGTTTCAGAAGGCATGCTCTACTGGGAGTTGCTGGATAGTCAGACCACAGTCACAGCATCCGTCTACGCTACCCAGCTCCAGAGCTTGGCCGATGCCATGCGCCAAAGACGTCCAGAACGGGAAAATGTCCACCTGCTGCACGACAACGCGCGTCCTCATGTCGCAAAAGTGCGTCGCGAGAAAATCCAGGAGTTATTGGGAAGCTCTGCCCCATCCACCGTACTCTCCAGACCTCGCCGCTCCTTCTGGCTACCACCTGTTCAGAGCTCTGAAGCAGCATCATCGAGATAAAGAGTTCGATGATCGACGTCAACTGAAAGTGGAGATTTCTGAATTCTTTTTCTCACAGCACTCGGAAAGGAATTGAAAGGCTGCCTGAAAGATGGGGAAGGATCTTAGACTTGGATGGGGAATATATTGTGGACTGAGTTTTTGTATATTGTATTATATTGTATTGTATTGTAATATTGTTGTGCTAGTGTTGCAAGATTTTCAATAAACCCAATATATCTCTCAACAGAAGGGTCAACGTGGCTATAGCAATAGGTTGCTGGGAAAATAATGGCCGTTTTCGTACTTGCTATGTCTCACCATTGATAGCTAAACAAAAACCTTGGACGAATGTAGTCATGTTATACATGATAGAAAGAACATTTTTTCGCACAATACTACGAAATTATTGTCGTTTCTTCACCACCTTTTGTTCGGTGATTTTGGTTTGCTTGCGAAGATGCTGTCAAAACGGGAATGTTGCTTGCTGTTTTGCTTCACGACTTCAAGCTCGGGTATAGTGGAGTGAATGCAACTCGAAATGTTATTGACGCTTAGGGTGAGGACATCACATCAGTAGCCGTATTCATGAAGCGACGGGAGCGGGAAGGTAAGCGAGATCTTCCCGCTATGGCCTGTGTTAGGCCGGGGGCATACTTCCATCGCCGCGATGCCATCGCGGCACTCAGTTCATGGCCATTCCGCCGCACGCGGTTGAATAGTCAAACGAAACTTCGCCGCGGCCGTCGCAACAGTGGCATTCGGCATGCGCGACGGCTTCCCGCGCTCATCGCGGGCATGGCATACTTTTTCGCGCCGCGCGCGGTGTTTAACGTTGGTCCTGGGCAGATCGCCGACGCGCTCCCTTGCAGAGCGATGAGCGATGCGACGAGCACTGAGAAGTTCAAACTCTTTCGCGTCGCTCTGCAAAACTCATCGCCGCGATTCCACCGCGGCGACAGGAAGTATGCACGAGGTCTTCGGAAGGGCGGGAATCGCGCCGAGATCCCTCACCCGGCCAATCGCCGCGCCCCGCCACGCCCGCCGTCCGCGGTGCACCCTTCGTCCGCGGACGTTCCGCGGATGCTCCCACGGGAGTATAACAGAGGCCTATCGCTCCATTCCTTTCCCGGCCTCCCGGTACGCGGTTGGTTTTCATGCTCATATTCGTTTCATGAATAACCGCTTCTTCTATTTCTTTTCTGACGAGGTCGCTTCCCGTAGGAAGCCAGTAACGTTCCCGGGAATGTTCATGAATACGGCCACTGAAGTACCACGCGTAGGTGGTTTGAGAAACTGTGTGCTGGAGACTTCAGTCTCGAAGATTGAGAGGGACGCGGTCAGCTATCGTAGATTGACAACAACGAGTTGAAGGCAATGTAAATCCAAGCACATTCGCAGGAGCGGAGCAGTAGTTAAAGAGCTAAACGGTGATCACACAACCGTAGTAGGGCATTTGAAAGAAAACGGAAAGGGAAAAAACTCGATGAGTGAGTGCAGCACGAGTTGACCGGACATCAGCAATCTAGCCGTCTCGATGTGTGTTCGTCCCCTCTTTTGAGCAACTAGGTATATGTCATACTTCCGCGACTCGGCGACAGCGGCGCAAGGGGTGTTATACTCCCCGTAGAACAGGTTGTCGCAGAGCGGGGCACGGCATCCTCTATCACTCTCTGGCGGAAGAGAGCGCGCGTCGGTGTAGCTACCTCTCGCCCGTCATCCAGGGCCCGGATTCATCAAGCAATGGGTGTAGGTAGAGATACCGTAAGGAAATCGTACCCACTACCAGCAGTGGGTAGTGGCTGCGATTCGTATTCATCAAAGAAATCAAGGGTAAGGTACAACTAGGCCTCTCGCGAGAACAGGGGCCGGATTCATCAACAGTTAAACCCGTGGGTATGCGGGGTATAACGGGTAGAGATAAGATATGAGTCAGATAGAGATAAGGTAAGACTCAGAGACACAGACTTCATCGTGGGTATCTCTACCCCCTATACCCGTGGGCTAGTCTTTGATGAATCCGGCCCCAGCTGATCTCATTGGAGCGCCATTTTGTCAATGGGGCGCGAACGGGTATACGGATGTACCCATGACGATCGAAGGGTTTTCTCTACCCACTGATATGCCCACGATTTTGCGACTAAGGTTTGTCATGAATCGCGGGTATGTCCACATCGTGGGTATGTCTACCTCCTATACCCAGCATACCTATGGGTATGCGCGTTGATGAATCCGGCCTCAACGGATCCCGCGCTTCCTCAGGGGAGGCAAGCGCTTCAAGTCCCGGGCCAGGGCTGCTGCAGAGGCTACTGGGTGACTTTTTTCATATTTTTTTCCATGTTTTCACTCCTGGTTTCCCATTTTCAATCCACCTAGGATGCGCTCTGTCACAGAAGTTAGAGGCAGGAACAAATCGTGGACGAAATACATGACAGAATGTGTATTCGTATTCTGCTTAAACTTGAAGGAAGAACGGGTAAAGATTCACTTAGCACCGCTGCCACGACGAAAGCCGTCAGAAGCGACGTCGTCTCCAGGCCCTTCGCCGCCCTCGGAAACATCAGGGCGATTATCTCCGGTCGAAAGGACAGGTGAGGAGGACCAGGCAGCAGAACGTAACGAACGCCTCCGTCACCGAATACTGAAATTGTGACAAGAATTCGCGAATGAACAGAATGTCTGCAGACGTAGCATAGCGATCTAATCCGTACATCCAATATGTCTGAGGCTAGCATCTTCCCTGCCGTCCGAAAACACTCCCAACCTCTCCGACATATCTCGCGACGGAACAATGAATTCAAGAGGCTGCTGCTCGCCTCCTTTTTTAGGATCGCTGAGGTTACTGAAAACAGATGTCCTTATTTTTGTGTAAATAGATCATCATGCTACGGGCTCTGGCTTCCTCATTGCCAGCGTTCTATAGTGAAAGTCCGTCTAACGACCATTAAGTTGGCCACATCAGAGTCCATGCGGTACGTGGCTTGTAGAAGACTATAGCTCTCATATTCCGGATCTATGGTTTACCGAGCGGGTCCTACAGAACAAGATAGGACCTAAACTAGAAAAATTCACGAAAAAATTACATTTGTTTTCGCCGCGGTTGTAACGAGGTGCTCTTCTCACCATGTTAGAACCTGGTTATAACATGTCAGGCGGCGGTCAGCACACGGCATACCTCCACTGCGTCGCTCTTTGCCCGCCGAGACGGTTGCAAAACTGCGGCGATTTATTATTTTTGTTTTTATTTGGTATTTTTGTTTCTTTAAGGCCCTATCTTGTTCTCTAGGAGCAGCTCGGTAAGTCTCAATTCATTTTTTACATGCTTTTTAGTTATGTGTCTCACCCCCCCCCCCACCGACTAGGACAGATCCTATAATCTCATATTTCAGTTCAGAATTTGGTTTCCGTCCATTCCTGCGCAAATCGGTGACACCACGCCTGTCTATGGACGATAAAATATTCACTGTTTCATAATCTGGCCATAAGTAAAAGGATAAAGGACAAAGAACGGCGTTATTGAATCCCTTTTGGGATGCGCCACGCATTCGACTTGTACGGGATATCGTGAAGGCGATTCGAATGCGTGTTTGCCCATACAATTACTTGCAGTGGCGGTATATGTCGGTAAGGCCTACGTTATACTTCGGCACTGCGTAGCACCCCTCAACACTGCCGCCGACGTCGCCGACAACAGCGTCGCCGAAGTATAACATAGGCCTAAGACGGGCAGCATTGAAAGATGGGAACGCCCTATCCAATCAGACCGCACTAAGTGGGCGTGCCATTTATAGAGCGCGTGTACAGTTGGTACCTTGATCAGCTGGCATGTGTTCGGTCTGTGCTGCTTGGTTATTATTGGCTGGAGCGCTCCCACCTACCAATGCTGCTCACCATTGTGACATGTTCCGCGGTATCCAGCCGATGAACAAGCCGGCGCCTCACCCTTCCCAGACAAGTCTGGTACCAGTTCACCAACCCCGGAGGGATGGAAGGTTTGGTTGGCCTGGGCGGGAAATCCGAACCAGGAACCTGATATCGGATGCGCTCGACAGCCAGCAGCTGCTTCGACTGCGCACTAGCCACAGGCTAAATATGTATGGCGCATTCGATTAAGGGACTGCTATCCTGATAACTGCCTTAATCCGAACTTCAGACAGTTAACTTGAGATAACAAACGATGTACTTTATCGACACCGACTGCTGGATCAGGGGTGGATTACCGTTAAGAAGACCGTCTCTTGGACGTCATATTTGCGTTACCCCACCAAAAAATTTGAGACAAAAATCGAAATTATCAATCGATAACGATTGGTCGATCAATTTCATTCATTAGACGTGAGGATCTTTGAACAATCTTTATATTGGCGCTGCACCACTTCGAAAGACCACCATCAGCAAGAATCGCTATCATCGATTGATATCGATTGATAGCTCGGTGTTTTCACTTATTGTGATGCCTGTCCCGAAGACAATGTATACCCATTCATACCAAATAATGACAAAACGGTTGGACAGATTTATGGAGAACGTCTTTGAGTTTTCACAGATCGATATCGATTGATAGCCCGTGATTGCTTAACCTTGAATTTATGCAAAAATCGATATCCTTGGCCCTTATTGCATAGAGGCTGGATAATGTCCACGGCCGAGAAGCTCGCAAAACGTAAAATGTAGGTCAATTTTTGAGTAAGATTGTTAATATCGATCGATATTGATCGCCGCATGGGCTGAGGCAGAAATCGATAATATCGTTCGATATAAATCGGCGGATATATTTTGCCCACTTGTCGTAAAGCCCGTAGACTGGCCAAAATTTTAGCGCCATCCCAATTTTAAACATTCCCCTTTATGCAAAACGAAAAATACTGTCCATCGATGTTGAGTGGTGGTTCCACATTGTCCATCAGTCGCCTGCCGAGAAGCCACTATGGCGTCGTCGTCCCCCTCAATGGTCATGTTTGCGTAACAGCCCCTTCCCCAAAGAAACGGTGACGCTCGGCTAAAGGCCCAAATATCGATCGATATTGATTGGCCTGTATTGTGTGTCGTAATGGAGTTTGACGAGACGAGACGCTGTCGCGTGGGCCAAGTTGTCGAAAATTAGGTGGGCCGGCCACGTAATGCGCTTCGCAGACACCCGCTGGACGAGAGCCATCACCGACTGGATTCCGCGGGATGTCAAAAGAACACCAGGACGCCCACCAACGCGTTGGTCGGACTTCTTCGTGAAAGCCCTGAACGACCGATATGACGCTCTTCGTGTCCCTCGAGCGAGGAGGATCCATTGGACCACTCTGGCACGCGACAGGGACGAATGGAGACGCTGCTGGTGCCCGCTCGAGCAAGTCGATGATCAACGGGACGACAGGTGATACAGGTGAATGGAGTTTATACAACAGTTATAATAATCGCGTCATTCTCGCTTGAGGCACTTATTTTGAGAGAGAAAATCGATGTTATTGGTCGATATCGATTGATGGGTCGATCTTATTCACCAGTTGTAAAGTTTTTTCATTGAACACCATGTTTGGGATCAACTTAATCGATCAATTGCAAACAATAATCGATTAAACCGTCAAAGGCCATTAATTTCGTGCGGACAGATGGACGGACGGACAGACAGACCAATTATTTCATTAACAGGGGATAGTCGAACTTCAGAAAATCCTAGCAAAACATTGCGTATTATCTGGCAGCAGATGCAAATACTTTTTTTCTGAAAAAAGAGATATGGAGCATCTGGTGCGCAAGGTGAGCGTTCAACTCACCGCGATTCTAGGGTTGCTCTCCACATTTTGGCATCGGGATTCTGTTTCATCTTTCTTATCAGCTCTGCCGGTGGGCGGAACTTTCGCGGATTTTTCGCCTATACATAAAAACGGTTGCTATGCAGCGAATCACCAACTTCTTGATTTAAACACTGAGAATAGGTGCGATGAAAGTGGGTAAAGCAAAGCGCACGGCGCACACCAATCTGGGGCCGGGTTCATCAACGACTTACAGCAATTTAGCAGAGAAAATACAGCCGAGATTCCTGATAGCGCGGCTTATCAAACGACAGCGACATGGTGAGCGATAAGCCGCGCTGTCAAGGATTTCGGCTGTAATTTCTCTGTTAAATCGCTGTAAGTCGTTGATGAATCCGGCCCCTGATGAAATAACCAGACGCCATGCCACAGTGCTACGGGCTTTGGAGCACTGTAGACGTAAATGAACGACGAAATACCGAAACACCCTTACGTTATCGTTCCGAAGCCAGATGCCAAGCAATTCTTCCTGCTCAACATTTTCCACCCAAAAGCATTTTAAATGTGTATCCGCTGTTCCATTTCCCAGACGGAGATAGGAATTCTGTACTTCGTTGAACTCACTGAAACAGCACAAAAAAACTATAGGAACCTGCTGGATTTGAAAATTCCTCACGGACATTAGTTTGTGGTGCTCGCAATTTCTCCTAACCCAGTGCTTAGAAGTTTTTTTCTTCTTCGCCATTTCCTGACGATAACAACAGATATACACGAATAAATAGCGCTCACGTCGTTTTGAACATCACTACTCTTGACCATGTACTTAACACTGATGCGATCTTCAATAAGATTCAACTAAAGCCTACCTGGCTTCATCTATCTCGACTCCATCCCCGAAAAGAGACCCTCCCACAAAGCCATCGTCGCTGCAGAATACAAATTTGCAGGAGTGGAGCCAGCACGGAGCTTTCTATTTCTTCCTATGACGTGCCAGAATGGCCCAGATAGCCCTCGAAAAACGGGCACAAATAGCGCCATATCTCTCGTTCGGGCGCATGTAGCGCAGTCGGAGGATGTGCCGGCTGTCGCGTGCACCCGATACCAGGTTCCTGGTTCGGATTTCCCGCCCAGGCCAACCAAGCCTTCCATCCCTCCGGGATTGGTGAATTTGTGCCAGACTTGTCTGGGAAGGATAAAGCGCTGACTTATTTCGGCTGACCACCGCAAGTCATTGTATAGCAAAATTCGGTTCAAATCGCCTCCACGACATCCTGTAGAAGTAGAATGCGTGGCGCATCCCAAAAAAGATTGAGTAACGATGTCCTTTACCCCTTTATCCTTCATATCTTGTTAAGACGCTAAGAAGCCCGACAAAAACGTTGGTTGATGTCCTGATGTTTTCATAAAGGAAAAGGACGGCGTAAGTCAATTCCTTTTGGTATGCGCCACGCATTCCAATTTTACGGGATGTCGTCGAGACAGTTTGAATGCGTATTTGTCCCAAACAATGACTTGCGGTGACCAGCCGAAAGTGCAGGTCAGTGTTTTATCCTTCCCAGATAGCAATTCACCGACCACGGATGAATGAAAGGTCTGGTTGGCTTGAGCGGGAAACTAGAACGAGGAATCTGGATTCAAGTGCTTTTGACAGCCGGCGCCTCCTTCGACTGCGCTTCGAAGGATACCATATTGCCATGTCCGACTTTCTATGAACCTCGGTATGATGTCGTATTCGTAGTAGTTCTTGTTTGAACTCTGGGCGAGGTTGATAACAGCGTTTATTTGGCTTACGTTTCGGCGGGATCGCCTTCTTCAGAGCCTGAAAGGAAACAAACCTAAGTGTGATCACTCGACCAAGGGTCTCCTCAACCCTACTGGATTTTGAGACCAATTAGACGTCCACAAGATGAGAAAGAGACAGTAATCGATCTCACCTAATCAAGGTACGCCAGGTGATCAGGGCAGTAGTGGCCGTGAGGATACCAGCGAAGACCGTACCCTGACTAGAATGCTAGCCGGAGGTATGGCCTGAGCTCCCGGGTTATATATAGGCACTCCCCCTTCCGGTTGATTTTTGGGTCAGTAGCCTGTATCCAAAATGCCTCAAGGGCCTTCCGCGCCGACGTTTGGGGCTCACGCGCTAGAATTTTGAATGTGACCCCGAAGTCCTCTCCGTGGTGGGCGTTGACCCTGTGGCCACCCAGTGCAGTGGAAACCCGCGACCTTTGTTTGCCCTCCAAGTGTTCCTTGGCGCGCACATGGAGTGGACGAGAAGTTTCGCCGATATAATTCTCACCGCAACTGTGACAGGTGATCCTGTAAACTGTTCCAGAAACGGCGCAATCTCCCTCCCTGCCAGCCGGACAGACCACACAGTTAGGAGTGACACAAAGGCGGTCGTACATACGGTTTCTTACCAGTCGGTGTTTAAGGCTACTGGGGGGTAATTCTGTAAGAACTACCGACTCATCTAATCCCGCTCTCCTGAGGCACTTTCTGATGGAAGTGCTAACCTCATCAGAGATAAACGGCATTAGAAAAGGGATCTTGTTTGAAAGAGCCTCCGGCATGCCTTCTTTATTTTCCCGGTTGTGTCTACCCCTTTGTAAAGTCCCTGAGCTTACGTACCCATTTTGCGCAGCGATTTTGCGTGCCAACTTTAGAGAATCCCTGCGCTCTTGCTCCCCACTGCAGACCTCCGCTGCTGTATTGAACATGTTTCTTATTACAGCTTTTTTGGTTCGAGTGGGATGGGCCGAGCGATAGTGCACGATGATATTTTTATTGCTGGGCTTACGATACCACTTCGTGGTGAGCCTACCACCCAGGAGCTGCACTTGAACGTTGAGAAATGGTAGCCAGCTTTCGCTAGGTTTCTCCCTGGTCAATTTTATGCGGTGAGACTGGTTGTTTATGAGACGAAAACACTCATCCATCTCTTGCTGATCAGCACATATGACGAAGCAATCGTCAATGTACCTACAGTAAAAGATGGGGAACCGGCTGAGGACGGGCGTTTCGATTTTAGACATAAACGGAATGGCCAGGGTTGGCGCAAGACGCTGACCCATGGCTAGTCCCCTAATTTGTGAGTAATACTTACCCGACCAACGGAAAATATTGCAGCTGAGGCACGCTTTAAGGAGATCCATTATTTGACCCACACTTAAGCTATACATGTTTATATAGGAATTGTGCGCGTTTAACAGCTCCAAGATGGCCTGCATTGCCGAATCGTTGCTGACGTTGGTGTACAAGGCGGTAACGTCAAAGGATTCCATGACGCAGGTGCCGTTGAGTTGGGTAGACCGGAGGTTTTCCAGAAACATGCGCGTATTTGTCAGATGGGAGGGAATGTAGCGCAGCAACTGAACTAGTATTCTATTCAAAAACCATGCGATTCTATCTGTGGGACCGCCGACGCAGCTTATGATCGGTCTGACCTTAATGGTCTCTGGTGCGACTGCGGACAGGTCGTCTGAAGTTGAAAACTTATGGGTTTTTATAAGAAGGTATAAGACTGGGCAGCAGGGGGATACGATTTTGAGTCGGGTGACTGTTGAGGGATCCAACCCTGCTGCATTGCCGACCGCCATCCACACCTTGTTCAGTCCACGATGCTGCGCTCCGAACTCCCTTAACGAGGAAGCACGGTACAGGGACTGATCCTGAAGGTGATGCTCGGTTATGGCGACATCTAGCTCTCGAGGGACAATGACGAACTCCCCTCCCTTGTCGCTTACTGAGAGTCTGATGGTTTTGGAGGCAACCAAGTTGTGAAGTTCTGTTAGCCCACATTTTTGGGTATAGGATAAATTTGAAGGTGTGAACTGCCCCCGGCGCCGGTCCAGTATTCTAAAAACTTCGTCAGCAAAAAGACGAAATTTCGTATCTGAACAGGCATTTGGCTCTTGTTGTCTAAAATGAGTAGGAGGAAAGGGAATGCTGGGCATTGGCCTACTGCGCGCGTTTACTAGGTTGCCACTGTCAACTTTTGCCCGATATCGGAGACGATCTTGGAGGTCGTGAAGACTGCAAATTATTTTGCGCATTACCCCCGCGGAGATGGCTTAAGATGGAGCAAAGCTAGGACCCAGCTCAAGAACTGAGCGAGCGTTATCGGATAAGGAGAAAGTGCCTAAGACGGTAACTCGAGAGGATGTTGAAGGTGGTTCCTCACGGGCACCTCCCGCCTGCTCCCCGCGACCATGACCAGGGTTGGTGACTAACCGTCTCCTCTCTCGACCCTGCGATACGTCCAAGAGATCATCAAATTTCCTTTGTAGGGCTGTATGACTCTAGATCGAATGGAATCACAGATAGATTTTGATCTAGTCACTATTCTCCCCCAAAGGCGGTCTCCCAGAAACACAGAACAAAACATTTCTTTCGACATACACTTATGCAACAACATAAACATATGATTCCTTCTGTTTCGCAAGGATATGCGAAGGATCCGCAGTTCGATGTCCTGTACTCGTTGACCGTTCTTCGGGTGTCCGCATAGTTCACCGAGCTTCTTGTTCGAAATGAAATTGGGTATCACTCGGTGGGCCAGACATCTTCGGAGAAAGTAGACGGATTGACGCGCTAAGACAATCCTTTGTCTTAGGCGAAACTTCTCGTCCACTCCATGTGCGCGCCAAGGAACACTTGGAGGGCAAACAAAGGTCGCGGGTTTCCACTGCACTGGGTGGCCACAGGGTCAACGCCCACCACGGAGAGGACTTCGGGGTCACATTCAAAATTCTAGCGCGTGAGCCCCAAACGTCGGCGCGGAAGGCCCTTGAGGCATTTTGGATACAGGCTACTGACCCAAAAATCAACCGGAAGGGGGAGTGCCTATATATAACCCGGGAGCTCAGGCCATACCTCCGGCTAGCATTCTAGTCAGGGTACGGTCTTCGCTGGTATCCTCACGGCCACTACTGCCCTGATCACCTGGCGTACCTTGATTAGGTGAGGTCGATTACTGTCTCTTTCTCATCTTGTGGACGTCTAATTGGTCTCAAAATCCAGTAGGGTTGAGGAGACCCTTGGTCGAGTGATCACACTTAGGTTTGTTTCCTTTCAGGCTCTGAAGAAGGCGATACCGCCGAAACGTAAGCCAAATAAACGCTGTTACCAACCTCGCCCAGAGTTCAAACAAGAACTACTACGGATACCATATTCTTCTTTAAACTCATTGCACGATTTTTGGAGTAATTCCCTCACCTCGCACAATTGATTTAGTCTGCCTTCTATAAGATATTACGTTGTCCCGTAAGTCCCCGCCGTTTTTTTTTTCAACGGTTCACTGCAGATTTCGCCGGCGGTCTCTTGCATAGCGCTGCATAGCATTCGAAAGAGAATGATTTGCTCTATCAGATCATGTATTGCATTTCTTTTTTCATCATGAATTTTGTCAATTTTTACGTCCTTAAAGTGAAAATTGAAAAAGTGGCCATCTGCGCAGCTGTTCTTGCACCGACGGTTTCTTCGTAATTACGATTTACGATTTATGAAATTTCGAATTTCATCTACGCACACTCCTGGCTCCAACCAGCCGCAAGCACGAGAGCATAGTGGCAGCAAAAAAAGAAGAACTAACAACCTTCGCCGTTCTGACCTCTAGGGTACGCAAGTCATGTGGTTGGCACGTCTGCATTCATTCGTCCACGTTGCTCTCCATCTGTGGGTGACAGCTGGTCATTAATGGGTCCCCAACTTGAGAAGAAGTTGAGCTTGTCTGACTCGAACGCTGGTTCGAATGAGCTTTCTAAGGGCCTGTTCATACTTTGCGACAAGAGCAACAAAAGCGACAAGAGCGACTGGAGCGACTGGGGCGACGGATGTAGTGTGGTGTACGTAAATAATTGCGTATTCCACGCTCCGTCCGCGACGAATGTAGTGTGAAATGCGTAATTATTTACGTACACCACACTACATCCGTCGCCCCAGTCGCTCCAGTCGCTCTTGTCGCTCATGTCGCGAAGTATGAACAGGCTTCAAGGCGAGGGCAACGACTTGGACGGCTGCCACAACTTGAATTTATATCTCTATTCAGGCGAAAAAACGTCGGCCAATAAATATCAGTAAAACACACTGGCGCTCAAACGACAAAGAGGTCTAATCTTGTTGAAGATGCTCATGAGAAACTTGACATCAATTAAAAGTGAAACAAACAATGCCTTGACGATGCAGCCGGTGGAAGAAGAGCATGGAGAACGTGGAATACATTCCAACGGCAGAGTACGGTACCAGGAATGATACGCACATGATAGCTTGGCGCATAGTTAGGTGAATAGGGTGGATGGTGTCATCCAAGAAGTGAAGTACCCGAAGTCGCCTGAAATACGAAAACTTGAAAAGACTGGCTGGAATCAGGCATATATTTCTAGAAAAACAACTTGATGTAGAGCGAGCAGTCGATGCTCTCTGTAGCAACCGAGAAGTAGCGATGTTTCCTCTCCAACGAGTAGGTTTTCGGGACGTGATGCTGAATACAGTAACAAAGGACAGCTGCTTCCTGTTCCTAATTCAGTGATATTGGTCGCTTTTTAACCACATCATTTCACTCACGGTGATTTGCTGATGAGTTGCTTCCCTGTAAGGAGCGATGACTAGCTCAAGAGCAATGATGACGCCCCAGAGTGCGAACAACACCATCAGAAAGGTGCTGAAAATCGTATTCTGAGGCCATTGTTGACAATCGCCACAGGTTTCGTCACAACTCTTCTAAAGGGGAATAATGGCCGGTGCAGTTGTTTGTCTTGGCTCGGACAATGGATTAGTATATTGGTAACTAGGGAAGGGTTTCGACCTCGCATTGAGCTTCAAGTTGAGACCTGGATCATTAGAAAGAGCTCTGAATGCTGATTAAGAGTATGGGTGTCAAAATTGCAAAATGATATCCCTGAGCGAGTTATGGCCTGCCGAAATCGGCTGGCCTCACCACCGGCTGGCCGTGCAACACAGCTGGCGAGAGAGTGGTGAATCATTGGGGCTCCGTACTCAGGACAATTTGCGTTTGAAGCCGTGAACCAACCGGTTTGAAACCCGTTCGTTAGTAACCGACCATGAAAGTGTTTGAAACCGTCCATGAAAGGGTTTGGAACCGAGCACGAAAGCGCGGCCACGGCCCTCGCTGCGCAGAAGCATTACGTACTGCGGAGGGCGTGGCCGCGCCTTCGTGCTCGGTTCCAAACCCTTTCATGGACGGTTTCAAACCCTTTCGTGGTCGGTTACTAACCAGCGTGTTTCAAAATGGTTGGTTCACGGTTTCAAACGCCAATTTGTCTGACTAGGGAAGGATTTCGACCTCCCATGGAGCTTCAAGTTGAGACCAGGATCATTAGAAAGAGCTCGGAATGCTGATTAAGAGTGTGGGTGTCAAAATTGCAAAATGATATCCCTGAGCGAGTTATGGCCTGACCCAATTTGGATGGCCTCACCACAGGCTGGCCATGCGACACAGCTGGCGCGAGGGTGCTGAGTCATTGAGGCTTTGTAAGAAGGGGCCCCTAGCTGCGACAGTGGCGCAGGTGTAGTGCTCCTGCTCGTCAGGTGCGACGTCGTTAGTTCGGTTCTCACTGCCGCCGATTTTTTTTGCAAACCATAATTTATCTTCGAAATGACCTTTTGTTTTGATTCACACGTGTTTGTTTAAATAGCCGGGAAAACTACCGTTACACGTTTCTTGCTGGTTGTAGAGAGGCTGCATAAGATATACACAGTTTCCGAGCAACATTTCTGTTTCACACATTTTTTACTTTCCACGAACGCCAGGTTTGTTAGAAACACCTCTAGTTGTTCAATATATGATTTGGACTCTATTTGGGCGAAATAGTAAATAAAAATGTCACCATAGCAGCTTTTTACCTTCAAGCATTTTTACAAACGTGTGTGGTACTTTTTCCGGCTATCTAATCAGATACACGTAATAATTCAGAGGAAAAGGTCATCTCGAAGATCAATTGTGATTTGCAAAAAAGGCCGACAGCAATGGGAACCGAACTATCGGCGTCGCACCTGACGAGCAGGAGCACTGCCCCTGCGCCACTGCCGCAGTTGGCTGGTCCTTCTTACGAAGCACCGATGACTTACCACTCTCGCGCAAGCTGTGTCGCACGGCCAGCCTGCGGTGAGGCCAACCGAATTCGGCAGGCCATAACTCGCTCAGGACCTTCCCCATATTCGTAATCAGCATTCCGAGCTCTTTCTAATGATCCAGGTCTCAACCTGAAGTTCCATGGGAGGCCGAAACCCTTCCCTATTAAGTACCCGCCGTTTTTTAAGGATTTTATTCTGTATTTCGCCGAATTTTTTTCGCATAACGTTATATACCGTTCGAAAGAGAATGATTTGTTCTGTCAAGAGGCATGCTTCGCTGTTGACTTTTCGATTTTTGTCAATTTTTAGGTCATTAAAGTGAAAAGTCAAAAAAAAGAAAAAAGATCTTCACCGACAGCCCCTTCCAAAATTATCAATGACTAGAAGCTGTTAGTAAAAATAATTTGCCTCCGGAGCGCTCAATTTTAATGCCCTGAATATTAACGAAAATCAAATGAAAAACGAAGAACCGGACAAACGCTCTAGTAGAGCAAGTCATTCTCCTTCGAATGTTGATAAAGTTGTCCAAAAAAGCTCAAGCATAATCAGAGAGAGGAGCTGTCGGGGAATGCCATTCTCAATTTTTTAACTTTAATGACTTCGAAGTTTGCAAATGTCGAAACGGGAAAAAGCAAAACACATTTTCTGATAGAGCAAGTCATTCCCTTTCTATGGTATTAGGGTGTCCAGAAAGTATCTGCAGAAATACGACAATTTTTTATCAACATTTTATTAATCAACCGAATAAATTCCATCAACATCGACTACTCTCCGCCAACGTTCCACAAGACTTCGAGTTCCTTTGGCCTAGAAATCCGGCGACTTGGAGGCGAAAAAAGCTCGGAGGTCATTTTCGAGGTGGTCACGATCTTCATAGCGCTTCCCTTCCAGATGATGCTGAAGTGAAAAAGTCGAAAGTCGAAAAAGGTTGTAGTCATTTGGGGCCAGATTTGGGCTGTACTGTGGCTGCGGCAGAACTTCCCATCCGAGTTCCAGAATTTTCCGAGAAGTCGTCCTCGTGATGTGTGGGCGCGCGTTGTCGTGCAGCAAGCGAACTTCGTCGAGCCTGGGCTGTTCCTTGCGCATCTTGACGGCCAACATAAGTGCTATACAAAGAGACTATCCTGGTGTACCAGCATAACATATCCAGCTCTGTCTTCCTTGCCTATTCCACTGTACGATGGCCGAACTGTCTACCGATATTAGGACCCGTACTCCTCTACGGGTTTGAATCTGGGCACTCCGCTGCAAAAGCCTCTCGAAACTTGTGTCGTGTATTCGGCTTTGAAGCTCCTTCTGTACGGTCTGTGTATAGCTGGTTCGAACGCCTGAGAAATGGGGACGCGTGTGTCGAAGATGAGCCTCTCTCTGGTGGACCGACGGCGATATCTTTGGACTGACGGAGCGGCATCCATATGAATATACTTGAGATCTATGGAGAAATAATATCAAACCTCAACGATTTGTTTCACCACCTCCCTTCAGACAAACCGTTCTTATTATAACATTTTGAAGGTTTGCGTTATTTTGCTGCTGCTCTTGGCTGTTTCCGATCCATCGTGGGCAATGGACTGTGATATCTTGGAATGGCTAAAAAGCTCGGTCAGTGGCTCCCACACGAACTGACCGAGGATATCGTGCCCCGGGTGAGTCCGCTGCATCGGTGGTAGAACATATGCGGCCCTCAACCCGATGCCACGTGTGAGGCACAACCGGTGTCGAGGTCTTACCTAACCTCGTGCTAGCTCTTACCTAACCTGCCACGTAAGGGTGAGGCCCTTGTTGTCCCGACTTAGCACACCTCATACCAATGCAGATGTTATTAAGGATCTCCTGCGCAGACTGCACCTGCGCTGGCCCCCCGGCGACTCTCGCCCATCTTCACACCACTCACGTGATACAATTGAACCAGCCGACCTTCTGCAGTATAACCACTGCGCTCAGAATAAACCTTCTCCCGCTCTCGAGTTACATGACAGTGCGCATTAGACACTATACTTCATGGCAACCCAATACACATGCACAATGCACATCAATATGGAACACAATGCCTACGAGTTAAGGCTGAGCCCCGCCACGTTACCTACGGGTCAGCCCCAAGCGCAAGCCGCAGATCCTTCCTCGCTCCTACCATGGAGCCTGCTCTCACGAGAGCGGTGGCTTGGTCGGCCTCTGCGGTTACCTCTGTAGCCGTCACTGCGCGTCCTGTCCTGGTCGTTCTGAAGTCCTGCGCGGCCTGTCGAGTCGAAGTCCTGATGGTGTGGACACTGCGCTGACGATGGAGTGCCGGAGCGGAGAGCGGACCGACCGCTCGGAGCGACGACGAAGCCGGAGCCTGGCGGGTGCGCGCGGGAAGGCGTTTATAGTGCGTCGCGGCGCGTGCGCGCGACTGTATGCTCTCCGCGGTGGGACCAGTGCGCCTCCCAGCATGTGTGCCCTTGAAGAGTCGTGATGGAGCGTGGCGAAGGTCACGACAGAGGACAACCGGCGAAGACGTCTGGACATATGCACTCAGCTGCTCTCCCGAAGTCGCACCTTCAACTGGCTAGACACCATCGTCACAGGAGACGAAAAATGGGTCGTCTACGTCAACCACGCTCGTAAACGTGCGTGGTGCCAACGCGATGAAGTGCCGAAATCCTTCGCAAAGGGTGAAATTCACGCGAGGAAAGTCATGTTGAGCGTCTGGTGGGGAGCTTATGGGATCTGCCATTTTGAGCTGCTGCCTGACAGGACGACTCTCACTACCGAGGTCTACACTACCCAACCGCAGAGACTGCCCGACAAGATGCACAGGGAACAGTCCAGGCTCGACAAAGTCCGCCTGCTGCACGATAACGCGCGTCCACACATCGCGAAGACGACTTCTCAGAGAATTCTGGAACTCGGATGGGAAGTTCTGAGGCATTCGCTGTACAGCCCAGATCTGGCCCCAAGTGACTACCACCTTTTCCGATCACTTCAGCACCATCTGGAAGGGAAGCGCTATGAAGATCGTGACCACCTCGAAAATGACCTCCGAGCTTTTTTCGCCTCCAAGTCGCCAGATTTCTAGGCCAGAGAAATTCGAATTCATGCGAAACGTTGGCGGAGGGTAGTCGATGTTGATGGATATTATTTGGGTGATTAATAAAATGTTGATAAAAATTGTGTTATTTTGAAAGAATTGTCGTATTTCTGCAGATACTTTCTGGACATCCTAATATCATATGGCAGAAAATGCGAGTTCTGCTCAACTCGCTTCATTTCGTAGCTAAATCTCGTCCGAGCCGGGCGCGGCCTCCCTGTTCAGCCTACGGTAATCGAGCGCGTAGCTCCGCCTTCTACAGTAGTGGGAGACACTTAACGTGACGCACACCCTTTCAGCGACAAGAGCGACAAGAGTGACTGGAGTGACTGGAGCGACTGGAGCGACTGGGAGTGTGCAGCTTACTTGTAGCACACTACGTCCGTCACAGCAGTCGCTTCAGCTGCTCTTTCCGCTCTTGTTGCCCTTGTTGCTGAAGTATGAACGAGGCGTTAGTGATAACCACATGACTTACTACGGTGAAATCGCCTCAGCTTCTTCTGCCATGTACGCCTCACGCATCTTCTCAAAATCCTCATATCTTCGTCGTCTATAGTCATCGGTAGCAGAATAACCTAACGTAGTGATCTGAGATGAATGTTGAGGGAAAGAGAACGAATCAGGTAAGTTCTGACACCGTCGTACTTTCTCTTCTGTAGTCGTCGATTTCAGTGCCGCTTCCATAACCTGGAAATCACTGAAGATGTCAAGGCCTCACGTCAGTTTTACTTGATCCATTCTATCCGTCTTCATACTACAGGATAGGCCGTGCACCTGACTTTCACCCAAATGAAAACGAGGTATGATTCGATGATTCGTATTTCTACAACGTCCTATGTTAAGTTTGCTTGGATAGTATAGAAAAGTTTAAAAAATCTAGTGGTTCGTTTCGTTGATGTTTTAACTCACCTTCCCAATAAATAAACACACCGATTAATTGAAGCTTGATAAAATTCTCATTTTCGACAAAAAATGATTGCTTAAGGTTTGCTTCAAAAAGCAGCAAGGCGACCATTTTTCAGTGGCAAAGAAAAGATTGCGCCATGCCGTGACACACCGTGACACACCGTGGCGTCATGTCACGTCTATCGGTGTGCCTCGCTCTTGCGCGCTTCGCGCGATGTTACAGTAGCACTAAGCTAAGGACAATCACATCCAGCTAGCTGCTCTACTTGTACAGCTTTTTCCCTACCTAGGAGTACGAATGGCTCGCAGTACGTACAGTACATAGTATGACAGGGCGGTCTATTGGTTCCTCACTACTGGTTCTCCCTAGTGAAACGGTTCAACATTACTGGTACTGACCCCCCTCAATGATCCACCCTTAGCGGACAACGTCTTCGGCACACCTTCTGAATCCCCATGCACATTGGACGACGTCTTCGGCACGTCCTTTGATTCCCAGGCACGTCATGCGACGTATTCCGCACGTCTTCTGAATCCCCTAGCACGTAGAAGACGTCTGGGTATTTTCCGCTATTTTCGCGTCCCGTAATTTGATCAATATCGATTGATGGCGATCGATACCTCAAAAACGAAAAAAAATTGAAAACGAGCTTCAGATTCGTGTCCAGCGACCGCGATTACCCCAGGGGTAAAGTTTCGGACCGCCTGGACGACATCAACAAAAAATCGATAGTTTGATCAGTATCGATTGATGGCGATCGATACCTCAAAAACGAACTTCATATTCGTGTTGAGCGACCGCGGTTACCCCATGGGTAAAGTTTCGTACCGCCTGGACGACATCCACAAAAAATGGATAGTTTTACCAATATCGATTGATGGCGATCGATACTTCGAAAACGGCCTTTAGATTCGTATTCAGCGACTTCGGCTACCCCCAGCGCTGAAGTTTCGGACCGCCAGGACGACATCCACAAAAAAATCGATAGTTTGATCAATATCGATTGGTGGCGATCGATACTTCAAAAACGAGCCTCAGTTTCGTGTTCAGCGACCGCGACTACGCCAGGGCCGAAGTTCCCACGCAGGCAGAGAACGTCTGGGTATTTTTCGCTATTTTGGCGCTGTAATTTCCCCCATTTTCCCTCTAATTTTCCCCCGATTTTCCCACTGCTTTATGACTAATTTCTGCGGCCGATCGATAATATGACTCATCGCTTAGCGCGTTATTATAGAGTATGATAATTTGATCAATATCGATTGATGGCGGTCGATACTTCAAAAACGAAAAAACAAAAACGAAATTCAGATTCGTGTTCAAGGACCGCGATTACCCCATGGGTAATGCTTCGGACTGCTTGGACGACATCCACAAAAAATCGATAGTTTGATCAATATCGATTGATGGCGATCGATATTTCATAAATGGACTTCAGATTCGTGTTCAGCAACCGCGATTACCCCATGGGTAGAGTTTCGGACCGCCCGGACGACATCCACAAAAAAATCGATAGTTTGATCAATATCGATTGGTGGCGATCGATACTTCAAAAACGAACCTCAGTTTCGTGTTCAGCGACCGCGGGCTGAAGTTTCCAGGCAGGTAGAAGGCGTCTGGGTATTTTTCGCTATTTTCGTGTCGTAATTTTCCCCCATTTTCCCTCTATTTTCCCCCAATTTTCCCCTATGTTATGACTAATTTCTGCAGCGGCGCCGATAGACGGTATGACTCATCGCTTAGCGCGTTATAACTCCTTGCTATACATATAGCCAATCGTAGAGTTGTGAGGTTTTTCGCTTGTTGATCTTGCTATTTTGTTTCTGGCTTAAACAAACATAAACAATACAAATTTTATGAAATTGTTACACTTATTGGGGCATGTGAGTTTAAAAAATTTTAAAGAAAGCTACGCCAAAATTTTCCCTGAACAAAGGTTATTCTAACCATCCTAGTGAATCTTAAGTAGTTAAACCTGCCTGAGGACCATTGCTATTTGGAAGAGCTCGCTTAGGTTTGAAAAGTTCCCAAATCGACGTGAAAAGTGGCATATTTTTTGTCTTGGTTTCACGTCTAAGGACAAGGACACATAAGCGTATGCATATTTATCAACAAAAATGCCTTTAAAAAATTCTTTTTCAACGCACCAAAGAGGGACTGGTTGTCTGAACCAACATCGGGGTGATATCTCGGTCGATGACTTCGGGCTGTAAAACTTATTTTTGAGAAGATATGAGCAACAAAATTTCTAAGTATGATTTAACCTGAGAGTCCAGATTTTTTCCCTTTAGCCGGTGTCTTAGACGACAAAGCAGCTGCTCCTGAAAAAAAAAATGCTAAAATTATGTGGAACTTCATCTGAGCGTCAATAGAACGTCCAGAAAACGCCAAGGTTGGAGGCTTATGAACCGTTGGAAATACAGGGTGGCTCCTAATTATTTGCGCGAAATTCAAACCGCTACTGTATTTTTGAAAATGGCGGGAGATCAATTATTAGGATTTTTCTAGAATGGGGGAAGTATGTACAAAAACCAAGCAATGTGATACACTCAATACCCTCGACAATGAAAGCTTCACCACATCGTTCCACCATCGCTCATATCGCCGATGAAGGACATTCTGCAGCAGAGATCGCTCGACGACTTCAAATTTCTGCCAGAACAGTCCAACACATTGTGAAACAGTACAGAGAGGAAGGAACGGTCGAACCGAGGAAGAGGTCTGGCAGACCACATACTGTGAACACTCTCCGTCTTCGAAAGGTCATCAAAAAGAGAATCGACCGGGAACAATGGAGTTAGCATGAATTGGATGTCCCTAGGCCTTGGGGTTTCCCGCAGAACAATACAGAAGGTTGTCAAACAGGATCTTGGGCTTCGCAGTTATCGTCCTTATCGCAGGCAAGCCTTCATGGAAGCTGCCATGCAGATTAGATTGGAAAAATCCAAGTTGTTTCTGAAGGAGATCCATCAGGGCCGCTTGCCAAACGTCGTCTGGGTGGACGAGAAGGTTTTTATCATTGAAGTGGCACACAACTCACAGAATCAGCGTCAGTTGCTACCTCCATCCAGAACAGGTCTTCTCAACGTCACATTCTCAACAGGACTCTTTTTTCCGAAATCTGTAATGGTATGGGCTGGCATTATCCTGGGCAAGAAGACACCTCTGGTTTTCGTCGGCCGTTCAGTGAAAATCAACGCTGAAGTCTACCAAGGAAAGATCCTGCGCGAGGTTCTTCTCCCCTGGGTTGCTGGAAATCCTGTCAGTGGTCAATGCGTGCTCCAACAGGACTGGGCACGTGCTCATTCTGCAAGATCCACACTGGCATTCTTCGAGAGTCACTTCCCTGGCTACTGGACGAAAGACTTCTGGCCACCTAACTCGCCCGATCTGAATCCAATGGATTTCGCTATGTGGGGCTGCTTGCAGCAGAAGGTCTCCTCGAAGAGTCATCAAAGTCTGAACGCTCCCAAAGCTTCACTTCAGAAGGCGTGGCACGATATCGACATCACCTTCCTGCGGCCCACAGTGATGTCGGTGGAGAAGAGACTGAAGGCCTGTATTGCTGCAAAGGAGCTCATTTCGAACATCTCCTCGAGCGAATGATTGTTAGGCACTGCTCTATATAGAAGTTGTATCAGATTGTATAACTGTTGTTTTCTGTTGAGGTTATTAGTAATAAACTACGCGCGAATAATTAGGGGCCACCCTGTAATATCAGGTGTTCTGTCCCCTACTCAGGTAACAGTCTTACCCTGTATCTCTCGAGTGGAACCTGCGGGAGTAGGCGCTGGCGTCGGCATCTTCTTCTCCGGTGGAGTCTTCTTAGGAGAGCTCTTCTCTCTAGGAGTATTTCCCTTAGCCGGCGTCTCCTTTCCCGGGGTCTTCTGAGGGGAGGTGTCATCTCTAGCAGACGGCTGAGTGACTCTTAGTTGTTGGGATTTTGCTGCACGCGAATCTTTTCTTTCTGGAAAAAAATCCATTGGTCCTTCTGGGGCCGGATTCATCAACGACTTACAGCGATTTAACAGAGAAATTACAGCAGAAATCACTGATAGCGCGGCTTGACATCAGGGGTTTCGGCTGTATTTACTCCGTTAAATTGCTGTAAGTCGTTGATGAATCCAGCCCCTGGACGACATCATATACATACATACATACATACATACATACATACATACATACATACATACATACATACATACATACATCATATCACTATATTTACTTGCATTTATTTACTTATTCAGCTCACTGCGGCTTACTTAAAGTTGGCGCAAAAATGTCCAAAATTCGAAAGAAAATTAACAAAAATGTTTAAAACTAGTTACGATTTCCGAAAAAAAGCGAAAGGGTGCAAGACAAAGAGTTGAACTTCTTAGGTGCCGTTTTGCTTTTCTCGCGAGCAGTTTGATACCATTTTGACAAATAAAAATAAATAAATAATAAAATTGATTAAATCTCTCGAAACCAAATTCAATAAAAATCAACAAAATTGGACACTTTTTGAATTAAAAAGGATATTTCACCAAATTGAACACTTCAAATCAAATCTAAATCGGACACTCTATGCCTAGCAAGGCCTGTAAGTCTGACGCCTTTGAAATTAAATCGATCATCTTCTTAATCAAAAAAAGTTTATTCTAAATTAAACTAGAGGCTCTCGAAAAAGGTTAGTATTTTTTCAGGGAAACTTTTTTCAGGGATATAACCTTCAATGGACATTTTTAATTCACCTACCTCGACAAGTGAACACATTGCTTGAAATGTTATAAGTTTGTGGAAGAAGGCAGCTTGCGCGCAGCCTTCAAGGTGTGCCAAATTCAACCACTCGCGAAATGGCGGCGACACTTGGCTGTACGCAAAGCACCGTAGTGAGGCAGCTGGAGATGCTTGGCTACCGCAAAGTTATGTCGTCTTGGGTACCAAATGAGCTGCGGGACTCTGACAAGGCATGTCGAATCAGTGTTGCTGAGTCGCTGGTGATGAAAGCTGGATTCTTTATGTTAACCACACCGGCAAGAGCAAATGGCTCCCACGTGGAGAACCAGCTCCAAGACAACCGAAACGTGGACACCATGAAAGAAGGTTCTTCTGTGTTGCAGGTGAGTTTCAGAAGGCATGCTCTACTGGGAGTTGCTGGATAGTCAGACCACAGTCACAGCATCCGTCTACGCTACCCAGCTCCAGAGATTGGCCGCACCTGCTGCACGACACCGCGCGTCCTCATGTCGCAAAAGTGAGTCGCGAGAAAATCCAGGAGTTAGGCTAGGAAATTCTGCCCCATCCACCGTACTCTCCAGACCTCGCTCAGTCTGACTACTAGCTGTTCACAGCTCTGAAGCAGCATCTTCGAGGTAGAGTTCGATGATCGACGTCAACTGGAAATGGAGGTTTCTGAATTCTTTTTTTTTCCTCACAGCCCTCGAAATTCTAGCGGAAAGGAATTGAAAGGTTGCCTGAAAGATGGGGCAGGATCTTAGACTTGGATGGGTAATACATCGTGGACTGAGTTTTGTATATTGTATGATATTGTATTGTATTGTAATATTGTTGTGCTAGTGTAGCAAGACTTTTAGATGAACCCAATATTTGAATTTCGTCATGTAACTGTACCTTTCTTGGGTGAATTTACCGGAGTATCGGCTGGAGTTTCGTCCTTAGCCTTCTTCTCAACATCTTCTGAATAACACACCACATACTTTTTGCAGCCAGGGTGGAAATAGTTGCTTAAAGTGTTTGACTGTTACAGCGTTGTGTTTTTTTTGTGATCAAAACTCTGTTCTGTTGCGTTCGAACAAAGTGTAACTGGTAGCGTAATGGCGTAAGGCCCGGTTAACACTTGCGCCGCCACGCGGCGCGGCGTGACGCTCGCCATCGATATCGATTTCTCGCGCCGCTCGGTCGATATCTATTCCGACTATGGTGCCGCGCCGCGCAGCGGCGCAACTATAAACCAGGGCTAAAGCATCCTGCCCGGCAAGCTGTGGATGTCAGTTTGAGTCCCACCTTGCGTTAGAGCTTTGTTCACAACTAGACATCGTTTACAACATCAGTAGCAGCCACTTGAGGCTTGAAGAATCAAATTGAATTTGGTTGAAACGTTGGTTGAGCAACTATCACGAATCAATCATTGGTCTATACCTTTCTCTGGTGAATTTCCCGGAGTATCGCGCTGCACCACTTTTTTTGCTTTCTTCTCGGAGCTCTCTGAACTACACATTGTAGATACAGTGGAGGATAAAACGTCTGCTGTCCTAGAACGACTAATATTAGGTTGGTTATAAATGTCTCCTGCCTTCGTTTTGTCATTTCTCTGCTTTTGTTACCTCTTGGATCGTGTAGCCTTACCTACTTAGCAAGCGCTTCCGAAGGCATCTTTTGCCAAAGTTTCGTTCCGATTCGTTGATCCTTTCAAAGAATTTTTTAGACAATCGATGATCGAGCAGAAGTACCGTGTGCGGGTTTGCTTGCTGTACGACTTCAAGCAGCGAAGAACTGTCGCAGAATCCCATCGCATCTTTTCTGAAGTATTTGGTCACGAAGCTCCATCATTATGTCAATGTCAGGAATGGTTTCAACGTTTCCGAGACAGCGATGAGAGCCTTGAAGACGAAGAACGTCGATGGCGTCCTGAAGTTGTGGATGGTCAGGAATTAAAGGAAGGTGTCGAGTCGTATCCAACACAAACCAGTCGTGACCTCGCACTTCGGTTCGGTCGTCACCATTTTATCGTCGCCGATCGTCTGCAGGCAATAGAAAAGTCGAATCGGTGAGGAAAATGTGTGCCACATCAGCTCAGCGACACAAACAAGGCAGCACGAGTCGCCATCGGTGGAATTCTCGTCCACAAAACCAAGAACAGCGGTTTCTATGACTCCATCGTGACGTCGAATGAAAACTGGATCCACCGCGGCAATCACCTGCATCACCTGTCGTCCCGTTGATCATTGACTTGCTCGAACGGGCGCCAGCAGCGTCTCCATTCGTCCCTGTCGCGTGCCAGAGTGCTCCAATGGATCCTCCTCGCTCGAGGGACACGAAGAGCGTCATATCGGTCGTTCAGGGCTTTCACGAAGAAGTCCGACCAATGCGTTGGTGGGCGTCCCGGTGTTCTCTTGACATCCCGCGGAATCCAGTCGGTGATGGCTCTCGTCCAGCGGGTGTCTGCGAAGCGCATTACGTGGCCGGCCCACCTAATTTTCGACAACTTGGCCCACGCGACAGCGTCTTTGATCTTCGAACGTCGGCAAAGCTCGAAACTCCGAAGTCCTTCTCTCACTTGCATGAATCGTGTTACTCCGAGCATCGTCCTCTTGATTCCAAGCTGTGGGACGCTGATCGCGTGTTCATCCTGCTTTCGTATAGCCCAGGTCTCTGAGGCGTATGTTAGGGCAGGAAGAACAGTGGAGTCGAATAGGTGGGCACGCAGTCGGACGTTCTTCGTCTTCTTCGCGACTTCTTCGACGCTCTTGAAAGCTCCCCAAGCCGCTCGCTTCCTCCTGCTCAGCTCTGGCGCTAGGTCGTTGGCCACATTGACTTCGCGACCCAGATAGACGTAGCTGGAGCATTCGGAGATGTTCGTTCCGTTGAGGGAGAATGGGGCATCAGAAATTTGTCCGTTCCTCATGCACGTCGTCTTCGTAAGATTCAGCTGCATCCAACGTTCCCACATACACGATCGAAGTCGGCCAGCATTCGCTCCGCCTGGCTGATGCTCGGTGTTATAAGCACGATGTTGTCAGAGAAGCGAAGATGGTGTAGTTGCAGACCGTCGATCTTCACTCCCATGTCTTCCCATTCTAGTTCGCGCATGACGTTTTCGAGGGTGGCGCTGAAGAGCTTCGGTGATATGGTATCCCCGATGAACCCCTCTCTTTACGTCGATGACGACGTCGTTGTAGAACGATGAGATCTTGTCGTGAATCCACTGTACAGCTCTCGAAGGACTCTGATGTACCGAGTAGGAACGCCCTGACTGAGCAGGGCTTCGAGGACCGCTTCTGTCTCGACGGAGTCGAATGCCTTCTTCAGGTCGATGGACACAAGGTACAGCGGCAACTTGTGCTCTCGCGACAAATCGATGAGCTTCGTAACGGTGTGTATGTGGTCGACCGCAACAATACCACACGAAAGTGGCAATGGTTGAGCCCCGCTGGGGTTCCGAAGACAATGACGAAGCCTGACATTCACGGAAAAAGTCATGCTCTGTGCTTGGTGGAGCAGTAGAGGTCTGGTGCATTTTGAGGTGCTGGATCCAGGCCAAACAGTTACGGCAGACCTTTACAAAGAACAACTGAGTCGCGTGGACCAAGCACTGCGTCAACAAAGAGTTAACACAGCGAATGTGAAATTCCTCCATGACAACGCTCGACCACTGGCCTCAAATATCACGCTGCAAAAAATTGAGTTGGGCTGGGAACTTCTGCCTCACCCGCCTTATAGCCGAGACCATGCGCCTTCCAGTCGATGCAGCGCGACTTGGCGAAGAAAAAATCTTTGCGTCAAATGCTGAGGGTACCGCCAAGACGTCTTCAGTGCAGTGCTGCGAGAAGACGTAGAAAATACACAGCTAGGTGCCACGATACATGGCGAACCGTGGAGGTGACAGAACCACCGGATGCGACGAGATTCGGCCGACCGCTATTGAACATAGATCACGTTGAGCGAGACTGCACACGCACACACAACGACATTCTGACGGTTCTGACCGACGCAGAACGATGTCAGGATCTGAACATGCAATGAGGACGCCTAATAAGGTAGTGCAACCTATACGACATCCTTCAAATAACCTGGAGTTCACCTGGTGGTGCTTACGACTGACCAGCTAACAACGACGAGACGGAAAATCGATCACGCCTTCTGGCAAACGCCTACTGTTGTGCCCTCACAAGGAAGGGAAAACTCATGATCAGCTATTGCGGTGCTATTTTGACACGATGTAGGCCAGTGTGAGCGGAGTCCAGAAGTACAGTTAGTTTTCGCTGAGCGCTTTTTTATATAGCTGAAAGAGGTGTAAAAACGTTTAAGCAACACTCATCAACCCCTACGACACTCCACGAGATGTGCCTCGGTGGCGCAGCCGGTAGGAGCGCCGCCTCATAGAGGCACACCGGCAGGCTTTTGAGTTCGAGTCGGCGTACTGCCAACACTTTTGCACATATTAGTTTGTTATCACGCTTTCTCATGACCACAAGAGTCAATTTTAGACCATCAATGCTTACAACAGACCAAGACTGTCTATTTGCGCCTTCATATGCACAGTTTTTCAACGATGCGTATCTGCCCCATATCACTTCTCTGGAAATAAAAAGTCCTATTGCTCTTCACTTTCAGCCAACGGCTATGGTAGAAAACAATGAAACAAGTACAACACTAGCGCGCTTCACACCAGCAGCATCTAGAAAAAGCCAGTGAGGAACAATCTTCCCCCTATCAAGGAATGACCACTTCTTCTTCGTTGAACGCGTAGTCCGTGGGTGTGGCGAGAGGTCTGGTGAACATCGACCTATCCAGCTGCCACCCACGCGTATGACAGACATGGAAAGGTCTCATTTTCATTATACTACCTTTCACATGAACAGCTTCTTCTTCCTGACAGTCGATATCTCCATATATGGCGTCCAGGACGAGTCCTTTTATGGCATCCGCAACCGCAATCTCTATGTTTGTCGCAGAAGTGAAATCCAGTGTGAAGGTGGGAAGTAGTAGGCCGACAACACGTTCAGGTGAGAACGACATTTTTAGCACACTTATGTACCGACAGGCCAGGGTCCATAATATTGAACCATAAGGCATGCGTATTTACATGCAGGTACGGTATTATTGGCGATATGGTATGATATGGCGGTGGTGCAGATATGCATTGTTGAAAAACTAGCATTAATAAAGGCGCGAATAGTCAGCCTTAGTTTGTTGTAAGCATTGATGGTCTAAAATTGATTCCTTTGAGCATGAGAAAGCGTAATAACAACAAACCAATATGTGCAAAAACATCGGCGGTACGCGGAATCGAACTCAGATACCCGCTGGCGTGCTTCTATGAGGCGTCACTCCTACCAACTGCGTCGCCGAAGCACAGCTGGTGGGGTGTCGTAGGGGTTGATGATAGTTGCGCGCACTCTTTCAGACCTCCTTTTTAGGTCTTTAAAAAAGTGTTCAGCAAATACTGACTGAGTTAACCCGGTATGAGAACGGCTGTCCGAACGCAGTTGTAGAACGCGTGAACAACACACAGCTTATCGCAATATAGGCAGACAATCGAAGGACAAACAAGTGATGTAGGCAATAGAGAAAATACAGAAGACGAAACGGAGTCGCTGAGTGCGGCCTCCCTCTATCCTAGTCAGGCAAAGGCTACCCCCCTCCCCCCCTAGGGTCCTGTAGGTGGGTGGTCCGGACATCCCATCAGCCTTTCCGCGCTCGATCATCAGAGGCGGTCACCTACCTCAGATCATATCAACACGCCCTCTGGCTGGCCGCCCGGATGCCGGGCCACCCATCCTCCCAGTCTCCTCAGTCTTTTGTTATGTTATCGTTACATAAGTTCTTCCCTATCATCCATTAGGCATTCCTAGTTAAAACAATAAGTACAGTTCAGTTACTAAAAATTTATCATATCTAACAACTGTGGTTCTGGACTCCGCTCACAGGGTCCTACATCCTGCCAAAATAGCATCGCAAAAGCTCACCTAGAGTTGGGAACCTTTCCTCGTTAGAATTAGGGAGTCTTCGAACGCCAAGATTCACTCTCGTTTATAGATGCCACCAGCACTCTTCAAAGGTCACCTGGAGGTTTCTTCCCGCTGGGCTTCACCATGACCACGAGCAAGACGAAATCAACCATACTACAAGGTTGCGATAAGCCTGACTATCTTATCATTAAAAAGACGACGAACTATCTCAGCATCATAGCCAAACCCGCCAACCCCGTCTTGAGACCAATATTTCGTTGTGATTAGGGCCGGCTTGACCCAATCTCGGGGTAAAAGAAAATCTTCCTGCGACCGGATTCATCAGCAGTTAAACCTGCGGATGAGCAGGGTATAAGGGGTAGGTATAAGGGATAGGAATGTATGCTTCATCGTGGGTATCTCTACCCGTCACAGCCCTGAGTTAGTCGTTGATGAATCCGGCCCCTGGATATACGGAGTTACCCAAGAAATTCGTCGAGTATCCTACACATAACAGTATAACCACGAGTAGGTTGGTTGGGTATACGATGAATAATCCATCATAGGTATGTTTCTCAGAAATTGTCCATTCTGCTGACGACAGAGCGTGCACTAAAATAACGGGTTGAAACTTTTTTATCATAACTGAAAAACGGTTGACAATTTCGATGAACAATCAACAAATAACAACAACATGCACTTACAGTAACATCATGTCGGTTTCGAAGTGGCCTCCCTTGGCGCGAATACAGAGTGCCTAACGTTTCGCGAAGCTTCCTGCTATGGGCCGCAGGTCATCAGGAGACAAACGGTCCCACTCTCGGCGCAAGGATTGCATCAAGGACTCGAGACTGCGTGACGTTTCGCACAGGCCCTGGACTCCAAAATCGACTACACGCTGTAGTCCATCGGGTTCAGGTCTGGAGAGTTTGGGGGTCATCCCTCAGATGTTGTAAAGTCGGGGAAGTTGACCTTGCACCACTCCTCCGTGTTCTTTGCTCTATGTGCTGGCGCAGTCTTCTTGAAACCTCCAATACGTGTTGCCGAATGCTGTCGAGCCAAGGGAAGGACCCCAGCCTCAAGAATGTTTCGCCGGTATACATCTCGGTCAATTTTCAGTCCTCGGTCCACGAAGTACAAAGGCGTTTTGCCGCTGGCGCAAACTCCACCCCATTCCATGACCGATTGTGGATTTTGGCAGTGTTCAACGATGGCAAAGGTGCCCGGAGCCTTTGTGGACCAGATCCTATCATTTTGACGATTGTGCTCCTGCTCCACGGTGAACAGCTTCTCATCTGTGAAGAGTATCCGTTCCCATCCTTGACCTGCAGCCCGACATCGAAAGAGCCGTTTGCGCTTGTTCTTGTCCGTTAGAAGCTGGACTGTTTCGGTCCCTTCAGGGTTTCAAACCTAGTTCGTCTTTGGCTATACGACGCACTGAAGAGGGGCTGACACTGATGTCTCGAGCGATTTTTCTCATGGAAGTCTTCGGATTTCGGTCAACTCGCTTCCTGATGATTTTCACCTCGGAAACACGGTTTTGAGCGTATGTGGCGATTTCGAAATTTCCTTGGTCGGAGACAGAAGACGTCGGTGATTTTTATAGTTACGAGCAACCGCAGAAGTGAAAGTTTTCTCGTCAGCCCAAACGACGTCCAATGAGCAGCGCTCACGAATGAAGCCGTTTTTTGTATTTTCTATCCTTTTTTTGCAATTACAGTGATGGTATGTCAAGGAAGAAGTCGATAACTGCGAAGCCCTAGCTCTTGTTTGACATTTTGAACGTTTCGCCATGAAAAATAAACATCGGAAGCAATTTTCTCGTTGTTCCTCTAATCCTCTTCCTGATAATCCTCCGGTTGCTGCCAGGTCGACGGTCAGAAGTGGGTCTGTTTTCGTTGCTTGTACTGCACCACAATCCTCCCTACAGTCATGTCGTTGACGTGGAACCTTCTTGCAAAATCTGCTGATCTAGGTCCTTCGTCTAAGAGGTGCTCGATGGTAACACGATGAGAAGATGGACGCATAATGTGTCGCTACCGCCGATGAGACGCCATCGATCGGACTGAAACATGGGAAAATCGATGACGTCAGCAATTGGATCGTATCGCGCCGAATTGGTCGTCCTCACTCCCGCGACGAGGTCTGCCGAACTCCTGCTCCCGTTCTTCCATCCCGAATAGCCGTCGTGAAGCCTCGGCCCTGCAGCTCAGTACGCATACAATACGGAAGCAGTATCGTGAGAGGGTGGCGAAATGTAGTGGGCACTATGTGGGCACTATCCTCCCAACCTCGGAAACTAAATCCTATTCGACCCCGCAGGACGTACGTATCTTTCCTGATCTCCATTATTCCTTCTGTTCATATTCCCTACGTATTCGAGATAAACCTGATTCGCTACTTGACGTTCACCGGCAAGGAGAAGAGGTGTGAGTCCCTGTCAATACGTTTGGTGTTGGTTGTATTCCTGTTTGCCTGTATCGGAGTGTGGGTGTTTCCGTGTTGTACATGTTCACCCCTCCCCTCTTGGGTTGGTGCTATCCATACGGTTGGGAGGAGAAGCTGGAAAAGCGAACCTAAGGACGGAGGAGGACAACGGCTCATACTGGAGTTTCCACAGCAAGTGAGTTAGACACCAATATGTGTTAATACGAATCAGTACGTTGCATCAGCGCTAGCGAACCCAAGGTCTCTTCTCCCATTAATTCTGGTCGTTCCTTGCGACCCTCGGGTGCTCCGTGGGGCGAGAAGCGGCCTCGTGAACAGGGCTTGCCTCTGCCTACGAGACCGCCGATCGCAACGCCTGTCCCGCTGGGCCTCGGAAACCACTCTCGGAAAATACTGACCTTGTAGCCACCTGTATAATTTTTCCCCGTGCTCTCGGGTGTATGACAACTCTTTTTGTCCCGTCGCGTGGGAGACGACGCAACTAGTATTACCGCCCCATCAGGGATGAGCGGATAATAAAATTTTGAAACCCAGATAACCGATAACGGATAATTTTGCCCAAAAATGGCCGAATAACGGAAAACCTATAACGAACAAACAACAAAAATTAAAACTACTTTTAAACCATTCTTTCCCCAATGGTGGGTCGGTAGTTGTAACACTGTTCATGACACATGTCAAATAAGTCACTTCGAACATGCTTATTGGTGTTTTTTCTTCAAGGCACGTGGTAGTGCAGTCGGAACTGCCGCCTGTCGCATGCTTTCCGACTCAATGTTCTTGGTTCGGATTTCCCCTCCAAGTCAACGAAGCCTTCCATCCATTCGGGCTCGATGTATCGGTACCACGCTTGTCCGCGCAGGATAATGCACTGAATTGTCCATGGGCTGACCACCGCAAGTCGTATTGGCTAAATACGCATTCAAAGTGCATCCAGCATATCACGTAAGAGTAGAGTGCATGTCGCATCTGGCACTACCGTCGTCTTATATCCTTTATTCATGTTTTTCAGCTGCATGGATAGATCTCACGGAAATTTCTGGGTTGGGGTGGGGCAGTCGTTAAAAAGAGTCGCTTTTTGTTTACTCTCCAATTAAATTTGACACGATTTCTTGCCCAGATCGAATGAAAGTTTCTATGTATTGCTGTGGAAAAGGTAATTTGTAAATTTCTGCTAGTGCCATACATAGTTTTAAAGAGCGCTAGAAAGTCATGTAGATGCGGAGTATCTGACACATCCTTAAAACGAAATGACTCGTGTGGACGTTTGTCCTTTTCTCCACTGCTCGACTGGTTTTTTTTTCCAGATCGTACATTATGCTAGAAAGATTTTTGTGAAAACCCCACAAATAGAAATGAGCAAGGCAGTGTTCAGCATTTGAAAACGCGCTATGAGCGATTAGATATTAGATAAAAACACAGACGATTTTTTGAAAAATTGTCCTTATATTCAACTAAATAACCACAAGCTTGTGTCCCGTATCCATCATCATTATCTCTTGCCCCGACCCAGTTTCTCATGTTCTCCCGCGTTTATGAATCATCACTCATTTGAATTTGAATTTGAATTCGAATCTCAGAAGAATCTCGAACCTCCTAGCGCGTTCCCGCCAAGGGGCGCTAGAACAGCACATATAAGCGGCCCAGTTCTGTATCGTGTCTCATTGTGCATTTTGCTCACTTCGCGTGTACTACTGCCGATAAAGGAGTTCCAATCCCTCCGTGCACGTCGTCTCGCCGCGGTTATATCTGGGCCCTACTGTTCAAGGAGTCATCAGTCGTCCTCGAGCCGGCGCACTTGCCACATTTTTTTGTTCGTTATCCGGCGAAAAATCCCAGGATAACGAACAACAAAACGGATAGGCCAAAACCCACCGGAAACCGAATAACGGATAACGGTTAATCCGCTCATCCCTGCGCTCCATTCACAGCTTTAGCGAAAATGGGATCCCGCTAGTAAACCCGATGGGTCCCACAAAGATCTTTATGGCAGATAGCTACCCTTTGAGCACAGACTTAGCGTACTTTCCAATTTCTGCTATGTCAGAGCTGATAACTAGTTCAAAGCCTGTATACATCAATTTGTTGTAAATATGACAAACAACATACAATTAGATATATTCTCTCTAAAGCACATAAACGTACAAAGCTACACAAGGAATGTCATGTAAATCACTTGCAGTTAAAGAGCTCTCTAGACAACATCAATGTTTGGAGGCTCTGTCTAGCACTCAGCAACAAAACTTAACTAAAACCCTTGGACGCTGTACAGACGTGGATCAATCGTTATCCTTAATTTACACGAATTGCACAATGAAACCCACTATTGCATTGCAGGGAAGATGACTGACTACCATTGAACTGAAGGCCGCTGAACTACCTATAGAGAGCGCTCCTACTCAACAACATCTCCAACAGTGGAGTGCTGCTGTTGGAGCTTGGAATAGCACTAAGTGAACGACTGGACGTACTCCGTCTCTACCAGAATGGGCACCATCCGATGTAGCATTGGCAGAGATTCTCGTGGAGTGTGGCCTGCTCAACGAGGCGATCTATCTGCTCCTGTACATCCACTTCACCGGTGCCAAATTCGCTACCTGAAGAGAATACGCGTATCTTCCATGAAATTCTCGTTGAAATGATCAACATGAAATAGCAGATAGCTGCCATTGTGAGGAAAATAGTTTTTCACCAACTACTTGTTATCAATTCATCAATTTGCTGCCGTTTATACTTGGAAGGACCAGTGAAAGCAGCGCAGGATAGTAACCAGGGGCCGGATTCATCAACGACTTACAGCAATTTAACAGAGGTCTTACAGCCGAAATTCCTGATAACGCTGGCATTTCACCATATCGCTTGTTGATAAGTTGCGTTAAGTCACTTTTTTCAGTTTTGTGTCCGTCAACAAACCTACTTTGATGCACTTACCCGCTAACTTGTGCTTGATCCTATCGATGACACGCTCGCGTACAATTCGCGGAGCTTCCTGCAGGGTTTTTCGCCTCGTGACGTCGTGCTTTTCTCCAGGTACCCGCTTCGTTCCTGCAATACGAGTGTGGGGACATTTTAGAAGAAACTGCTCAAGTTTCACAGAGATCGTCTTTGTGTACCGTGCAACCCTGATGGCTGAAAAAACCGACGCCGGCTAAAATTTTACTTTTACTTTCTCCAGTTTTGCGAATTAGTGGCCTAGTTGAAAAGTTGGTTCATCTGTCAGCAAACTATTAGGTTGTCCCATAAGTCCCCGCCGTTTTTATAACGATTTATTGCGGATTTCGCGGAGGTCTCTTGCATAGCGCATAAAGTATTCGAAAGAGAATGATTTGCTCTATCAGAACATTTACTGCACTTCTTTTCTTATCCTGAGCTTTGTCAAATTTTTACGTCGTTAGAGCGAAAAGTGAAAAGGTGGCTATCTGCGCAGTTGCTTCTCTCCACTTAGGTCTAGAATTTTCGCGCAGTTTCTCATAGCATTTGGAAGGCAATGTTCTATACTACAAGAACACGTGCTGGCGCTATTTGCTCATTTGTCCTTTATTGATTTTTATGTCATAAAATTGGGACGTCCGACTTTTCCGAAATTTACCGACAGCTCCTGCTCTGGAATGGACTTTTTTGCTTGGTGTTATATGTCGTTCGGAAGAGGATGTCTTGCTCAATACGAATTTGTGTCGCGCTTATTGGCTCATGCAGATTTCTGTTTGGAATTTTGTTGATATTCGACAGAAATCAGCATGTGCCAATAAACGTGACACAAATTCTTATTGAGCAAGACATCCTCTTCCGAACAACATATAACACCAAGCAAAAAAGTTCACCCCAGAGCAAGAAGTGTCGGTAAAAATTCGGACGGAAAAGTCGGACGTCCCAATTTGATGAGCTAAAAATCAAAAAAGGACAAATGAGCAATTAGCGCCAACATGTATTCTTGTAGTACTGAACATTGTCTTCCAAACGCTATGAAAAACTGCGCAAAAATTCCAAAATTAAGCGGAGAGAAGCGACTGCGCAGATGGCCACTTTTTCACTTTTCATTTAACGACCTAAACACTGACAAAATTCAGGATAAAAGAAGTGCAATAAATGTTCTGATAGAGCAAATCATTCTCCTTTGAAAGATGTATAGCGCTATGCAAGAGACCTCCTTCGAAATCCGCAACGAATCGTCTAGAAAAAACCGCGAGGACTTATGGGACAACCTGATATATCACAAATTATGGGCTAAATGTGAGCTTAAATGCAAACCATCCAGTCGAAAGGCAGCAAACTTTACAGTCGTAAAACTGACACGGTAAAGAAGGAATAGGAGAAACTGAGGCGATCGAAGATCCTCACCTTCCAACAGTCTCCAACTGATCACTGGATCATAGACGAAAGCCTCGAGAACCGCTAACAAGCTCTCACGATTCGCTCGCAGCAACCGCAACACACGCTCACAGGTGAAACGATAGTTGCCTTCTATACCGGTCACTTCCATGGCCTAAAAATACGTACGACGACTCCTGCCGCCGATCTCTGTCATCCACGACTGTATGGACACAATGTTAGATCTAAATAGCTCTTCAGATGTGCTGCAGTCGGCTGCTCATATCGTGCCAACTGAGCACATCCTTAGCTCTTATGTAGCAGTTGCAAAACGAATGCTATACTGACGATAGTCTTACCTTGACCAGCATACGAGTAAGCCGGAACGGTATCTTCTCCGGGAACTTTTCTCTCGTCATCGCAACATCAAAGCAGTCACCAAAATCGATGTGTACAATCTTTCCCGTAAGACGATCCAGCATGAGATTCGACGGATGCCTAAAGGTTCTTTGTACGTTTCGAAAGGTTCAGGGAATAAAAAGACCAACAACTGCGACATGTATGTAGATACATCACTTCCACGTCAAACTGGACACTTTTAAAGTCAGCGGGAACATCTTCCAAACCGAAACGAACGTCTTAAACTGGGACCATCTAGAAAGCCCAAAATAAAATGTCATTCCAAAAAATTACTACGGCTTCGTTTGAAAATTTACAACTACGATAAATTTACAAAATTTACAATTGGCCTGCCATGAAAAGTGAATATGGTGCGTAATATTTCACAGTTTATTTTTATTTTTTAGGAGCAATAATGATTTTTGATTTATGGTTACTTCGAAGAGCAAAAAAGCAGCAATTTCTGCATGTCGTAACAAGAGATCGCGCCATGCACGCGTCAAACATTTAATGATTTCCGTGTATCTGTGTCGCGTAGTCAACGACCTGCTGGCCAAGTACCTTCTGCCGAAGCTGGTCAGGAGGAAATGAGCAAGTTTAGTAGCTCTCGAAAGCGTCTAGGAAGTCCTGAAAAAGACGAAGAACGTCCGGCTCCTTCTCCATCTTCTCGATTCCACTATTCTTCTGCGCTAACGTGCCAGCGCCCGCTGGAGCAACTCCTTGATCAACGGAACTACAGATGATAGAGATGATATGATATGAATTCCCCAATACCTTGGTCACGCCTAAACCTATTCTAAAATAATTGAAAATTTAGTATTCTCCATGGTCTTCCTTCGTAAAACCTCGGCATTTTTTGTAGCGTTTCAATGTTTCTGTGCGAAACCAGGTTGTAGGTGGATCTTATTGAGCGGCCTTAGGTTTCGACCCGTTCACTTTCTTCAGAGGCCGAAAAGTGGTTCAACACTTTACATTTGTTACCTACCCACCAAGCGCCTCCTCCCTATCTCTCAGACATTGATACTAGGTAACGAAATGAAAAATCCCAGCCCATGAGAAATAAACTCAGCTGCTGATCCACTCTCTACGCGGGGCGACGTCGCTACCGCGGTTGTTAGTTGCCGAATGAGACACACTGTGTCTTTCCGAACTGGCTATACTGACCAGGGAAGGGTCTCAGGCGTAGGTCTGAACGGGGAAAATGGACAGTAGTCGAGAATCTCCACCCTTCATATAGTAGCAAAACATGTTTCGTTTTTGCTGAGTCCTTGAACCAAAATAGCTACGGGCCCTCGAAGGCGGGGTACAGTAGCGCACCGTCGCCACGTGCACACGTGCGCGTGCATTGTTCTATGGGAAGCGGCGAAAGGCCTTGTGTCTAAGGGGTCGGAGGGACAGTAGGGTGCGAGGCTGCTTCAAAGGTGCTAGACCAGATGTTCGACTCCCGTGTTATATACTATTTTTGCATTTTTTCATAACCGCTGCCTTCTTCACCAGTTTGCTTCCTACGCACCTCCTACACATTTATTTCACTCTAAATTGTCAAAAGGGTGAGATTTGTGATCAACACCCGATGACCTCGACAGCCCTTGCACCCGTGTCTACTGAAACCTACCGTAATTAGTCGAAATTTAAAAATCGAATATCAGATTCGTGATCAGCACCCCAAATAATCCCTCTGGGAGAAGTTTGGGTGAAATCGGTAATTATGACCTCGACAGCCCTAGTCACCCGTGCCTTACCCGCCGTAATCGGTGGAGATTTCAGGCCATAATCACCGATTTTGTCCAAACTTCTTTCAGGGCGTTATTTTTTGGTGCTGATCACGAATCTGACATTGGTTTTTTAAAATTCGGCTGATTACGGTAGGTTACGGCAGGTACGGGTGGCTAGGGCTGTCGAGGTCATGGGGTGCTGATCACGAATTTGACCCTTTTGACAAATTAGGATAAAATAAGTGTGTAGTAGATGTGCAGGAAGCAAATTGGTGAAGGAGGCAGCGGTTATGAAAAAATACAAAAATAGTGCATAGCACGGGAGTCGAATATCTGGTCTAGCACCTTTGAAGCAGCCTCGCATCCTGCTGCGCCTCCGACCCCTTTGACGCAGAGCCTTTCGCCGCTTCGCATAGAACAATGCACGCGCACGTGTGCATGTGGCGACGGTGCGCTACTGTACCCCGCCTTCGAGGGCCCATAGCTTTTTTGGTTCAAGGACTCAGCAAAAACGAAACATGTTTTTCTACTAAATGAAGGGTGGAGATTCTCGTAGCACTATCCATTTCCTCTGTTCAGACCTACGCCTGAGACCCTTCCCTCGTCAGTATAGCCAGTTCGAAGTAAGTGGAGTCAGCATTTCATTCGGCAACTGACAACCGCGATAGCTACGTTGCTTCGCGTAAACGGTGGATAAGCGGGTGCGTTTATTTCTCATTGGCTGGAATTTCTCGTTTCGTACCTAGGACGATGTGTGAAAGGCAGGGAGGAGGCGCTTGGTGGGTAGGTAACAAATATAAAGTGTTGAACCACTTTTCGTCCTCTGAAGGCGGCGAACGGGTTGAAACTTTAGGCCGCTCAATAAATACGATCCATCTACAACCTCGCTTGACAAAGAAACATTACCACGCCATAAAAATTTAGCGTAAAACACCCGTACAACTTTATCCTTGGCACTACATGACGCCATAGCGACAACCATTAACATTCTGCAGCCCAGAAATCTGCGACGAAACTAACCGAAAGCCAGACACCGAAGGCTTCTAAGATGCAATCAATCTTCCACCAAACACTGGTGCTGCTGAAAAGAACGTAGAAATATTCTAGAACCCTGGATCGAACGCCAAAGTATAATAGTTAGCATTTGTTTGGCACCACAGAATCTACAAAACCTGTGTTCTCGCCAGCGCCTCACCGAACACAAAGAGCTGCAGCGTTCGTAAATCATTTACCTATCACCCAATCCCAGAATGTATCCAACCATCGACATACATGCCATGGATCTCGTGTAGTTCGTTCGACGATCGAACCAGACTTCAGAGCTAGAATTGAGCAGGAAATAGATACAGGTCTAGATGATTTTTTTACGAGTGATCCACCAGAAGAAGTAAATAACCTCTAAAATAAAAGCTATTCTTATACCTTGGGCTCTTTAACCAAAGAATTTGCTGCAGATCATCACCAGTTGTAGACGTCAGAGCTCTTTCGAAGAGTTGGACCTGAATGTTGAAGCGTACAATATATTGCAAGAAATACATTAAACAATGCCTTCATACAAAATACCGCTCAACAAACAAACAAAAAAGTATGCTTCCATGAGGGTTTCTTCCACTTTCGTGAAACTTTTCGGCATTTTTCGCATTACTGAACTGGTTGATGAAGAAGCCATTGTTCTTCTTGGCTTGACCTTCAGAATCGAAATATCTGAGTGAAACGTCCACCTTGAAAATTTTTTCTCCGTTGCTAATGATCTGCTTAATTTTACGTCTTTACGTTTTTTAATTCCAATTTTTTCGAATATGTATCATGAAATATTGGAGCAACTGGAGGAGAACAAGAATCAAACAAAGAAAGTGCCGGATTATTTCATATACGACGCTGGCACAGGTGGCAAAAGATCTCGAGGCCGAAAAATTGAGCAGATCACAAGCAACGGAGGGAAAATTGGATCTATCTAGTCCGGGGGCACATAACTAGAAAGTAGATAACAATTTAATAGAGACTTACCGAGCGGCTCCTAGAGAACGAGTTGGAACATAAAAGAAACCAAAAACGAATAAACAAAAAATCGCCGCGATTTACAACCGTCTCGGCGGGCAAAGAGCGACGGAATGGAGGCATGCCACGTGCTGACCGCTGGCTGACATGTTATAACAGGATCTAACATGGGTGAATAGGGCGCATGAAGCCGCGTGCCGCGTGCTGACCGCCGCTTGACATGTTATAACCAGGATCTAACATGGTGGGAAAGGCGCATGAAGCCGCATGCCGCGTGCTGACCGCTGCCTGACATGTTATTCATTGTATGTTTATTACATAAGGGATACTTATGCAAAAAAAAAACAACACAAAAGTAGAGCCAATAATACAACGCATCTCACAACATCGTAAGGTAGAGTAACAAAAGGAAAACTAGGGATAAGCTAAAACTGAAAGAGAGTTGGAAAGATGTACGACCTATGGAGTAAGCTCCTTATAGACCAGTTTTTTAAAGGTATTGTAGCGCAACCCATCCTGGCCCCTTTTGAGCAGGGTCTCAAATGAGCCGATTGTTCTGTTAACGAAAAAGTACCGCCTACAGCTGAGCTTAGCCGTCTTAACCTGGAGCTTGATAGGCCCAAAAATAACCAGGACCCAACATGGTGAGGAGGGCACCAACTTTGCCGGCTTACAGCCGCAACAAATGCAGTTTTTCGTTGTTTTTTTGTTTGTAACTTTTTCTTGTTTAGGGTCCTATGCTGTTCTGTAGGAGCCGCTCGGTAAGTCACAAGTGAATTTGTTACATATAATACTTTTTATGTTATGTGCCCCCCCCCCGGACTAGGATAGATCCCGAAAATTTTCAAGGTGGACGTTTCACTCAGAAATTTCCATGCTGAAGATCATATCAAAAAGAACAATGACTTCTTCATCAACCACTTCGATAATGCGAAAAATGCCGAAGAGTTTCACAAAAGTGGAGGTAACCCTCATGAAAGCACGAATATGCATCATGAAATACTGAAGCAACTGGAGAACCAAAAAAATGTGAGTTGAAAAAAACACTTAGGTTCCACCTTTTGCATCAGTGTGACCTGCTCGGTATCTTGTGCCAGAGACTGCATCACTTTGTGCTCCAGTGATAGAGAAATCTGAAAGGCAGAAGAATGAGCTGATAACTGTCAACACTCTACGTCACGAAAAGAATGAGGGTTCGATTCTTGACTGAGCCAGAAGTTTGGCTCTTATTTTTTGAACCTCTCGATTTAGAGACAAAGACATTAGAGCTCCTAAATCGCGATGTGTAAGGAGGCCTCGTGCGTAATTCCCGATGAGTTTTGCAGAACGACGCGAAAAAATTTGAACTTCTCAGTGCTCGTCGTGTATTCTACGGATGTCACGAAAAAGCTACCTTCTTCTTATCCCTGTAGTCTCGGACCAAGGAGTGCAGCGTATCGCAGTCCGGCACCCACCCGATTAGTCCAGAGTTGTGACTGAGCGCCACTATTGAATACCGCTGAAACATTGACAGTCAGGAATGGGCCAAGAGAAGCAAGACACAGTGATTCCGAGGGAGCGATACCTGAATCGTGAGATTTCTTCGGCACGTCTCCGCGTTATTCACAAGTAACGTGTTAATGAGCCCGAACAACTGCATCACTCGCTCGTCCTGGCGAGGATCCTCGTGACCCTTCAGCAAGAACGCGTATTCCCGTCCGTTGCTTCCTAATACAGTAGAGTTTGAACGGGAAAATTTGCGAGATTTAACACAACAATCTTCTCCTGAAGCTGGATGAGGGACGATCTGCCTGAAAGCGGCGCGAACAAATACTGCTGACTGTGCCTGCGGAGCCAATTAGCGTCGACTCGCGCTGTGACACCCGCCGCTAGAGAGGAACTAAAGCAGCCCTCCCGTGAAGGTGATGATAACCCAACCAACCACGAGAGCCTAGAGGTCGACCAGATTTAGTGTGATTACAATCGACAGAGGACTACGAGGCTTTGAGGCCTTGCCGTGACAGCCCAAAAATTCGGACTGCTATGAACACTACCATCTTCTGTATTAGAATTTCGCGCTCTATTGAATGAGCCAGAAAAGGATTCTGTCTCAACAACACTGAAGGCGAATTCTTCAGGCGTTGTTTGTTTTCCTTAAAGATTAGTGTTTATTTATGCCAGGATTAATTGCGAGATATGCTTCAAGGTTGAAATTGCACGAAGAAGCCATTTAGTAGACGTGAGCCCTTTTAACAGACGTCTAAATGCATTAGTTTCAAGCCGTGCATTAAAAAGTTTCATAGAAAATTAGAGTTACGGAATACTTAAGAGATATCATGTTGAAACTAATGCATCTAGACTTCCGTTAAAAAGTCTCACGCCTATCTAATTGGTTTCTTCGTGCAATTTAAACCTGAAAGCATGTCTCGCAGTTAATCCTGATATAAATGAACACTAATCTTTAAGGAAAAACAAACAACACCTGAAGAATTCGCCTTGATGGTTGTTGAAACAGGATCCCTTTGCACCTCATTCAGTAGAGCTCGAAATTCTAATACAGAAGATGGTAGGGTTCACACCAGTCCGAATTTTTGGACTGCCACGGCAAGGCCTCCAAGCCTCATAGCCCTCTGTCGACTATATTGGCACCGAATCTGTTCGACCTCTAGGCTCCTGGGTTGGTTGGGTCATCATCGACTCACACTAAGGGCTGCTTCGGTTCATCGCGAAGTGGCGGGTGTCACGCGCGAGTCCACGCTAATTGGCTCCGCAGGCACTGTCAGCAGTATTTGTTTGCGCCGCTTTCAGGAAGATCACCCCCTTCCCCTAAAGCTTCAGGGTTCTGGGTCATTAGGTCAGAAGATTTGGCAGCAATGGGAAATTCCCTCACCTCGTATAGTCATCTTCCTCGGTCGTTGCTTGCTGCTAATCACCTGAAGATGAGTTCCAATCGATGCTATGCCCACGACGGGTTGTGATGGATCGTACGTCCCGGGGACAGCTAACTCGAGATCCTAAATTGTAATGGAAGGAGCGGAATTCAACGGCGATTTCCGCCTAATTATAAGGAAACCCAAAAGCATAGGGTTTTAAATGAGGATAAGGCTCTTTCTATACTAGAGCGTATACGAGATAATATTATACGAGGGCAAATCAGGATCGCTATGTTCACACTGTTCGAGAACTAGCGAACGAGCTATACAAATATCTCCACACTTTAGCCTATCTAGATCGACGAGACTACCAAAAATATATAGCCTTTTAGCCGACACCACGAAGCGCGAAAGGTATGCGTTTTCTCCAAAAGTATGAATGGAAGACGATATAAGCACCTATGTGGCCACTCATCTGACGCATTAATAAAGAAGAAGACTACCACGAGCTGAAGAAACTCATCTACCACGTTTTTTCCAAGCGAAAATCGACCGCTGAAATTCATCTGTTCCAACACCGCTTAGCTTAAACCCCTAGGTATATGTCGCGAAGACGAGCAGCATAGGGGGATGGGAACGCCCTATCCAATCAGACCATTCAGAGAGGGCGTGTACAGTCTGTACTATACCTTTGTCCTTTTCGAATTTCGAATAGTCGAATTTCGAATAAATTCGAATTTCGAATATTCGAATATTCGACTATTCGAAAAAAGTCCAGTATTCGAATTATTCGATTATTCGAATATTCGAGAAAGTCCAATATTCGAATTATTCGATTATTCGAATATTCGAGAAAGTCCAATATTCGAATTATTCGATTATTCGAATATTCGAGAAAGTCCAATATTCGAATTATTCGTTTATTCGAATATTCGAAAGTGGCCAATATTCGAATATTCGTTTATTCGAATATTCGAAGGCTTCGAATATCGAATATTCGAATAGTCGAATATTCGAATATTCTTTATCAATCTCTTAACAAGTTAGTGGCACTCTTTTTCGAAAACCAGGGGAGTTTGACCTTATGATAAAAAACGATGTTTGAGTTTCGTGCGTCGCTCAAAGTGCGCCGAATTGTGTGTACGTAATCTGACAAGAGAAGTCAATGAACTTCCCGTGGAGATTTCCAAAATGACCTATTGCTTGTTATAAGGGTGTGTCTAAGAAACACCGTAGTGGTCTTCAAATGTCCTGCGGGCATCTGGGTAGGTCAAAAATTACAAAAAACTGTAGCACTTCAGTGCTGGCTGATAAGGCGAAGGTGACGCCTTGAATGGCCTCGAAATACTCAGAAATTAACATGCAGATGCTATAGAGCTTTAATTATAGTTAGATGTTAGAAATCTGACAATTTATTAGGTCAAATGAACCATTCACTGCAGTCGGGGCGTGGATAGCGGGGAGAGGTCCAGGTTCGAATCTAGGAAAGCTGTTTACGGATTGCTGTGCGTTTTGGTAAATGTAGAACATATTCTCATTTTAACCATATTTACGAACATGATCGAAATGTGTTGCTTCAGTCCATCTCTGGGATGTGCTGATCAGTCTTCGGGTTCCTATAGAGAACGTTTCTCTTGTAAATTTTACTAATTTTTGCATCTCTTATAAAATGCATCATTTTTGACCCACTCCGTAGTATTGTACTCCGTAGTATTCGTAGCATTTGCATATAACACCAAATACAGTTCTAACAACTAAATTAATTAGTCACCTTCTTCACTGACGAGCTTCGGGGTGACTAATTATAAACATGTTTTGTATGAAGGCAGAGGCGAAACAAAACATGTTTAGTGTTGTTGTTACCATTGTTTTAGTTATTACTTGTTTTAGTTGTTGCTTGTTTTCCACTTGTGTTTGTTATAGTACAGAGTGATTTAGAGTTCATGTATACCCCAGGTTATTTCTAATTCTACTTCGTTGTTTAGACATTGAATTTAAAACTGTTTGAGTATTAAAATTTACATATATGATTAACTTATTCTATTGGTCTTCTTGCAGTCTATTCTTTCTCGGCCACTCTCCCGCACTGACGGGGGGGGGGGGGGCTTTGCAAACGTAGGTACTTGTATTAATCCCCGTGACTTTGTAAGTAGATAATAAAATTTCGTACAAATGTTGTCCTGAGGGTTGACTGAGGTTCTGATCACGAAGCTGGCAAACGCGTTCGGTGTTACCGTCGACCACAATAGGCGACGGTGAGTATGTGCAAGAAAAGGTGCAGAATAACCGGCCGCGTTGTACTACTGTGACTCCAAAAGTGGAGTGGAGGTCGATTTTTTTCGCCCAAACATCACCTGTACTGTTATTTTGGATGCTGAGCACGAATATGGTATCCAATTTCGACAATTTGGCCGCTTACGATATTTCATAGTGTGTGTTCGTGAGTAAGGATGGGGTTGTCATGACCACTGATTTCGTCCTTAAATTTTCAACGACCACTTTTTAACAAAAAATTTTCGCATTAAAAAGGTAAATTCGGTAAATTCGTTAAAGAAAATGTCCCTTAGCTGCATTCAATTTTAAACCACTGGGGTGCCTTTCGGACAATCCCCCACAGCGCTCAATAGGTCACTTATAAGATTCCCACGGGAAGTTCATTGACCTCTCTTGTGAGTTGACGCGAAGTAAGCGCAGCAAGCGCGGCCCTCCGCTGCGCACCTGCTTCCTTGTAAACGGCCGTCGAGCGTGCTATGGCCGTTCACGTGAATCGCAGTTGATTAGGGTTATGCCTATACACAGATATTTTTACCTTCAGTATACTACGGGAGAATCTTCGTTTTGTATTTCTACCCCGGTTACAACAAGGGAACGATTAGAGCCGAAGGGGCTGCGGTAGGGAGCTAGAACTTTCAGGGGCCTAGAAAGCTCCGGCTTTCTGCCAGCAAAAACGTTGAAGAAGAGAGGAAGAGCAATGGCTATGGAGCACAAGAGCCAGTCATACTCTGTTTCCTATGAAAGTGAGCCATCCCCTTTTCGCTCTAACACTGTCCAAGTCGTAGTGTCTTGTCAGATTAGATTCCAACGCGGGTCCGTTTCTCTTCAACGGAGCTAGAACACAAACTGAATGCCATTCATGAGACTCCAGTGCGCCTTTTCTGCACCAGATCGCCTTTGTGTCATTTCTCCGCTCATGATAATCATTCTTTTACCACCTAGAAGCTTCGCTATAACATAAGGAAAGATAGCAACCTAGAGAAAGGCCTATAACAATCTAGCTCTGCCTACCCAAGGTGTTTCTCTCTTCTCGGTGCACGAATTCTTAGGGAAGCAAAGCGTGCTTCATTGCCATTATACCGCTGCTATTGTCCTTTGGTCTCGTAAAGGAAATGGATGGAGCAGCCATCCATTTCCTTCACAGTGGGTAATAAAAAATAATTAAATGTCAACCACTGGGTGACGACAGTAAATAATAGTGTTCATTTGATTATTCGAATATTCGACTATTCGAAATTCGATTATTCGAAATTCGACTTTTTTAAAATCGAATATTATTCGATCATTCGAAATTCGAAATTTTGAAAATCGAATATTATTCGATCATTCGAAATTCGAAATTTTGAAAATCGAATATTATTCGATCATTCGAAATTCGAAATTTTGAAAATCGAATATTATTCGATCATTCGAAATTCGAAATTTTGAAAATCGAATATTATTCGATCATTCGAAATTCGAAATTTTGAAAATCGAATATTATTCGATCATTCGAAATTCGAAATTTTGAAAATCGAATATTATTCGATCATTCGAAATTCGAAATTTTGAAAATCGAATATTATTCGATCATTCGAAATTCGAAATTTTTCCCCAAGGACAAAGGTATAGTCTGTACCCTGATCGGCTGGCATGAGTTCGGTCTGTGCTCTGCTAGGTTATTATTGGTTGGCGAGTTCCACTTTCCAATGCTGCTCACCTTCGCGACATGTACCAACCCCTATGAATAACTTACTCTAGTCGACCTCGAGTTGCCTTCATTGGAAGGCGAGAGGGCGCTAGACGATCAAGCTGCATCTAGTGGGCGAGCCACTGAGAGGGGCTTCTACGGTGGTGCCCTGATTGGCTGTAATGTTCGGTCGGGTTCTAATCGTTTGTGATTGGCTAGCAGCATGACATTCCCAACTCTTCTCGTAGATCACAATAGCGAGTGGTACCGAATAATTAAACTCACTTTAGCTCGCATCAGCATTGGACTGATGTAGTTCAAGTCCAGTGATGTTAACTGACGTAGTTGTGCCGTGATCTTCTTGAACACCTGAAACATCAACACTGTAGACTTTGTAATGAATTATTGTACAGAACATTAAGTTCGCCCTAGTTCTTACTTCAGCCGCTACGCGCCGCGGCACCGTAATCGCCATAGGTATCGATTGTCCACGCCGCCCAATCGATATCAGGGGTGTGCGTTTACCGGTTAACGATTTACCGGTTTAACGGATTTACCGGCATTTTCGCCATAAATTCTTTTAACGAAAATTTCCGGTAAATTTCCAAATTTACTGGAAAATTTAACGACTTTTTTCGCACAAAATCATGTTCCCATCTATCGAATGGAGAAGGAAACATACTACCGATCTCAGTTTAGAAGTGATTGCTTCTATCTTCTCCGATAACTTGCTATTAGCTTCCTTGGTCCTCAACCTCATTATAACAGCCATGCCCATATCAGTAGGCGGAGATGGCGCGCTCCAGTGTGAAAGCGCGCTCCACTGGATTAGTACCTCGCGCTGACATTCCTCACACGACATGAGACAATTTGGACTGGAGATATTGAAGCTCTCAGAATAGACGATCGCCAGAGGAATAAGGAGAAGATACGCTCATGTCTTGTTCACGTAATTTAGTCCAAGATGTAAGGCATCGGAATGTACTCCGCTAGTCCATCTGATCTGCTGGACACTTAGGCCTCGTGCATACTTCCCATCGCCGCGATTGAATCCCGGCGATGAATTTCGCAGAGCGACGCAAAAGAATTTGAATCTCTCTGCGCACGTCGCATCGCCCATTTCCTCCTGCAAGGAAACGCGACGGCGATCCGTCCAGGAGCAACGCTAAACACCGCGCGCGGCGTGGAAAAGTATGCGATGCGCGCGGGAAGCCGTCGCGCATGCCGATTGCACTGTTGAGGCGGCCGCAGCGAAGGTTCCTTTGGCTATTCTACCGCGTGCGGCGGAATGGTCATGAACTGGGCGCTGCGATGGCATCGCGGCGATGAAAGTATGCCCCGGCCTTAAGCTTTTTCCCATATAAGAAGAGAAAGAAATTCGCTATCATGTCACATTTCATTTTTTTTCTGAAATGCCTGGCTTTGCTCCAAAGTACAACTTAATAGTTCAAAAAAGTAGTAGTGTAAGGTGTAAATCATTCCTTCATCGAATAAAACGGTGATAATTGTAATAATTTCAAAAAGCAGTTAAACTGTCAGTCCAAAAAGAAATATGGCAATATTCGATTGAATTTCGGATGTTCCAGAAATGTTTTTGAGTTTAGTTAAGCCGTTTTAAAGTTTTAATTAAGCTTCTATCTTTTTAAAGCACTCACAATATAGATAATTACACTTGAGCATTGTTAGGCTTCCGCTTGCTTTGTTTGCTTTAGGATGACGTATGCATGATAAAATGAAGATGATATGGTTTTTCTGAACTTGATGATGTTTCGGTGAAAAGCCTAACGCTTTTTTACATCACCGCTCTTAAAACCTGTCGTTTTTAAGGGAATATTAAATTTAAAAAATTAACGGATTTACCGAATTTACCGGAATTTACCGTCGAATTTCCGCGTTAAAAATTTGCGATAAAAAATTTACCGGCGGCAAGTCAGCGCACACCCCTGATCGATATCTACTCCGACCATGGTGTCGCGCCGCGACTCAACTATAAACTTAGGCTTATGGAATACACGTAGCCGCTGGCACTACTGTTACCAAAATTTTGGAATCCTAGTCTAATGATGACATAGTGATCTTCGCGCGTCTGGAGCGAGCAGTGTCGAGTGGGTCTCTCTGACACATGACTGCTAGAACTAGCCCAAACAAGTTGGCAATTAATCTGGTGACAGAAACTAGCGACAGAGGTGAGTATATGGCTTGTTGGCAACTGAATAAATTTTAAAATACCAACCTGACAATAGATTTCCCACGCCTGGGTGAGTTCCTTCACATTTTCCGTGCGCTTGAACGCTTGGCAGAATTTGAAAGCATCCGACAACTCGCTGTAGTACGTCTGGAATTGAAAACTGAGCCTGACTATGATGCAATAACAATCGGTTCCCTTTAAATAGGGAACAATATACCACAATTTCAGCGATGAAATAGAAATGAACATGGGGGATTATATGCAGTTGGCACAATTCAGACCCCTCCAACACTATTTATTGGCGAGCTTTCGCTGCCTAGCAGCTTTCTCAGACCTACAACATTACATATAATGATTACCGTCAATAAATTATACAATAACAACAATAAACACTGTCCAGGCGGGCACCCAAATGATCAGTGAACCGGTCTGGTATCGTTGTTACTGTATATTTATCGTTGTTACTGTATAATTTAATAACGGTAACAAGTGTCTGTAATGTAATTGTAGGCCTGAGGAAGCAGCTAAGCAGCGAAAGCTCGCCAATAAACAGCGTCCGAAGAGTCTCAATTGTGCCAATTGCATACAATTACATGTGAGGGCCGGAGATAGCTCCTTACCACACTGCTATATGGGTTCGCTCCTTCCGGAGGTCTCATCTACTACTAATTTTCACTAGGAACACATTTTACTTCGGACGTTCGGAAGCTCGGGTCAAAGTACGCCCTCATTCACCTGATTGAATGACTGCTCTTTCAGCGTCGTTGGTCCTTTCTCAATCATCTTGTGAACCGGTTCAAGGGTCTCCATCATCGCTGCTGTATTCTTCTCCTGAAAACGACAATATCATGCACTTCTTTGGGTAGTTTACATGGAATTCTCCGTCGTAACACCCACCTGGAAGTACTGCCGGCTGGCCTCATCGAGAGCATCATGCCACTGTTCGTGCCAAAGAATCGCACAGCGAACCAGCTCTTCGGAAACCATGCTAGCCTAAAGTGCCAGAGAATTGGAGCACACAGTTGTTTTTGCGAGCAAATGTCAACAAAAACAACTAAATTCCGACCTCTTCTACCAGTTTTGGATGCATTTCCGCCATCACTGCTAGCATTTCTTGAGCATTCTTCTGGCGATCAACATTCGAAGACTTCGCAGCAACCGTCAACGCGTACACCAATGCCTGACATTCACCAATAAACAAAATGCAGGAACGGCCAAACACAGTTGTTGATAAATAGACTCATCAGTATTCTGTTCAACCAGTAACTCTAATCGCTAAGATTTTCAGCTAGTACTTCGTGGTCTGCTCTCGAATGAATAAAGTGCATCTTTCATAAAGAAGCATTGCACTTTCTTGCGTAACTCCTGCTTTTACAGTGACGGATGAAACCCAGCTGTCGCGCCACGGGATCAAGCCCACTGGCATTGGTGAACGGTGGCCCAAGCCCGAGGCCTGTTTTGTGGAAGAATCGAGGAAGTCTTACAGCACGCTTATGCTCCTGCTTGTCTGTCATCAATCAATCAATCAACCAATTTATTACGCTGTATAAGACAGACGTGAGATAACATCGATTAGCAACAACATACATTCCAAATTCGCTTCTTATCAAGTAACAATTCTGAGTGCGACTAATATGACAAAACAGCTTTAGATGCCATACGCTTGAAAGACCAAAAATTCATTGGCAGTGGATCGAGTTCGGTCCTTAGATTAACGTAAGCGGAGCCACCATGAAGGTGTGAGATCTAATGCTGCTCTTAGGTTTTGAGTAAACTATTTTTACTTTACCTCCTCGCGTCCGCGATGAAGCAAGGCTGTAAAATGCTGATTTCATGCGGATCTTCCTACGTTGGGCCCTGCTGCCCTTACCGAACCATGCGGGTCGTAGTGCGATCTCGTTTAGCTTCTTGTGCGCGCTACGCCGCACGTCTCTGCGGACAATCAAGATATGGCTTCAGCCATTCTTCCCGAACCTTCCGCAGATATAAATAAACCATACAGATTTACCACTTCAGAACACACACACACTACTACCGAACAATATGTAAACGTACGAGTCACGCAACCCAACCTTCTACGTCACTAGGGGAATCCTCGCAACAACCGCAAGGCAGGGGCCAACTTCCATCACCGTGATGCCATCGCGGCGCTCAGTTCATGGCCATTCCGCCGCACGCGGTCGAATAGTCAAAGAAAACTTCGCCGCGGCCGCCGCAACAGTGGCGGTCGGCATGCGCGAGGGCTTCCCGCGCCCATCGCGGGCATGGCCTACCTTTTCGCGCCGCGCGCGGTGTTAGCGTTGGTCCTGGACAGATCGCCGTCGCATTCCCTTGCAGAGTGATGAGCGATGCGACGAGCACTGAGAAGTTCAAATTCTTTTGCGTCGCTCTGCAAATCCACGATTCCATCGCGACGACGGAAAGTATGCACGAGGCCTAAGGCATGCGCGAGGTCCTGACTGGGCGTGTACCCACGAAGCGATGCTCCTCGCCAGGGCTTGGCGGCTACCTCAGCCCGGTGTCCATACCGGAGACGATCCTCTTCCCTCTCAGCACCGTACTGCGCGTCCCCGTTCTCGACCTCGGTGCGGACGGTCATGACCGCCTTCTGCGACGACTGACAGGAAACTGAAGCCTGCGGGTGCTTGGTTCATAGTCGCTCGCGGAGTATCAATCCTGCGCGTCGACTGGTGCGCGCTGGGGCCCTCAAGGCGCAGAGACTCTGCATCCTTAGAAGAGTCATGGCGAAAGTCACAACACCAGTCCACGGGTGACCCAAGATTATGCACATTTCAGGGAAGGACTGCCAACCTATTCACATCCTAAGCATGGATACAAGGCAGTATTGGAATAGGCGCGAATCGAACATAAACCGATCCGTGACACATCGAGCGACGGCCCCTGCCTGTTGTGCTTACGGACAAACCTGCGGCTTCATCTTAGATATCTCCATGATGACTTGTTTTATGAGCAATGCCATCTTATCACGCGAATCAAGTCGAGCCATTAGTTGAGGCACAGCCTAAACATTCAAAAATGAAGCCGAAAGCGATTCATTAAGGAAAAGTTGAACCATCGAATAAATGTCTCATCTGATCACCTCAAGCCACGTCTCTATCGGCAGCCTCTTGATATTCTCACTCAGCTGCTTGTACACTTCATTGTACTCTCCATAGTCAAACCATAGCTGCAGCAATCGCAACGTGTCTTCAAGACGGGATCCTGAAAAAAATCATCAAAATCAGAACTTTGAGAAAACGCGGGAGTGACTTATGTAGGTGACCACAGGATTCAGTACTCACTAAGGAGTGTGTAACAACTCACCTGTCGAAACAAATAGCCCTGAAAATGGAAGGCAGTCCAGTGAGAGACCTATACCCACCCAACCGCTGCTGAATTGGTTTTGTCTAATGCTTGGCCACACATGTAGAAGGGTCGTGGCGGTTGCTTCATAGGTTCTGAACATAGGCTCATCTGGAGCTTCCGTCAGGACAGATCTCGCTGGTAGTAGCAAATATTTAAGTTCGATCCTTGAAGACTGAAGTGGAGAAGGCTTCCTCGTGAACAGTAGTTGAATGTGAGTCAGTCGATCGATCGTAAGATACTAACTGGGTTTTTACCTTGTATCATTGAGGGGTTAAACAGTACCCCGTCTCATCTCTAACCTCATTAAATCACTGATAACTATGGTCTAGCAAAAATTACCTGGAGCAAGCTGTAGCGCTCTGGTAAAGCACTTCACAGCCGAAACAGCATAGGCGATGTTCACAGGAACGGTGGGTTGCGGAGGAGTGGCCAGCGGCTGGTTGTGCATGGACATTGGACTCAGCTGAGGCGGAATGAGCTGCATCATGGCTCCGGGTGGCGCAACAGGAGGTGGTGGTGGTCCGACCGGCATCATTGGAACACCTTAAGCAGTCCTCGTCGTACTAACCCACTCTGAATACAGGATGACGCAGACCTACCTGTCGTGTTCACAGTAACAGGCATCATGGCCTGTGCCATTGGCGCGCCTTGCAACGGTGGTGGTGGAACAGGGGCGCCAATTGGCGGCATCAGACCCATCGCCGGTTGTGGCAGAAGTGGTGGCGGAGGTGTAGTGTGTAGAAGGCGAGTATGTGGCGAACGAACAGCCGCTGCGGCTACCGCTTGCGACAGCTCTTTGTCGCGTGAGAGGGCGGTGAAGTACGCAGATGCGAGTTTGTGCCATGCCTAAAACGAAAAGATGGGCCATCGTGCTGCTAAAAAAATGAAGGATACTCCTAGATTGAGTCCAAAAGGCGTACATATCCGTGCAGTCACATACCTTGTGCCAGTCCTTGTCATACTCCGTCGACCGGGCATAATGGCGGATCACCTGCTCCGTTGCCGTCTGTTCGTCACTGATCGGTGAGCCTCCAAACAGCGAACGATGAGGACTTGTCAGAGATGCGCTGCCGTTGGTGGTTGGAGCACTTTCAGCCAACACTTCTGTCCACTCTCCCAGCTTCAGGCATGCCTAAATCAAGAACGTGAACCGTAGGTTCCCAGGGATAATTAGAACCAGATTTTTTCAAAGGGAAACATCCCACGTAGATCCGAAACGTTCACCAAGTTATACTGGCAGGTTACTCTACTCTTTCCTGGGACCAAATTCATCAATCGCTTACCGCCCTCGAACGGTGAAAATATCGTCAAACCCCCTGATTTGTCATTCATCAGCTTCAGGTTCAGCGGCAACACAGTTAGAGGGCGGGAAGCGGTTGATGAATCTGGCCCTGGTCGGTTTTACAACATGTCTTGCCTTTTGAAACTGAATGTGAATTTTAACGCTTCTACCGACTTCTAAGCAAATTTACGCTTTTGATATCAAACTGAACATCCTCCTAGGTAGGACTGATGCTTTCCAAATCAAGCTGAACATCTCCAGATCAAAAACAGCTTCTTTAACATTACGGTAGAAACTCCGAGACGGTTAGAATATCCTTTTGTTCAAGGAAAATTTGGTACTTTTTTTATTAGGTCATCCAATAAGTGATGTCATTTTTTCAGCCGACTTCAACTGAACAAATTTTTAACGAAACTTCATTTCAGCCAACAGTGTTATCACCATCATCGTCAACAACTTTTCTCCATCTAACGAGCAAATCTTCAATTCCTGAGCAATAGAACTGTTGTGGTTTTTAAGCAAAATATGTGGACATAGCATTTTGAACACCTTCCTCACTTTCAATTTTCTTGCCACTAATAAATGCCGTCGAGACCGGAGTAAGTGCTAATCCGAAGGTGCGAGATCGGAAGAATACGGTGGATGAGGCAAAACCTCCCACTCTAATTCGTCGATTTTTTTCCAGCGTCCGTTTTGCACAGTGCGTTTTGCTTTGTCGTGATGGAGAATTAACCCTCTCTGTTGACGATCGCCGCATACCTTTCCAGTAAAGCTTGGTTCACTCGATCGAATTGCTCACGGTAAATGTCTGCGTCAACAGCCTGTCCAGACTTAAGCACTTCAAACTGGACAATTCCACGGATATTCCACCAAACACAGAGGAGTGCCTTTCTGAGGTGGATATTCGGCTTCGCAGCACTCTTGGTTGTTCATTTTTGGAAAGCCACTGCTTTTTACGTTTCGGATTATCGTACAAGATCCATTTTTCGTCTCTGTGATCAGACGATCAAAAAACGGGTCTGTTCAAGGTCGCTGAAGCAATGCGTTGCAAAGCGTCGATCGGTTAGCGCGGTTCTCGGCGGGTAAATCGTGCGGTACCCAAACACCTGCTCTGCATACCTTGCCAATTTGACGTAGATGAAAACGGTTGATTTAGGTTCGTTGAGGGTACTCGAAAGTTCCTTCACTGATTGACAAGGATTCGCCTCCAGTTCTGCCATTAGCATGTCGCTATCAAATGTTACGGGTCCTCCTGATCGAGAGGAGTCAGAGATGTCAAATTATCGGATTTGAACATGGAAAACCATCGCTAGCATTGGCGAACGTCCAATGCATCTGGATAAACAGAATGCGCCAAAACTATGGCGACAAGGTAATCAAATGGCCGAAAGCGAAAATGCAGCACTTTCGAGAAACCAACGATGCGATAATGTTTATTAGTCTATTGTGAACTAAACACTACATTGAAATTCAAAAATATCTCCATCGGCGTCGATACAGGCTTTGAGGCGCTTCGGGAAGGCGTCGACGGCGGCACGCAAGTATGTGACGTCGAGCTCATCCCACGCTTTCTGAAGAGCCTGCTTCAAAGAATCTATGGAGCGGTGCGGTTTCCTGCAGGATTTGGCTTCCAGAACTGACCAGACGGTGTCACCCATCGGGTTCAAATCCGGAGAGTTGGCTGGTCAGTCAGGGAAGCTGTTGAAGTCCGAGAGGTTGTCCTTGCACCAGTCCTGCACCATTGTTGCCCTGTGAGCTTGAGCTCCATCCTGTTGGAAGGTCCAGGAGCGGCTTCCATAGTGAGCGCTAACCGAGGGTAACAATTCACTCTTCAGAAGGTCCAAATAATTCTGACTGTTCACTTTCACTCCTTGAGGAACGAACCACAGCGGCGTCTTTCCATCGGCCGTTACACCAGCAAAAACCATGACAGATTCAGGGCGTGGAAAGCGGCTCACAGTCACATGTGGGTTCGAAACAGCGTACACACGGTCACTTTGCTTGTTGACCATTTCTTCAACTGTGAACAACTTCTCATCCGTGAAAAGAATCAAGTGGTGTCGTTGGTTTCCGAATCTTCTGTTTCGATCACTCCTTTCTCTTATTTTTTTAGACTGCCGTCAATTTTTGGCATGTGACCTTCTTGTAGGCATTAAGACCCAGCTTTGGAAGATTCTCCTCGGTGACGTCTCTTTGACATCCATTTCTCGCGACATCCGGCGGACCGAGCGCGCCGAGTTTCTGCGAACTCGTTCACGTACCCATTTGATGTTGTCCGTACATAGTTGTGACAGATACGTGTCTCCCTCGTCCGGACCTATCACCCTCGGTTCCCAGTTCCTCGTAGTGTCTGATGGTTCTATATATGACACTTCGATGAACTCGAAGACGGCGGTGAATGTCGCGTGCCGAGATGTCTTGACGGTAAAGCTCAATGATCGAAGCACGGTGGCAAGAACGTTTCACCATCCTGAAAAACAATTTATTTTTATGCTTGGTTGAGATCAGCATGAAAAAATCGATGCAGTGAAGACATCGAAAGCACAGAAAAAAGCAGACACTCCAAGTAGGAAGTCAAATTGTTCGCGAGTGTGCTGTCGCCATAATTTTGGCGCGCCCTGTACATCGCAGATATTTTCGGTAGCAACCGTTGCGTTACTACCCTTCCGAAATCATGCAATGCCGAATATGCAACTTCGAGATTTGCCAAGCCATTTCACCTGAACTTGCAAGCAAACAGTTCAATGAATGGTAGATTCTAAAAGAGCAAGTCTCGTTTACCTTTGAATCACTTTAGTGCACCTTCGAAATACACAAATCTGCTGACAAATAATGAACTAAAACCGTAGTGCACAAAAAAACGACATTACTTATTGGATTACCTAATAAAATTTTTTATTCATCTGCACTATCAAGAGATATTTTATTAAGAATATTAATGCATTAGATTTGGTTTTAAAGCACAGAAGGGCATATCCTTTGGTACATTGAAAGAAGAGATCGTGCCATGCAGTCGACTAGATCGCCGCGATTTTTAATTGACTGACCGCAAAAATGCCGTCTGTGTAGAGTAACACAATTGTAAACGGTACAACAAGAACAGTTATAAAAAACACAGAGATCCTCACATCACTGTTTCAAGTGAGCATCATTTACAATATTAATCGATAAAAGCTGTAACGATCTAGTCGGGTGCATCGCCCCCTTCGCTTAACATACTAAGCATTCGCTGCCTTTCTGCGCTTTAAAACAAATTTTAATTCATTAATTATCCGTAAAAGGCAAAAAAGCGTTTTATTAATTTTTTAAAACATACTTTACTTAATTTTTCCGTTAAAAGTAAAAATTTCATAAAATGCCAAGCAGTGTGTTCACTTATCGGGGCAGATGGATTAATTTTCAAAGAAAGCCATCTAACCTTAAGTTTTCCTTGTCCGAAAATTTTCTTCTGGCCCCTGAAGGTTGCCATTTTACTGTGGAAAAAGCTCATTATGATTTGGAAAATGTTCAGCTTGATTTCAAGAGCGTCAAACCTGCTTAGAAGAGTGTCTGATTTGATTTGAAAAGTGTCCAATTTGTCGTGAACTCTCTCAAAATTTGGTCAATAAATCTGCACCTAGTGCTGAGATGGAACCAGCCAGATCCAGTCAAGGAAAACAGAATGCTAGCACCACGTCGACATACCTTTGCGCACAACCGCGCAGCCTCAGGGGTGTGATTCGGCGGTAGTCGATCCAAGTGATTCACCAGGGCCTCTAGCGTTCGAACCGCCTCGTTACGATAGTCATCCATCCACAGCTGCTTACATAGCGCCAGTACCTGCAATCATACCATAATACATAGTGGCTCTAAATAGGCTCTTTTCATTGGCCATAACGAGAACAGCTTCACGCACCAACTGCGGCTTATCACTTGGCGCAACCGCCTTGTGCAGCGGAGCTCCAGGCTCGAGTCCGAGCAGTTCTCGTAGCACATCGCGGCACATCACATGCTTGCCCTGCTTACGGCACAGGGACGAGAACTTCACACGCAGCGGATGCATTTCCTGCGGTGTCAGCACCAGCGATCTGAAACGAGCCTTTGTTGCAATTATTCTGAAGACACCCGCACACGTCTGTACCTAAGCATAAGCAGGCGCTGCCACTGTTCGATGTTCTGGCGACAGCCTTGGAGGCGACGACTCCACAACAGTGCTATCCTTGTCTGTCGTTCGGGTCGAATCTACACAGCCGCTATCGATACCTTATCAATGATTCCGACGATGGTAGCTCAACCACGTACCTTGAACTCCATCGCTTCCTCCAATTCGGCAAGCTGTTGGATGCAAACCATCGCTCCGTAAGCACGCTCGTAGCTCTCGCTTGCCATCGCTGTCAGCTCACTGTCATACATATCACGCACCTAAACCACTAGTCTGTTAACAACTGAAAGGAAAAAGAAGGATCTATCCTACTCGAGGGCGGGGGGAGGGCAAATGACTAACAATTATGCAAAAAATTGACATGAGATTCATGGAGCGGGTTCTAGAGGACAAAGTAGGACCCATCTGACAAAATTCACAAAAATTACTACAAAAACAAAAATTTCACCACGGTTGTAAAGCTATGTGCGCCCCTCACCATGAAGGATTCTGGTTAACATGTCAGGCGGCGGTCAGCACGCGGTATGCGGCTTTACATGCCCCTCTCACTATGATAGATCCCGGTTATAACATGTCAAGCCACGGTGATAGATCTCGGTTATAACATGTCAGGCCACGATCAGCCGTGTTTGAATATGCCTTACCCGCCGGGACGTCTTTACAACCGCAGGTGTCTGTAGGTTTCTGTTTGCTTTTTGGGTCCTATTCTGTTCTCTAGAAGCCGTTCTGTAAATCCCAAGTCAATTTTTAGTTAAGTTAGTTAACTCCCCCCCCCCCCCCCCCCCGACTAGTACAGATCCGAAAACAACATCATTTTCTGGCGTTACATTTTTGGCTGCAAACCCCTCATAACATAACCCTTTCCATAAAACCGCTTTCAGACTGAAACCAAGTGCAAACCCACCTTGTCAATGTAGTTGATCGCCACATCATACTGATCCCGCTTCACTGCCAGAACTGCTCGCAACATTGCACCATCCTGCGTGTTCTCGTTCACTTGCGACACATAGTCTTCCATGGACTGCCACTCACCTGAACACATAATCTGCTCAAGAGTCTTGAATCACAGAAAACGAAACTTATTGGAGCAGTCTTCACCACTTATGAATGAGTTGAATTGCACATCTCCTAATAATTGTTTCTGCGATTACTTATTGAAATACGTCGACGGAGCAATTTCGAACGATATTTTATTCCAATTTCCAACTGGGCCAATCTGCCGTCGAAACAGCACCCAAATCAACCATGTGTGGGAGCCGAATAGTGTTGGAGAAAGGATCGTGCAACGATTGTTCGAGAAATTTCGTTCTGGAGATTTGGCAGCGCGACAGGAGGTACACCCGCCTCTGCCGGGAGCGTGGCGTCAGGAGGTACACCGCTGTTCTGCGCACCGGAAACTTTTGTTTTGCTTTCTTTGGTTTCGAAAAGCAGCCGTTAGACTCTCGGTGAAGCCTAGGGGATTGGGCGTGGGTAAGCAAAGGGGTGAGAGGAAGATCGCACGACCCAGCAGGGGCGGGTGTATCTCCTTACCGGCCTCCCCGCATCCCGGAACTAGGCCGAACCTTCACAACACGGCCTACTGTGGCGAAATCGAGGATATCTACCGAAAACTGCGTGAGCAGCAGTCGGCATTGGTCAGCAGAGCCTCAGCCGCCATACTCACCAGACCTTGCCCGACCGAATTCCGCCTTTTTAAGCACTTTCACGACTTCCTCGCTGGTAGAACTTTCGCAAACCAGGACCATGCAAAAACAGCCTTTCTCAATAGAATGTGTCGCATATCGACCATCCAGATTTCCGCTGATGGAATTACTCAAGCCGTGTCGCCTCGGAAAAAGTGCGCTGATTCGAATGGTGCTCATTTCGACTGAATCCGGTGAGTACGGAGAAAGTTATGATCGTTTGAAGTGGATGAGTCAAAACTGCCAGAACATCACGGCCAACCTGATACAACCGTAGAGCCTATAGACTTCCGAAACCTTACCTACGGCCCAAGCTCCACGAGCTGCCATCACAGCAATCTTTTGATCCTTGCGTTGCACGGTTCGGGCTCGCTCATTCAGCTCTCCAAATAACGACGAATACAGCAGATACAAAGATATCGCGCTATACCACTTTCACGTGAGATTGGACACGTTTCAAATCAAATTGGACACTGCTTTAGAAGACTAGCTTGACGACTTTGAATTGAAACTGAACGTTTTCCAAATAAAAATGAGCTTCTTCCACTACACAAGAGGTTTTTCTCCTAGACGGTTTTTGCCTAAACAAAACTTAGTACGACTTCTCTGAAAACCCCTTATTCACCTGCCCCACTAAGTGAACAACCCCTTTAAAATTTTATAAAATTCTTATTTTCAAGGAAAAATTGTGGCTCAACACTTATTTTCGAGAGCGGAAAATCAGCAGCAATTTTTAGCGCTGAAAAGGCGATCGGGATCAATCCTAGTCCGGGGGGGGGGACACATCTGAAAAGTATTATATGTGACAAATTCACTCAAGACTTACAGAGCGGCTCCTACAGAACAACACAGGACCAAAACAAGAAAAAGTCACAAAAAAAAACGAAAAAAGTGCATTTGTTACGGTTGTAAGAAGGCAAAGCTGTGTGCCCTCCACACCATGTTAGATCTGGTTATAACATGTCAAGCGACGGTCAGCACGTGGCATGACTCTATTCCGTCGCTCTTTGCCCGCCGAGACGGTTGTAAACCGCGGCGATTTCTTATTTTTCTTTGTTCGTCCGTTTTTGGTTTCTTTTAGGCTAGGTTTCCTTCTCTAGGAGCCGCTTGGTAAGTATTAATTCATTTTGTTGCCTAGTTTTTAGTTATGTGCCCCCCCCCCCCCGGACTAGGATAGATCCGGCGACCGCACCATGGACTTGTTTAGCTCGCCGCGATTTTCATTCGATTGATAGTGCATTTGCTGTTTACTTGTAAGAGCAAAATGTGTTCGTATGTGTGTCTTTTACAATTGGTTTTGCTGTACGGTTGACAATTGTGCAACGCCACGCAGGCAGAATTTTTCCTGCCAATCACAGGAAAACTGCAACGCTCAGGACGGGTGCATGGCGCAATCTATTCTGTTTTGTATTAAAAATACCGCCTTCCTGCACTTTAAAATAAGCTATGAACCATCCTTCTTCATTGAGAAATAAAATTTTTATAAAATTTCAACGAATATGCTCACAGGGGCCGGTGAATTTAAAAAATTGAAAGAGTCATACTATATTTTTCTGGAAAAGAATCATTATAATCTTCTTGTAGAGTCTCCAGCATGAACGAAGAATGCTTGCTTTGATTTGAAAGATAAAAGCGTCTAACTTGCTTGGTATAGTGTCCTAGTTGATCTGAACAGTGTGCCCAGTTGACGTGAAAACGGCATATCTACCTAAGGCTGAAGATCGCATGGCCAGAAACAAGAAGCAACATCCCTGATAGCGCCTATTGTACATACCGAGCACAATTTTGAAGATGAAAATTGGCTTTTACATCACCTTAAAATCATCTAGTCTGGGGCTGCCATGAAAATAGTTCGTGAACTTGAAACAAAACGATGTCAAATTATTATTATTATTGTATTTATAAAGCAACGCTGCTCAAAAACAAAAAGTACCATGTAAGCCTCCAGCGCCTTTTCCCATTCGTTCAACTTCTCGTACCATCGTCCAAGCATCTAAAATGGCGGAGTCTCAATATTCAGATGTACAGAAACGTACACTGAACAATGAATTAGAGGATAAACAACAGAGGACGGATCAGTCAACGACTTACAGCAATTTAGCAGAGAAATTACAGCCGAAATTCTTGATAGCGCGGCTTATCGCTCACCATATCGCTTGATAAGCCGCGCTATCAGGGGTTTCGGTTGTTATTTTCTCAGTTAAATTGCTGTAAGAAGTTGATGAATCCGGCCCCATATCATCCATACTAACCGGTATCACCATCTCATGTTGTTCTGCGTACCGTACCACACCAGCTGCTTCTTCCTGCACGTTCAGCTTGTTTGCATATCTGAAAAGGTGGCGCTCCACTAGTAGATCGGTTTGCTTTCTTTTCAACCTACGTGATCAGCGCTTGACAGTCCTCTGTCGTCAGTCCATCTCCACCTCTATTGAGATGCTTGTGGATCTGCAATTCCTTGTAACGTAGGGCCTTCGCGTAGGCCTTCGTCTGCTCGGCGCTTTTTCCCAATCGATCGTACGCAATGGGCAATGGACCCTTAAACGAGCACAATATCCGTTATTCTCGCAGTACATATGGTCACGTTTTGTATTAAAACTTCTGTAGTCTGAAAACATAACCAGGTCCCATAGCAACAAAAATGGCAGCTGAAGGTCGCCTCCGTTGAATAAAATTTGCTACTTTCAGGCAGATGTAATAGGTTCTAGATCTATTTTCACATCAAAGGCAAAATTCCACAGGGCAGTCATTGCTTTTTCAGCAAACTCAAGCAGTTGTGATGGGATCTGGGATAAAACAACCCATTCCCAGGTTAAAACGATGCCATGGGGACAAGTCCCCTTTAACAGTGAGTTGTCCACCGATCTAAAAACTTTCGTGCTCTATTAAGAGCGGAAACAAAAACAATAGAGCATGCAAAAAATGTTAATGCTCCGCCTACTCTTTCAGAATGATCCATAAACTCTGCAAGATTGAGAATCGTCTGAATCACGTCCGGATGGTTACTCGTCTCCAGCGCCTGGAATAGAAAACGACCTCAACGGATTCATTGCAGCTGCCAATTTTGCCAATAATTTCGCAATAAAGAAAAACTCACAGTCAATAGCGACTCAGTGAGTCTGTCCTGCAGCTCTTCTGTCAATTCTGTCCATACAGACATAAAGGCAGCATTAAATAGGTCCCTAAACATCAGAACTTATTGTAAAAAATTTACTTTGAAATACAAAAAATACATTTTATAATGAAGTGGAAAGGAACGAGAACGCACTTTGCAAGGTGCTGATGCTGATCACTCAAAGATGCCGCTGCTCGAATCGCTGCCGAACTTCCAGACTGAAATGCCCAGTTTTCGAAACTTTTAGTGGACCGATGAGAAAAAGCTGCTCAGTGGGAGATTCGCTTATTTAAGAACATTAAGTACAGGATTCATTCCGCAATTTTCACATTGATTTTGAAAAATTCTTCTATTCATTTATTTCAGAAATAGAAATCTACCAGCTATCGAAGGCACTAGAATACACGAAAATTATAGTAAAATGTAATCACCCTCGATACTGCAACATTCTAGAAATGGGACAATATTATAGATCAGAATTTACTATTCTAAAAATTGATACAAAATATAAGAATGTTTCGATTCTTCGTTTGGTTCCTTTACAAGTTGTCATGAAGGAGGCGAAAGCTATCAGCAAAGCTATCTAAGCCAAACTAGAACAACCATCCTTAACCAAAGCGACTACGTCACCTTAATAAAAGCTACTCGGAGCTTCACCAGCCACTGCGCCCATTCTTCCTTGGACACCAGAGAATCCACGGCCCATGCTCGTACCACAGCCTGAATAGTCTTGATTAATTTGGGGCTATAGTTTTGCTCGAATGAATAGGCCTTCGAATGATTTTCATTCGAATCTGAATAAAGTATTCGAATAATAATTCAAGAAATAATTCAAAAATCGCGTTTTTCGGAAGTATTCGGTTCGAATATTCAAAAAAAGTTTCTCGAATGTATTAGAATTCGAATAGTCAGAAAATCGCGTTTCCTGAGTGCATTCGAATTCGAATATTCGAATGGTTGCGAATGCTCACAAATTTCGAATTCGAATATTCGAAATTTGTGAGCATTCGCAACCATTCGAATATTCGAAAAAACCTCGAGAGCACAACTATGGGCCTGTTTATACTTCGCGACAAAGGCGACTCGTCGCCCGTGCAAAACATGCACATCGATTAAGACCGAGCGCGCGTCGGCGCTGTCGCTCCAGTCGCTCTTGTCGCTCTTGTCGCCTGTTCATACTTTCTTGTTCTGCGCACGCCACGCGCGCTGCGCGCCCCACACTCGCTGCGCTCTCGTCGCTCGCGCAATACATGCAAATCGATTAAACCCGGGCGCGCGCCGCCGAAAAGTGTTCATACTCGAGCGCCGGCGCTGTCACTCCAGTCGCTGCTGTCGCCTGTTCATACTTCCGCGCGCTGTGCACGCCGCGCACGCTGCGCCCTCATCGCACTTGTCGCTGCTGTCGCGAGCTATGAACAGGCCCTATATAAAGAACTAATAACGCAACGGACATGATAAAGCTGATAAGAGGGGAAGAAGGTGAAACTCAAATCAGCCTAGTTTGCTCTGCAGATTTCTAAATTGCGGATTGCATCCGGTAAAGGATAGAGGATAAAGGACGGCATCAGACCATCCCTCCTTGGGATACGCCACGCATTCTACTTCTACTGATATTGTGGTAGCAATATGAGCGCCTATTTGGCCTATTTAATGACTTCCAGTGCCAGATGGGCATGTCGGTGTTTCACCCTTATCTCACAAGTTTGGTGGCACCAATTCACCGATCACGGAAAGATGGGACTCCCCCCCCCCCCCCCCCGTTTGGTTGGCCTAAGTGAAAATCTGAACCAAGGTCTATTCGGCTGAGCTGGCGCCTCTTCCGACTGCACCATACGCGCTCAGCGCCACCTGATACATGGATCAAACGCTGCAAAGCACCACGGAACCACTTTTAAAAACGGTGAATCATTACTGGCGAAGCTGCGTTTGATCGGAAAAGGGAATTCTAAAGGGATTCGAGTTAAACTCACATCGATATTCAATCTTTGTTTGTTAACAGTCCAGCTTAGAATTTGATCCATGTTCTTAGCCGCTGACGGTGTTATCGTGTGTGGGACGACGATCTTCTCTGGTGGAACAGCACCCGTACCGCGTCGCTTGCCTGGTCGTTCAGCTGGGTGCAGCATCGCTTGCTGGGCCGTCTCTAAAACAGCTATCCTTCAAGTAGCTGTTCCGCTACCTGACTCAAAACGCAAAAAAAGCTCCGAGAAGGAGAAATCGGGTGGGAGAGCAAACAAACTGATGTATTTTTCGTAGGCCTCTCCGCTGTTCAGATTGTACTTCCTCAGATTGGCATCAACACTGCGACGGAACACTTCGAAGTGTTTCCACATCTGGAAGGAATTCCTTAGCTGCTATAGAAACCTCAAGACCATCTTGACTACCAGAATCCTCTAGGCGAATTGGTGAAAACTAACCTGATTCACAATCTCCACCAACAACTCTAGCAACTGAGGCTGAAGTGCGGGCACAGGAATACCACGCTGCCATGTCTGCATGAGACGTGGCGCGTAGTCGGACAGATCGTCGCTTCGAGTCAAATGCAACACCGTATCTGAAAGAAATTTGAACATAAAACACAACAAACAGATCGAACACGAGAAATGTCCTCCTGCAAAACGGCAGCAGCATAAAAGTTTGACTAGAATTTAATCCTTGCTTTTGAATCGAACAACTTAAACTAAACAACGGCCTATCTCCCGTGACAAACTCTAACAAAAAAGGATAAAACGAAGACAGGAGAAGCTTCACTGCGTCGAAAATAAAGTTGTCTAAAAGTTAGGCGTCATATATGCTATTTTCACGTCGAATTGGAAACTTTTCAAATCAAACGGGACACTCTTCTAAGCTAGAAAAATTACACTAAATCTCCCTTGGACAGAAAATAATTCTAACCCTTTTAGAGAAGCTCTAGTATAATGCAAAAGGAGCTCTTTCCAATTTGGAAGAGTTCGCACTGACTTCAAAGTCTTAGGCCAGCTCAGATGAGTGTCCAGTTTGATTTGAAAAGTGTTCAATTCGACGTGCATGCGGCACAAATTCATTCGTACGGTTTCGAGGGTTAAATTATTTTAAAAAACTCATATTTTCACGTCGAACTGAACACTATTCAAATCAAATTCAACTCTTTCCAAACCAAGCCGGTCGTTCTTCTAAGCAAGCTTGACGCTTTTGAAATCAAACTGAACATTTTCCAGATCAAAATCAGCGTTTTCCAGACTAAACCAACAACTTTCCAAGACAGTTGCAATAATTTTGTGTTTGGGCAAATTTAGTAGGGCTTTTTTGAAAATTTTTTTAGTCAACACGCTGTTTGAAATTTTTATAAAAATTTCACTTTTAAAGGAAAAGCAATATTTGATAGCTTATTCAAAGTGTGGGAAGGCGGCAATTTTTAAATTCTAAAAAGAGATTGCGCCACGCACTCGTCTAGGGCGTCGTGGTTTTCCTTTGTTCAATAGGAAAAATTCGAACTGCATGGAGTTACACACATGCCAACGATATAATACATCTACAGTATTTGTTTTGCTTAATGTTTACGGCGCACACTTTGTGTAATAAATAACAAAACAATAAATAAATAAATAAAGCATTGGAAAAAGTGAAACATAACTTCACTTTGACGTCTCAAGTAAGCAGCAATTACACTACCAATCAAATGAAAACCGCGATGAGCTAGGCGAGTGCATGGCGCGATATCTTTTTTAAGCGTTCAAAATCGATTTTAACCCGCAGTTTAAAAACCTTTTAAAAACGTTTTACAAAATCTCAAACAGTGCGTTCACCACATTTTAGAGCGGTGATTTTAAAAATTTCAAACTTCAACTAAATTTTTCCTGGGCGAAAACTATTTTACCTGCCTCGTCGTGTCTCTAGTTGAATCCATTTTTTTGCTTACTGGTTACCGAACAGGCGTCATTGCCATTTTTTATTGCTGTTGCTTTTACTAGATCTTTTTTTCGTTATTTTCTTTTTGTACATGTCTTGTTTCTCTTTCTTTTTACCGAATTTTAAGCACATCTTGACGTATACAATAAGTAAATAACCACGGAGACGCTAACCTTCTTGATTTGGAAGATTTTAAGTCTGATTTCAAAAAAGTGACAAGCATGCATAGAATGGTGTCCAATTTATAATAATTTCAAAAGAAATTATATTATTGCTCAGTTAGGCGTGAAAATTGTATATTACAATTTACTGGCCTGTATAGCCAAATTTCTTAATACTGTAATCTAGGCTAGACCTATTGCGGCGGATATTGATATTTTAACGGGAACCATATTAAAAGAACCTTTGGCAAGCAAGTAGGTGGCATGAGAAAGGAGCAGGTGACATACCAAATAATAGTTCATTTTATGGCTTCCAATTCTCAATTCTAAGACATTATGTAAGTGTAGTAACTTCATAGGGCTATAGCAGATTTACTGGATAAAGTCGCATTTAAAGTCGTACTATCCATATGGGGGCGCAGTCGGAGGAGGCGCCGGCTGTCGCCTGCACCCGATACCAGGTTCCCGGTTCGGATTTCCCGCCCAGGCCAAGCAAGCTTTCGATCCCTCTGGGGTCAGTGAATTGGTACCAGACTTGTCTGGGAAGGATAAAGCGCTGACTTGTTCATCGGCTGCCCACCGCAAGCCACTATATGGCCAAACACGCATTCATGTCGCCTCCACGACATCCCGTAGAAGTAGAATGCGCTGGCGCATCCCAAAAGGGATTGAGTAACACCGTCCTTTATCCTTACTATCCATACGGACATAATTTTTCCGTCCGCCCGGACGTCCGATGGGAAAGCTAATTTCTCCTACAGTGGAATTCATATTCGATTCGATAGAACTAGACGTTAACGTCGCCTTCACGAGTAGGCGGGACACATTGAAGCAATTAGTCCGCATGTAAAGCAAGAGTCATCTAGAGGCGATGTGCACGGTAGCTGCCCTGGTTGGCTGTAATTGGCCTTACCTCCCCATGTAGACCACATTGGCGACTAGTAGAGATGACTAAACGATTTTAGCCTTCTGGCGAGCTTTGATGGAAGGTCTCAGCTCATACCGAGTGAACGAAGGTAAGGATAAAGGACGGCGTTATTCAATCCCTTTTGGGATGCGGCACGCATTCTACTTCAATGGGATATCGTGGAGGCGATTTGAATGGCTATTTGGCCATACAATGACTTGCGGTGGCCAGTCGATGAACAAGTCAGCGCTTTATCCTTCGCAGACACGTATGGTACCAATTCACCGTCCCCGGAGGGATGGAAGACATGGTTGGCCTGGGCGGGAAATCCGAACCGGGAACCTGGTATCGGGTGCAGGCGACAGCCGGCGCCTCCTCCGACTGCGCTACACGCGCGGTTTAGTTACCCAAGTTTGAACGAAGGTAGCGATCAAGATATACACCTACCTAACGCCGACTGACGAACGCCAATTGGCACTGCAGAGTCGTCTAGTATCATCAGCACTGGTGGCAGAACAAGGTGAAGATGTGGTGTGAGACAGCCGGACAGCGAGCGAACGCAGGACAAAACCTGAACAACTCTCCTTCAGAAGCTTATGGCAACATTTAAGGTAAGAGACAGTGCAATTTATAATGCAGGCGGGAGGCAAAGGCCCCGGCAATTTCTGGACCCTTCCAGAACAGCATGGAAACCTAGAAACCTCGAAAATCGTTCGGACACCTCTATAATACCTATTCTCTGACCTTACATCCCATACTCAATCCCAAAAAAACCTATCGTATAAGGATATAGAACGCCACCTGCGCTGTCAGCTTCCGTTCCTCGCTCTTGTCCGTCTGCACGACTCGAAGCAGGTATGGAATGAGTTCGGCAATGTGAGGTGCAAACTCTTGTCCCATAGCAGTTCCAATCTGCTCCAGCACACTGACCACCGTCACTTTGACACTGTGATCCTCACTCCACGCATCCTAAACCACAGACAATCAATAATAAAATCGAAGTGCGATCACATACTCAATCCATAATGCGCAAATATTTCAGTATCGCTAAGCCGACTTGAAGCTCGCTGAAGGCGCAAATTTCAGTTCGACACACACACTGTTCATTTCAGTTCTCTATCATTCCGAAGTAGCAGCACGCCCTTTTTCTTGAGAGGTTTTCTTGCACTGTCTTTGAGATTCTGAAGGCAGAAATCTGCTTTTCCCAATTTTCTCGGCGTCAAATTTACATTTTTCTCCCTTATCAAACTCAATTGTTTTGTTAGTTCGTTTAAAGCCTCAACTGAGTAGAGCACTTTCATTGTGCATGTTTTTAGGAGGTTAGGCCCAGATTATACTTCCGCTCCCACGCGGCGCGACACCATGAATGACATAGGTATTGATTTTTTTGAGCAGCTGCATCGCGTTCAGGGCCTGTTCATTCAGCGACAAGAGCGACTGGGACGACGGACGGAGTGTGGAGTAAGTAATTATTTACGTACACCACACTACGTCCGTCACGCCAGTTGCTGCAGTCGCTCTTGTCGTTCGAAGTATGAACCGGCCCTTAGGCCCCTGTTATACTCCCGCGGCAGCTTCCGCGGATGGGCGGAAATCACGTCGGGACCACGCGCCGGGTCACTCGTCGCGCCTCGCCACGCCCGCCTCCGCTGTGCACCATTGTTCCGCGGACGTTCCGCGGATGCTCCCGCGGGAGTATAACAGAGGCCTTATACTACGCCGCCGCAAAACACCTCATTTGACGGAACTTCGGGGTACAGTATTCGGCGAATCGCGCCGCAAAATGGGTCGCCGCGCTTCAAAATTGACTCACCGCTGCGCGGTAGGAGCATAGAAGCCCATTTAGGGGAGTAAGGAGCTGAACCATTTTGCACTAAAGGAAATCTCAAAGCAATTTGAAATTTCTAGCTTCACACCTTCAAGAAGACCACGATCCGCTGTAGAGGTCCATGTTTTCAACGCAAAAATGCACTCACAGCTATTAGGCTGAAGATCTGCTTCATGTACGGCTTTGCGTGAACCTTGATAATGGCCACAAGACTGGCCAACTGTCGAAGGAAGAATTCCCGATGCGACGGGCGACCACGGCAAGCACGAGTTACTTCGATTAGACGTGGCACCACCTATAAAAGAAGCCAAACTAGAAAATGAGTACCCCTAAATGCTTGGACGTCTTCGAAAAACAAAACAAGGAAACTTATGGATAAAAAGGGAATCGAAAGAAACACGAACCTGCTGAACATACTGCGGAAAAGAGTCACCGAGACTTCGAAAGATGGTCAACAAAGCTTGTGTGATCTCTTTGTAGTACTGCGTGAACGCCTCGTCTTGAACCTGTCACAAAAGTGTTATTGAATACCCTTAGATCCACAACGGGTCAGAGGGCGTACCATGACCATCAGGTTTGCAATGGTGATCGCTGGGTAGAACTCTTCCAACGTACATTTCTCGTAATTATACCATTGAATGATGTCTGAAAGAACAACATCACCTCCAGTGTTTCAATTCATTTTCATTAAGGCTCACTTGGTTGGTAATGAGGTTGTAAGCTCATAATGCTGCTTTTGTTGCGATCAAAACACCGGCGCCAGACAGGACTTGAACCAGCAAACCCTGATGGCAGGACGGGAAGCGCTACGCCATTATACCACCGGTGCTGTTTGATGTGGATGTTGGTTCGATCAAACACGTGTAATGGTGTAATGACGTAGAGCATTCCCGACCTGTCAGCAGGAAATGCGCGATCGAGTCCCGCCTCACCTAACGTTTTGATCGCAACAAAACGTCAAAAAATAGATGGCTTTAAACCATATTTGGCCCACACAGCAAGTTTCGGTGACCATTTTATGGACGGCACAGTTTGTTCATAGCTTCCTGTCTATTCTAGTAAAATCGTGGCAAACAACAGTTGGCAAGAGGCGAACCGAACCAAACTATGTTCGACGTTCTAAGCAAGTTGGACTACATTCCTTAAATACAAAGAAATTGTGATTACCCTGTCTTGGATCAGCAGCATCTCTGGCCATAGGTAGCGACAACGCGGTGCTTATTGATGTCGCTGACTGCACGGCACCAGTAAACACCTACAAAACGATCGGTTTTAGGCAGGAGGCCAAATATTAGGTTGGTGCATAAGTTTTCGGACATTTGATCCATCCTGAATTGAAAGCGCATTTTCCCGCCAAATTTCTCACATGTATCAACGCGTAAATGATGGATCGATATAGAAAGGAAAGGGCTACAAAACTGTTCCTCTCATTCACTTCTGCGTTGTTAACGTCAGCTATTATGGCTAAGCAATTCATCCCAACTGAGACGCATATTCGGCACGTCATGTTATTCCTGCATCAATCTGGCCTCAATGCCGACGAATCGTATCGTCGCCTGAAGGATGTTCACAACGAGAGTGCTCCTGCTCGAAGTACTGTGTACCAGTAGTTCTCGAAGTTTGCAGTTGGTGAATTCTCCGTTGAAGGTAATGACCGAGAAGGGTGCCCGACGACACTGGATTTGGATGGCCTCCGAAGTGGAGTGGAAGCGGACCCATACCAAACCACTCGCGAACTATCAAGCACTCTTGGTATTGGTCACTCAACAGTCGTTCGAGGATTGAAGTCGATTGGCAAGGGGCGAAAATTAGGTCGCTGGGTAACTCACGACTTGACACAACATGACATGGATCGCAGAGCCGATGTCGCTCTATCTCTCCTTACCCTCAGACGTACCCACGGATGGCTGGACAGCCTTGTCACCGGGGATGAGAAGTGGATACTCTACTCTAATTACCACCGGCGTGCACAGTGGGTTGACGCAACTGGAGAGGCAGAGGACGTTCCGAAACCCGACCTTCACGTGGAAAAGGTGATGCTATGCATTTGGTGGAGCGTTCTTGGCGTAAAATACTGGGAGCTGCTGAACGAAGGGATAGCAGTGACGGCAGAGGTTTACGTCAACCAACTGAGGAAGTTGAGGGCCCACCCTCAAACCACACGAGGAGAGCAAGTGAAGGTGTATTTCAACACGACAACGCCAGACCGCATATTGCTAGAGCGACGGCGGCTGAGTTGGCGGACTCCGGATGGACCGTTCTTCCACATCCACCTTACTCACCAGATCTCGCTCCTTCTGATTATCATCTGTTTTCAAGCCTTCAACGCTATTAGGACGGCCGGCAATTCAGGAACCGAGAGGATGTCAAGGAGGCACTGCTCACATTTTTCGAATCACAACCGGCCACGTTTTGGAGAAAAGGCATCCATGACGTACCAGCACGTTGGCGAAAGACAATTGATGTAAAGGGTGGTTACTTCGAATGATCTGATATTGTTGTTCGTATGTTGCGATAATAAATATTTCGTGCCCCAAATGTCCGAGAACTTATGCACCAACCTAATAAATCAACATCAGACAGAACACGGAACACTACGTGACCAAATGCTCTATCTAATGACTATGTTTGATACCTTATGCGTGTATGGATCCAATGCTCCAAGAATGCCCAGCGTTTTAATGGCCTGACGACGCATTCTCGATGACATCTCCGTCTTGAGAAGCCTAAATCACAATGGGTACGGAGGTTTGTCACTTTCCCAAATATTTCGAGACAGGAACTACTTCAGCAGATCGTCCAGTAGGTTCGGATAGTCTTTGTACGGATCGACAACATAGGCAGTAGAGCGAGCTATGCGGCCAATGGTGCGAAGAGCCGCCTGAATAAAACATGTCTGCTTTTCTAGTGATAACGGGACAGTGAACGCTTTCTAACTAGAGATCAGAAGCCTTGAAGGCTAAGGAATACTCTAAGGATAGCCCGGAACACCCATTCTGAAGAAGACCCAGTTTCGATTAACCGATATGCTCCTCAAACCGCTTTGTACATGAAAGACTCAATCATTGTGCAATTAAAAGATAGGATTTCCTATTACTGTACATCATTTGAAGAATTCTTTTAAATTTTTACAAATACATATCATTTTCACGTCGAACTGGAGACTTTTCAAGACAAATTATACACTTTTCAAATCAAATCGTACAATCTTTTAAGAAATCAAAATGAGTGCTTTCCAGATTAAATTAGAGATTCTCCGAGATGGTTAGATTTTTTTGTTCAGCGAAAATTTAATATGAGTTTCTTTGAATTTTTTTTAATTCGCCTGCCCCGTAAGTGAACATACTGTTAGAAATTTTGTAAAATTCTTAATCCTTGTAGAAAATAATACTTTAGCCCTTATTTTAAAGTGCAGGAAAGCAACCGATTTTTTTAGCTAAGAAAAGAAGAGATCACGTTGTGCACTCGTCTAGCTCATTCCGACTTTCATTCGATTGATAGTGTAAATGGTGGTTACTTGAAAAAGTGAAGATATGCCTTTCTAACAGTTACTTTTATTCGCTGACAAGCGCTCAACTTCACGCAAAAGAGAATTTTCACTATCAATCAAATGAAAACCGCAACGATTTAGTCGAATGCATGGCGCGATCTCTTTCTTTAACACACCTAACAATTGCTGCCTTCCATTGCTTTCAAGCTGATTTTAATCCATTATTTTTACTTTAAAAAATTAAAATTTTACAAAATTTCGAAAGGAACATTCATTTACTGATACAGGTGAATTAAAAATTTCAAAGAAAATCATATCAAATTGTCCTTAATCAAAAAATTATTCCAACCGTCTCGAAAAGTTTCTAGTTTAGTCAGTAAAACGCTGGTTTTGATTTGGAAAATGTTCAGTTTGCTTCCAAAAGCGTCAAGTTTGCTTAGAAAAATGTCCAGTTGGTTTGTTTCAAGTGCGGGATAGAAGTAATCTTTAGTGTTGGAAAAAGAGATCGCGCCATGCACTCGTCTAGCTCATTGCGATTTTCACTTGATTGATAGGGTAATTGCTGCTTTTATTATTATTATTTATTACATGGAAACCCATGTTGACTGTGATATTATACGACACAACAAACAACCAACGAGAACGAACAAGGAATAAAACGATAATGCAGAAGTAAGACTGTAGTAGAACATACGAAAAGAAAGCAAGTTTAGCATTACGGATCCAGGTGTTTTTCGATAAAGGTTTTGAATGCATATAAGGATTGTGGAATTGTACGATTTTTACTAATTTAATGTAGCTAGATGTTGCCCTGTTTACGAAGAAATGTGCTCGACAACTGAGCCTGGCCTTCGGTACGATTAACTTCAGCGCACCGCCTCTCGTAATGGACGGCAGCGCAGTCAAGAATCCAAGTGCAATGTCAGAGGTTTTAGTCAAAATCTTGTGAACCATTATTAGATCGAACTTCTTCCTACGACATGCTAACTTTGGAAGTTTTAGATTAATATTTCTAACGGCTGATCGAGGTATGCCATCATACGAGAACCCAAACATCCTTATAAAAAGCTTCCTTGTAAAACTGTTCTGTAATCTCTCCAGCTTTTCAATAATTTTCTTTTTATGGGGATTGAAGATAACGGTGCCATACTCGACTAGGGGTCTTATGTAAGTCTTATATGCCCTAATAAGAGCAGTTGGATCATTGGTTGTGAACGCCCTGAAAACCTGATGAACCATAGAGTACGCTTTCGTTGCTATTCGCATACAGTGGTCGTCAAAGTTAAGACTCTTGTTAACCAGGAAACCAAGGTCCACTATTTCCTGAACCTCATTTATAGATGTGTCGCCAATCTGGTAATCAAACACAGGGTGATTAGAACCAATACGCAACAATTTAGTTTTCTCCTTGGACAGTGGTAGCCGCCAGTCTTCAGACCATTTGTGGACCACAGAAATGGTATGCTGTAGCGTTTCACAATCGCTGGAACTGTTTACACAGTGGTAAAGCTTGATGTCGTCGGCGAAAGCAATACATTTAACGCCAGATGAAGTGATGAGAGAAGGAAGCTCATAAGTATAGATATTAAACAAAACCGGAGATAGGACTCCACCCTGAGGAACTCCGCTGAGGACGGATCGAGAACTGGAAAATGTATTATTAAGTCGAACCATCATTGTTCTACCAGAGATGAACTCACGAATCCATGCAACAATACGCGGGTGTATTCCAACCATAGTAAGTTTCCGAATCAGCTTGGGATGTGAGACTTTGTCAAATGCTTTGGAGAAGTCAAGGTACACACTATCCACACATTGCCCTCTATCTAGCGATGTGGTCCAGTCATTTAAGGACTCTAGCATGGCAGTGACGGTTGACTTGCCTTTTTGAAAACCATGCTGAAGGGGAGATATTACTGAGTGCTCCTGAAGATGGTTGAGAATGTATTTCTTTAATATTTTTTCGAAAAGGCGAGCAAAGATTGACGTAATACTTATAGGTCTATAATTGGTTGCTAGGGATAGAGGTTTTTTTGGGATAGGCGTAACCAGCGACAATTTCCATCTCTTTGGGATTTCCGCCCGCATAAAGCTTAAATTAAAAATGTGTTGAAGCGGACTAGCTATGATATGAGCTACATTTTTTATAAACACCAAAGGAATTCCATCGGGAGTCACGGAGTAAGATGGCGGCCATCTGGACAAAAGATTATAAATTTCATCTGCGTAAAACCAGGCCGAATCAGACATAGTAGGAAACTGCTGTTCATAAGGCTCCGATAGATCAAAATCAGGCGAGAAGGAACTTGCGAAAGTGTCAGCCAGTAGCTCAGCCTTATCAAAATCAGTTCTTATAATGTTCCCATCGCCAGTCACAAGAGCAGTTACAGAAGGCCTGGAGCGTAGCCTAGAGTTCAACAGTTTGTAAAAAGCAGACTTCGACTTCGAGTGTATAGTTTTATTTTCTACAGACCTGTTATATTTAAACAAGTTTTATTTATTTATTTATTACGTGGGTATAAGACACACGTGTAACAGAGAAAGGAAAACAAAACAAAACCAAGCAACACTCAAACCATTAACCACATGACCTAGTACTCGAGTAGTGCATTTGTGGCTATACGCTTAAACTTAGCGGATGCATGGGGTGAGGCAGGAACACCAAACCTGAGTGCTACGAAAGCAGAAGCCGCTCGACAGGTGAAAGACCTAGCCCTCAGGTTGGTGCTGGCTCTGGCAAAAGTTAATTTCATGGAGCCGCCTCGAGTTCTGGACGGTGTGACGGAGTAACATTCTGACACAGAGCAGCGTACCCTCCCTGTGAGCATTTTAAGAACAGTGCAAGCATCCTTCAACTTTCGGCGCGATTCCAGAGTGTGAAGACCCAAATAAGCATTTCTAATACTAGCCCGTGGTATTCTAGAATAGAGAAATCCTCCGGTTCTACGTAAAACTCTCCTTGTAAAACTTTTTTGAACCTTTTCTAGCAAGGCCACATCTCTCTTTTTACGAGGCGAGAACACAACAGATCCGAATTCGACAATAGGTCTGATATATATCTTATACGCCATTGTCAACACTCTTCTATCATTCGTTACTAAGGCTTTGAAAATTTGAAACAACCTTGTCAACCCCTTGCGACATATTAGCTTTATATGTTCTGAAAAGTCCAACTTCTCATCGTAAACGAAGCCTAAGTCTTTTACCGAAGTTACTTTCCCGATGCATTGCCCATCGATACAGTAATCTAAGGCAGCTGACGAAGTCCCAATTCTCATGTGCACTGTCTTCTCCGGAGCCAAAGGAAGACACCAACGTCTGGACCAGTCCTTGACTAGATCAATCCCCTGCTGAAGTGCTCTGCAATCATCAACAGTGGAAATTTCCCGATAGATTTTCACGTCGTCCGCGAACTGCTTTACAATAACACCAGCACTTTCCAATTCTTTTGCGAAATCTAAAGTGTAAACCATGAACAAGAGCGGTGACAAGACGCCACCCTGTGGGACTCCACTTTTTACATACCTTATGGATGAGAAAGCTGTACCAACTCTAACCTGAAATGATCTGTTCGACAGGAAATCCTTAACCCATCTACAGATAATTGGATGCACCTTCAGCTGTGTTAATCTGTAAAGCAGTTTTGAGTGGCTAACGCGGTCAAAAGCCTTTGAGAAATCTAAATATATTACGTCACATGCCAAGTTGCGAGAGAATTTATGGTCCAACCTCTCATATGTCTTCCAATGAACCTCAGTATCGTACTTCCTCGCTCTATCCCATGCCAAAGATCTTTTTTGGAGCAAAGAATTGAGATACTGAGGAAGGTGAGCATGGTGGATTGGAACCCGTCGAATAGGTACAAAAAGTTCCATGCAATGGGACAGTATCGCGATGAATAGCTCATACTTTTCAACCACCGTTTCTACTGAATTGAGGGAGCTGAACCAATCAACGTTGCCTAGGTAGTAACGAATAGCGTCAAAATCAGCGGCTTCAAAATCCCGCTTACTGAGGAGGACAGATGGCTCCTTGATTATGTTAAGCTTGAATGTGACTACCGCATGATCGCTGTTGCCGACGGGTGGCCCTAACGATACGTCATAAATGATATTACTGCGATTGCAAAGAACGAGGTCTAGCACATTGCTACCAAGTGTTCCTTTTGCAACTAATTGCAATAGTGAATGCGACTCGCACAAGTCAAGGAAGGCTTTGGATTGACAGGACTTGGCGAGTGGCTTAGGGCCGGTCCAAGTAATGTCAGGAAAGTTGAAATCTCCCATAACTACCGAAGGATGGTCGCAAGAAATAAGATCACTCAATGCTTTGAACATTTGGGAGGACAAAGCGGAAGGACAAGATGGCGCTTTGTAGAGAATCAGAATCCCTACAGCAGAGGCGCGTATCGTGACATCACAACAAAGAATTTCATAACCATTGAGTACGGATTCATGGAAAATTAATATAGGTGAAAGCGTTTTCCTTACAAAACACGCCACCCCACCTCCTTTTTTGCCTCGGCGGTCACACCGGAAAACTATAAACTGACGCTGCCGTCCACCAAGGACGCAGTCAATGCCAAAGTCAGGAGAAAGCCAGGTTTCAGTTAGAGCGATGACGTCAAAATCATTAGCACACAAAATACATTTAAGCGCGTGAAGATTTTTAAGGACTGAACGGATATTAGTCAAAAAGAATGAGAATGACAGACTTCCACCTGGAGCCCGACGATGCCTCACTTGTTTGACGAGTTAGAAGGGCATGAATTATTATGATCTGTGACATTGCTGCTATCCACAGAAACATTATTAGGCGCAGGAACAACAACTGATTGAGATTGTGAAGATGAGGATTGCTGAAGAATTCGCCGCGCCACTCGCTCTGCTCTCAAACGATCCCTCTCCGTTTTGGTGAGGGAAGGTCTGATGAACAGCCCGGTCACCCTGAAGTGTCTCAAACGAGGAGCGCGACGTATCATCAGCTTGGCAAAGAAAGAGGCCGGTAATACAACCTTAACAAGGCGGGGATGGCTAGCATTGAAGCGCCCAAGACGGTATACTGACAAAGTAGAACAATCGATTGACAAGAAGTCCATGATCTCTCGCACAGCGTTAAAATCGTGAAGAACTCGAGAAGAATGCTCGGCTTGGCTTTCATTTAAGCCGGCGATTACAACAGATCGGTTACGCTCGATTTCTTCATACGAGGTACGGCTGCTTACTTGAATCATCAAAATGAAAATAAGTGTTTTCTTCAAATGTCTGCTTTATCGTTGACATGTGTGTAACTCATTACAAATCGAAGATCGAAGAAAAATCGCAATGTCCTAGAGGGCTGCACGGCGCAATCTCTTCTTAGTACCAAAAATTGCCGCCTTCCCGTACTTTAAAACAAGCTATAAAAGATTACTTTCCCTTGAAAGTATATTTTTTTTTAATTTCAAACAGTGCGTTCACTTATTGGGGAAAAAGACGAATTTTTTAAAAGTCCTACTAGATTTTCTTTCAACAAAAAAAAAATCAAAAGTGTCGATCAATCAGTCAATCTTGATGAGAAGAGTGTCCAACTTGATTTGAAAATTGCCCCATTCGACGTTAAAATAACAAAACTAAAAACTGGATTTTTAAATGAACCATTAGGCAACGCTATACAACATTTATGAAATAGGATGAACAAGTTGCGAAGACCATTGGTTTGTAGACGCCATTGGCTCGAAGAAAAAAACGCATTTTACATCCGACTACATTATGAACACAGATAACCTACCTCTCTCCTCTGCAAGCTACTCGAATCGTTGATGAGCTGCGTTAATTTTTGAAACAGCGGGTCTATATTCCGTACGATCTCCGCTCCACCAACCACACATAGCTCGGAAATTGCATGAAGAACATGTACTGTGACGTCAACATGCTGAAACAGATCATGAGCAGGGGTGTAGTAGACCTCCGACAAGCTTAAACGAACCTTCATCTCATTCCTGAGCTTGGGAAGCAGTGCTTGAAGAAGTGGTCCAAGGTACGGTCGCATGAATTTCGGACTCTGACGAGTCAGCTGAGTCAGCAGGCGCGCACTGTGCTGCTCTAATTTGGCCTGCCCGCTGTTGGTGAGCTGACTGAGGGTTTCCGTTAACACTCTTCTCATTCTCGGCTGCACTAGGGCCGGATTTAGTTCAGACAAACGGCCAAGAAGGCACACTGCTGCCTGAAAACATCGCATTTATACCAAAACGGAAGGACAGCAGAAACGGAGCACCTCCTGCATTTCCAGTTTTTCATCGTGTAGCGTCATGAACTGCATCTGAAGCATTTCCGGTTGCGCAAGATGCGAGAGGAACGCTCGATCAGCTTCACAGAAACATTGAAGAACGCACAACCGCACCTCCAGCTCTTAAGGAATATTTTGCATAGAGATGAAACCGAGAGCCATGTGTTCCAAATAGAAAGCAATCTATATAAAGCATAACGGATATATAAAGGATAAAGAACGGCGTTACTCAATCCCCTTTTGGGATGCGCCACGCATTCTACTTCAACGGATGTCGTGGAGGCGATTTGAATGGTATTTGGCCGTACAATAACTTGCTGTGGCCAGCCGATCAACAAGTCACCGCTCTATCCTTCCCAGACAAGTCTGGCACCAATTCACCGAGGTCTGGAGTCTATATAACCTGGAGGAATGAAAGGATTGGTTAGGCTGGGTGGGAAATCCGAACCAAGGACGTTGTATCGAGTGCTCGCGACAACCAGCACCTCCAACTGCGCTACACGCGCCACGAAAGTAGCCTATATGGCCTCTAAAAAGAGGGACCAACCGGCAATACAAAGAGGACAGCATAATTAGAAACCTATTCCTTCACGAAAATAACTTATATCACAAAAAACAAGCCTAAAGTCGAAATCTTTTACTTCTGGAGCAGGCTCTGTATTCATATCCATGAAAAGTGAAGCAAATTTGCTTCTTTTTCCATCTTCCGACAGAAATCTAGATGTCGATTTCTATCTTATTAGGTTGTGCTAAGTAGTTGTGCTGGCTCTTTTCTGATATCTACCTTATATAGCGTACTGAATAAATAAATAAATAAAACATCAAAAAATATCGCACAAGAACTGCAAGCAAGGAAACAAGTGGATTCTCCGAGTGCACAAAATGCCGAAAACGTGGTAAGAAATACGAGGTACGTATGAGGTGCACATACTCGACCCGGTTGTTTTCTCGCTTCAAATATGCTTCTAGAACATGGGCTCTACGAAACCAGGACGAACTCACGATTGGCGCTGCGCCGTAAAAAATCAAGGGCGCCACCGTCATGGCCATCGTAACACGAATCAAGGAAGTGAGAAAGGCAACCGATATTTCAAGTTTGCTCGTCAGTGAGGACCAAAAACAATGTCGACTGGACCAAGAAGTCGAAAAATTCGTGAATTCGTAGCAAAAACCACAGAATAAGGAGCCGTAACTGGAATCCGCCAGATAACAAAAGATGTAGAACACTCATCATCGGTTTGGTAGGACTTCCACGTGAAGGTCGCGAGGTGCAGATGTGACGCTCATCGTATTCTTTGAACAGGTGAGCGAACCGCTGGGCTACTCTGGCAGTGACGGAGACAAACCACAATTCCCCCCGTTTGGGGTGATCAGTAGTGAACGATAGGGGTGGTATAAGGGCGAAGAAAGGGAACCGTTTCAGTAACAATTCCGCGTTTTTGAATTTGAAATTTAGAAAGCGCTCTTTGCAACCACACCCCTTAACACGACGTTCAAATCAGGGGTGTGCGTTTCCGTTAAATTGACAAATTTCGTTAAAAACCTACAGATAGCTGACTGTATTGTTTCAATCGAAAAATATCAGTGGGACCGTTTTATATGCCATCTTCACGACAGATTGGGCACTTTCAAATGAAACCTTTGAAAATTCTTGAATTTCGACAACTTTCGAAGTTAAACTGAACACCATCTTCCCAAATACATAAAAGCAGGCGCCTTCCAAATTAAATTATTAATTTATTGAAAATTATTTTCGACAGTATTACAAACTCATTTTCATACTATTGTATAATGTAATAATTTTGGAAAAAAAATACCAAAGAATATGAGAGACTTCGAAATTTTCAAAAATAATTTAATGATTAAGTTTGTAAAACGTTCTTTTTTGTCTGGAAGGTGTTCAGTTTGATTTGGAAAGGCGTCAAAATTCAAGCTTCAAAGGTGTTACATGAAAGTGCCTAGTCTGTCCTGAGGATGATATAACGGTACCACTGGCATTTTTTCGACTGAAATAATACTATGTTATCTTAGTTTTTAACGAAATTTAAAGATTTAACAAAAACGCACACCGCTGGTTCATATTTGGAACAAAAAGCAAACCGTTATAGTCACTGCCACCTTCGCCTTCTATTTCTGCCTCCAGTTCATTTCATACTGAACTCTCGTACAACAGCGAACAAGAAAATAGAACTTACGAGGATCAACCACTCCGGCGCTCACTAAACTCCTCAGAACACCATGAATCAAAGCTAGAACCCACTGGCGGTGCTCACGATGGACTTTCTCGAACACCTAGAAGAAAAGGATTAGAACGATATCCTCAAGAAAGGAACTCTGAACATTCAGGAGACAGAAAAACTTCTGAACAGCCTTACTTTCACGAAAGGCTTCGATATTGCTGCACAACATCTCACTGCCGCTAACCGCACCGCTACAGAGTCGCAGAGCAAGTATCCCTAAACGTGGGATAAGCAACCGTGCTAGTCAGCTCATTGTTCGGCTGTTTGGCCTCCCGGCCATAATACATCAAATACAATTTTCACTGCAGAAGGAATAAAAAGCTGAACAAACGCACGTCAGAAATGTACTGCATGAACATCTCAAGATAGTGCCGCTGGAAATCGAACTCTCCCAACGTATCCAACGCGAGTATCGTCAACGGAACATTGGATATCTATAGAACAGATGGATTAGTCAGAAGGGCAGAAAAGTCGACACCTGTGAACTTTTACGACTCCACAGGTCGAAGTAATTTCGCCCAAGCTTCGCCTAGATAAAGGGTATTTGGTGTACTGATAACAGATCCGGCTAAGTTTCTAGCAAGACAGTGGAATGTGGTACGATTTTTACTCCTACGAGGAATTTCATGACGCATTTCATGACCAGCAATATCAACAAACCAATTGAAATCCCTCAATTTTCCACTTTACGACGGATTCGTCTTAATTCATGTTCGTTCCGTTTTCTTTTCATTGCATCCTTGCTATGATGACGATAGTTTCATTCTTTATGGAATGTTGCCTGTTTTTTCCATTGCGACGCACACATAAATACATGAAGCAAGCCATCCGTTTCGGGACGCGTTTCCATGTCTATGGGGTTCTGAAGTCAGTGAATTGGTACAAGACTTGTCTGGGCAGAATTGTAGCGTTGACTTGTCGATCAGCTGGCCACCGCCAGCCATTGTATGGCAAATACGCACTCAAATCGCCCTCACGACATCCCGTAGAAGTAGTGTGCGTGGCGCATCCCAAAAGGGATTGAGTAACGCCGTCCTTTAGCCTTTTCATCTTTATGCAGATTACCATAAGTGTCGAGACTTAAGTGAAGATTTAAAAAATCCCATTCAAATCCAGAAAAAAATCGTCCGAAAACCCTCGCCTAGATGGATTGTTCAAAAATAGTGAAAGCAAGAGCTCTTCTATTATTTCTGCGCACGTTCAATACTATGTGAGACCCATTACGGCGTTCCGCTTTATTTTTCACACACCGTCAGGGAAAAAACGACCTTTTCCTTCCTCAACATACATTTTTCTCGCACAGTCAGTTTGCCAACGGAATAGGCAGATGCGATAGTGACAGAACGAATCCTGTGACACGAGCCCCACCACACTTATCACCCATTCCTACCGTAACCTTCGGCAGTCAGCAGAACTTTCAAAAACTGATGCGAAATTCATTATCAGCGCTCGAAATAACCTCCCTATCTACAGCTTTGGCAAAGTATCGACCTCTGCAGTCGTAAAAGTACAATAGTGCCGAAAGATCAGCGATCACACTAGGCAAAATGACAGATCTTGATAAAGCTTCTCGAACCTGCAAAGTGTGCGAAGGAAGAGCTGGCTTCTTCGGCGGATCCAGTTTACTAGGTAAAACACCGCCTAAATCATAGCGAAGGCTTTATACTAAAAAGATCTCCAGAAAACCTTGAAGAGTAAATCGCCTACCTGTTAAAATCATGTAGAGCTCCTTCATGAGACCATCTTGCACTTCCATTTGGAGCTGGTTTATGTGTCTCACGATCTCATGCATAACACTAGTAAGCCCTAGAATTCAAAATGACTAGGAATACCAAATAGGAGCTGTTACATCGATCTTTGGGCTCGGATATGTCAAACGTATGACCTACTTATACCACAAACGACGCAACAGTTTAACATGCAGTCCTAGTGATTCTGACTATAGTGCGAAATAAAACACTTGCAAATCAGCGAAGGTGCCTATTATACGTGATCGTGGTTTTGAGAAATTTAATCGAATGAAAGAATGAGCGAATAAATTTTATGTCAAAAATTTCCTGCAAATGAACTAGAAGATTATTCACTCAAAAGTTCTTTCGAATGATGGAAATCGAATAAGCCCCAATTTCTGTTTATTCGAATAGTCGAATAATTTGTTCTAATCAGGTCCTATGCTTGAAGAATTGATGTTTATTAGACATTCGAAAAAAATGTTCGATTTTCGAATGACTGTCGAATATGGCTCCCTTTCGATGTTCGGATTCGAACAAATATTCGACCTTTTAAAACCACTAATGCTCGGATAGAACGAATGCTCGCAAATCTAGGATTGAATTAATCGAATAATTGTTCGAATATATTCGTTCGATCACAACTATAGTGGTAATTCTTCTATAACTAAGATGGCTAGGCTGTCAAGTTTTGAAAAGTCTGACTTCAATTATCTGCGCGTCAAAACTTCAAGAAAATTGGTATTTTTGCACAGAGAGAACCAACTCGTCTTTTATTTGACTTTAAACCGAATACATAAGTATAGAAGCATCTCAGAACTAATCAGATTTTAATGGTAAATTATCCAGTGGTACTAACGTCTGCCTCGATCTTAACTCAAAATCACTCACCTTTTGAAAGGCCGGTCTTGAATAACAGCGCTAGCAACTGCTTCACTTCGTTCATAACTGACTGCTTGTAAGCCTTGACGAAGAGCGTGAGGAAGATGAATACCGATGGTTCCGGTGATCGCTTCCTAAACGCCAAGCTTGAATAAAGTGACAAGATGACGTAATGAGCTCCTACAGCTCGACAAATTGGAGCCAAAAAACAGGATACACTGAAGAGCTCCAGTTGAAATCCTTATCGACTATTTATAAAGTCTATCCGAAAACTTGCACCTACTAGGCCAAAGTAGGCACTCTAACGCTAGATGAATCGGATCTATACCGCTGAAGAGGAAGGTGACCCTTACTCTATCTGTTCTATCCACCACGCCATAATTGGAAGCGAACCTATGTGGGAGCAGCATTTTATAACTTTGAATCCATAGGAAGCCGCCTTGAGCGCTTGGATAGCTTTTCTTTTCACAATAATAGTTGTAGTTTTTAGCACCCCCTCCCCACGCCAACAAATATAGCATTTCCTCCTCGAATTGGAGACTTTTCACGTCAAATTGGACACTCTTCTATGCTAGCCTAAGACTTTTGAAATCAAAGCGAACTCTTCTAAAATGAAATGACCTCCCTATATGTTAAACTAAAGACTCACTTAGATGGCTAGAATAATTTTTTGTTCAAGGAAAATTGGGTATAGCTTTCCATGAATTTCTTTTATTACAGATTACCTGCCTCAGTAGGTGTAATAATTTTATGGAATTTTTTTCTAAAAAACATCAGTTTTAATTTTGTTTTAAAGCGCAGGAAAGCAGTTATCGTTTAATGTAGTATGTGTGTTCTTCACATTTTATTTGTTATATTGATATTTGTTTGATTTTATTTGATTGATGATTTAGTGAAGACCTTATCTGAGAAGGAAAAAACAATGAAATCTCCATCTTGTGGCAATCGCAATTCATTGCGTGGACCACCAAATATGCATTCAAATTGCCTCCACAATATCCCGTAGAAATAGAATGCGTGGCACATCCCCAAAGGGATCGACTAACGGCGAAGTTTATGGTTGTCCTTGAAAAAACCGTAAAATTTTCGAGTCGAAACAAATTTATTTTGAACCTCTCAGAAAGTTTGAACTATGAACTGTTCTTAAAGCAAAGGTATCCTGTTTGTTCTAACAAGATATCTAAATCTACACAAATAGTATTTCTCTCTTTCCATTTCATGTTTCAGCCAGAAAAAAAACTACATAAGACGTTACTCAAGTAATACTTAGAAAATAAATTCCTTAAACAAAAGATTATTCGGCACTATTGTACTTTACGGACTCTAGGGCCCGGATTCATCAACGCGCATACCCACGGGTATGCTGGGTGTAGGGTGTGGACATACCAACGATTCATGATAAACCTTACCGCAAAATCGTGAGTATCAGTGAGTAGAGAAAGCCTTGCGATCGTCGTGGGTACATCCGTATACCTGCGACTTGTTCGCGCCCCACTGACAAAATGGCGATCCAGTGAGATCAGCTGTTCTCGCGAGAGGCGTAGTTGTACCTTACCCTTGATTCCTTTCATGAATACGAGTCGTGCCCACTACCCACTGCTGGTAGTGGGTACGATTCCCTTAGGGTATCTTTACCTATACCCATTGCTTAATGAATCCGGGCCCAGAGGACGAGGAGAGGTCGAAAAAAATTTCGCCCAAACTTCGCCTAGGGGGTTATTTGAGGTGCTGATCACGAATCTGACATCCATTTTTCATTTTACGCTGGAGTACGGGAGATTACGGTACGTACCGGTGACTAAGGCTGCCGTACTCCAGCGTAAAATGAAAAACGGATGCCAGATTCGTGATCAACACCCAAATAACCCCCTAGGGGAAGTTTGGGCCACATCGGCGATTATGACCTCGACAGCCTTAGTCACCGGTACGTACCGTAATCTACCGTACTCCAGCGTAAAATGAAAAATGCTGCCAGATTCGTGATCAGCACCCCAAATAACCTCCCCTAGGCGAAGTTTGAGCGAAACCGGTTATTATGACCTCGACAGCATTGGTCATCGGTACCTATCGTAACCTATCTTAGTCCACCATAATACCTAAAACGGATGTTGGATTCGTGATCAGCAACCCAAATAACCCCCCTAGGCGAAGTTTGGGCGATTTTTTTGACCTCTCCTCGTCCTCTGAAGTCCGTAAAGTGCAATAGTGCCAATTATTCTAACCATCGCAGAAGTCTGTAGTTTACACTGTATGAAATTCATTTCAATTTGGAAGAGTTTGCTTTGATTTCAAAAGACTTAGGCTAGCTTAGAAGAGTGTCCGATTCGAAATGAAAAGGGTATGCATTTGAAGAAGCAAATCCTGCAAAATCAATCCAAGCAGGTGCTTTGCTAACAAGTCTCATCTAAAAGAGGACTTACTTTGAAACCGCCGTGTTCAGCATATCCGTCACCACCATCATCATCTGACCAATATTCCCTCTATACCGCTCTGGATTCTGAAGCATCAACAGTCCGAGTGCCACTAAAGCGTTGCCATTCTTCTGCACTCTGAAGAATGATGATAACTTTGAGATGGACACAGGACAAAAAAAAATTATCGGTGCGCAACCATCATCAACTCACATATTTTTCGCATGCTCAAACATGACCTTGCACAGGGCAGGGTCACACTTTTCCCAGGCTGACAAACGAGGAAACAGCTCGAGCAGCGTTTGGTGTACAGGAACTGAGCGGCCGCAGCTGAACGCTGCCGTCTTCGCGTGTCCACAAATCTACAATCTCGAGAGGTTTACACTCCTCCAATAGGGTGGATGTATATCAGAAACAATTAAATATCAAAATAAAGCATAACAAAAGCACAATAAAAGCACAACGAACTGACCTCTGTGAAGTTAGTACAGACGAGAGCCCGGGCTGTGCTGCTTTCTACCGTGCTCGTCACTCTGAAACGTTCTGATCAAGATGGACATATGTATGCACCGAAATTCAAGGCGGAACAATGGTGGCTTCATAATCAGCTATTAGTTACACTGACAGCGAAGAGTGGAAGCAGTAGACAGTGCACTTTTCTCGGCACTTCTCTGTTTAGATCACTACACGCTAGCAATAATAGCGATCTGCGCACGTAACTAAGTACAGTTACTATGAAGAGGAGGACGCGATGTCCACCTTCGTCATCTCCATTGGCATGAGCCATGCATTCAACATCCACGGATTAACGCGGAAATGTCCTTGCGCTGGACAATCGACGCACAGATCAGTTGTTAAATGAATGTTTAGTTGCAAATAAAAGCTTTACATCAGGCGGGCCTCGAACCACCTCATGCTCTCCGAGCAGAAGATGCCGGTTCGAGTCCCCCAACGCCTTGCATCACAGGCGATGCTTGAACTCACATAACATCCACGATATCCTCGTGGTCCATCAGCATTCACCTATGATCACGGGATGAGTCGGCCATTGCTATCCGCATTAAATAGATTAAGCTGAAGGCCTTAGTAGAAACAATCCTGGCGCAAATTTAGCTCGCAACTAAACAACCACCTAGCAGCTCAACATCTCTACAAAAACCGCTCTAGGCTTCAACAACATGTACAGCATTGTTTCTAGTAAATTCCAGATCAGTCCGATACTGTCTTGCTGAGCTGGTAGCCAGGGTTGTTACTACACTTATTTAACCAGGCTCTCGTTTCGACTACCTCACTTTCGCCCGAACCTGAAAAAAGTCGAAAACATTTATGCAACTGTCCTTCGGAATACCGTTTCACCCTGCAGAGTACTAATCCTAAAAAAGATAGGGACAATATCCATCAAGACAGTTATTAAGGAACGATTGATCTTAAAGGTGGACGCTGAGAATGGCCACCAGTCAGTCGAAGCTGGACTTTAAGTGGGTGAATGAGTCTACCCCACGCGACAACTCGACTTATACCCTACCCTAATACCCTGGGGTTAGACCAGGCAGATCACAGCCCGCATAGCTCGACGATGGGTACTAGTTCTTGGGTGACCGCTAAAGACTTCTCCTTCCGGTTGACCTGGAGATTTCTAGCCACAATCCAGAGCGCCTCAAGGGTCATCCGTGCCGATATATCACTCTCTCGAACTGGGATCGACACAGACACCTGCAGCACTGCACCCGCATGACATGTAACCCTGTGCTCTCCCCTCCCCCTCCCCCCAAAGAGTTTGAACACCCTTTTCTAACACCGTCCAAATGCTCCTTAACCTTGATATGATACGATCTTAACATGAGAGAGTGATATAACGACACGCGGCGGCACTCTGAATCACGGCTACATAGGTTAACCGGAAGGAGGAGTGTCTAGCGGTAACCCAAGAACTGGCACCTTTCGTCGAGTTCTACTGGTTGTGGTCTGTCTGGTCTGACCTCCATGGTGTATAAGTCGGGTTGTTCTGCGGGACTCATTCACCCACGTTCAAGTCCGGCTTCGGGTGACTGGTGGTCCACCTATAGGTCAAGCGTTCCTCCATAACGTTGGATCTTGTCCCTCTATCTGTCTTTAAGATCAGTACTCTGTAGGATGAAATGGTGTTTGAGAGGACAATTTTATTTTTTTCGACTTCTCAGGCTCTGACGAAGGCGAGGTCGCCAAAACGTAAGCGGAGTTCAACAAATGTGATAATAACCTTGGCTACCAGCGGCGAGATTCATCAACGACTTACAGCAATTTAACAGAGAAAATGCAGCCGAAATCCCTGATAGCGCGAGGAAATGTTTCACCATAGCGCTTGATAAGCCGCGCTATCAAGGATATCGACTGTATTTTTTCTGTTAAATTGCTGTAAGTCGTTGATGAATCCGGCCCCAGCTCAGCAAGACATCGTTCAATAGTCAATACATCGTGGTTTACTAAAAGTCGAACATGGGCTGCCCAGGTCAGTGCTCTATCCTTTAACCCCTAATAGCAGTTCATCACTATTCGCGTCCCTGTTTATTGATTGCCTAATACAAAAATGATCGAAATGAATAACAGAATACAATTTTACAGCCACTACGACAAAAATCACCCACCTTGGTTGTGTGAGCCACTCGATAGGTGTCGCAATTGAAGTTTCTGTCTGGTGAATATCCAAAGCCTCCAGACGAGTCCTTTCAAAGGTCGCATCGGCAATTCGCACCAACTCGTTCAAGACCTGCAAATGAGCACATGAATGAACTGCATCATGTAGCAAGCTATGAACGTTACAAGTGAATTTCAGTATAGCAGTTCACGCTATCTGAGAAGCAATATGCTTAGGAAGAAACAACAGAAACATCAGAGAGCTTCGCAATCTACTCAATGTCCCTTTAAACACAGATAAACTATAGCATCACCAGAAAAATTATTCCCTTCACATTTCTCGCATAAGACCGACAAATCACTCAATTCTGGCTAATTAGCACATCACAACCCTTACGACATGAAGAATGGAGTAGGCACGAAGGAAGATCTAAACACACCAGTAGCATCGAATGAGTGCGGTCATCCTTAGACAGCTCGTTAATCTTCATCGTGTTCAGCGCTTCATTATAGCATTTCTGAAGGAGCAGCAATTTATAGAACGGATTAGCGGCTAAGCGATTTGTGCAGTCAGCTTACCGTATACCATTCGGTCTTGAGCTTAGCTTCTCGCTGAGATGTAATGGTAAGGGCAGCGTGGAGAGCATTAATGGATGCTATTCGAATTTGAGGCTAAAACAAAACCACTGGAAAAATCAATTTACAGAAATAATAAGTAAATAATATTCTTGAATAAACATGGATGTTGCTCACACCTCATCAACCTCTGGTTCTCCTGTGTAGCCCAATATCATACTATTTCATAACGCGTCAAGGGCTATCGATCGCCGTCGTTACAGAAATTGGGGTAAATCGTGAAAAGTCCAGGAGATAAGTGGAAAAAATACGTAGAAATACCCAGATTTAACCGAATGATGTGGGAGTTGTGTGACTATGACGGCCGACGGAAGCGCCACAGCAGGGAGTTTCGTTCAGGCGATCAATATCGATCGATACTATCGATCTTGCGAGCGATGATATCGGCTTTCTCTCAGATTTATCCGATCGGGTGAGAGTTGCGTGATTATGATGGGCGACGGAGGGGTTTCAAAGCATCATCATATTATACAATAACGCCTTAAGAGCTATAGATCGACACCGTAGTAGAAATTTGTCATGTAATGGGAGAATTAGCTGACAATCCAGAGAATTTGTGGAAAAAATACGGAAAATATCCAGATTTAACCGGTAGAGAGCCTTAATGTGATGCCCGAGGAGATTCACACCAGGGACCGGATTCGTCAACACTTACGTAACTTGAACGGAGAACTGTAAGCGAAAAGCTCAGATAACGTTGCTTATCAAGCGATATGGTGAGCGATGAGCTGCGTTATCTGAGCTTTACGCTTACAATTCTACGTTAAAGTTACATAAGTCGTTGATGAATCCGGCCCCAGGTGGGAAGGTTTCCATGTCATCCAATATCGATCGATATTATCGATCTTTTGAGCGGTGATATCGGCTTTCTCTCTGGTTCATTGGATGGAGGAAAATCAAAGCAACAAGAAAAATAGGAAAGCTGTCACCAATTGAAGATCTGAAAAGGTTGGGGAGGGGGGCACCCTCATTTTGCTTCAAAAGACCCCTTAATTTTGTTTAAAAGCTTTGAAGTGAAAAAATAAAGCACGAAAACATGTGTAACTGTAGAAGACATCTAAGATTACTTGGACTAGAGTAAAGTCCAGTAAAGCTACCACATGATGGAAGGTGTACCCTCTCCCGCTATAGATCTACTATTTAAAATTTAAAACTGCATAACTAGAGCAGCCACCTTAGAGTGTATTCAGTTTAAGGATACTGTAAGATCGCGTGAAGCAAGTGGAAGCTCTGGTTTACAGTAATTCAGTAAAAAGGGAAATGTGGTTTCAACGCAACATTATTTCGCTACGGTTCGCAATAAGCGTACTGTACTGCAATCCTCTGTACTATATCTATAGCATCTTCACGCCCAATTCTTTTTTCCCACGATATTTCTTTTGTATATTAAAATAATGGAAACAAACTAAATAAAGAAATTACAGAACTCCCACCTTCGGATCTCTAAGCACTGTGAAGATGCTCTTGAAGAACACATTAGCGCGAAGGAAAAACGACGTAGATGTAAACATAGCGAGCTCCCTCGCAAGAAGCACCGACGCCAGCCGTCGTTGCTCATTTCGAGTAGGTTCCTTAACAGAATATGAGGGTAAAATGTGTCGAAGACCTCCGAGAACAGCAAGCGTCAGCAGATTTGCTCACCTCCAACCACTCTAGGCACTGATCGAGGCACTTCTCCACCAACTCTGCAGCATACGATTTCGAGGTCTGAAATACGACAAACGCTTCTCAAGATTGGGCTGATGTTGGAGCCTTCTGTATGCATATCTACCTGTATCAGAAAGGCCAGCGCCCTAGCAGCTAACTCCATACCAGCTTCGTCCATATTCGGCATAGTGAGCACTTTGAGAAGGAAATTCGCGAATCGCACCACACGATTCGATTCGCCATCTATTGACGTCTCAGCAAGGCACACTGAAAAGCAGAGCACTTTCATTAAATTCTTACGAAACGGATTTCTATAGAAGAGATTCAATTTATGTAACTACAAATGCAATAAACGTTTTCACTGTGAGATATACATGGCGAAAAGATGGCGAAAATGTACAAAGTAATCTTTATCTAGAAACCAGAAAAACCTTCCGTCTTCACGTACCACGTGAACTGATAGAGCATACATCCCATTTCTACGTCAAATTGGACAGCTATCAAATCAAATTGGGCACTTATACATCAAATTGGACACATTTATAATCAAACTTTATGATTTGTTTTTCTTCTGTGCCAACCAGGTTTGTTATAAATTTATTTATTATAGCGGCCGACGTTTCGACTAGCTCGTCTTCTTCAAGACCTGAAAGAAGCTCGAAACTTCTTCATCCGCAAAGCCACTTGGTCAGAAACACCGTGTTCCTCCCGCCCTTGCTCAGTATCAACCAGTCTCAGGAAAGTCGGGCAGAGAACCCAAATCTAGTGAGCTAACTCACCGACACTCCTCCAGCGCAGGAAGACCGGTTCAACTGGCCACCATGGAGCAAGTGAGAAGCACCGAAGCGGTCAATTATACTGCACAGTGCGCCGAAGGTCAGAAATGCACACAGCAGTATACGCGAAGCTCTCACAGCTCGCACGATGGAATAAAAGGCAAGAACTCACTTGTAATTGTGATGCACTCATTTCTGTTGTTCATGGATGGATTTCTTTCACGAATCCAGAAAGCCTCAAGAGCCTTTCTGGGGCCAATTTCGTCCTCAGAACTGTGCACCTTACGTCAAAGTCAGCACCAGTCACTTTCTGGATTCGCGAAAGAAATTCATCCATGAACAACAGAAATGAGTGCATCACAATTACAAGTGAGTTCTTGCCTTTTATTCCATCGTGCGAGCTGTGAGAGCTTCGCGTATACTGCTGTGTGCATTTCTGACCTTCGGCGCACTGTGTATAATTGACCGCTTCGGTGCTTCTCACTTGCTCCATGGTGGCCAGTTGAACCGGTCTTCCTGCGCTGGAGGAATATCGGTGAGGTAGCTCAGTAGATTTGAGTTTTCCGCCTGACTTTCCTGAGACTGGTTGATACTGAGCAAGGGGGGAGGGAACACGGTGTTTCTGACCAAGTGGCTTCGCGGATGAAGAAGTTTCGAGCTTCTTTCAGGCCTTGAAGAAGACGAGCTAGTCGAAACATCGGCCGTTATAATAAATAAATTTATAACAAACCTGGTTGGCACAGAAGAAAAACAAATTATAAGACAATGCCCAGGTTTCAAGAACGACGAACTTGGAGTCTACTCAAACTTTATGCTTTTATAATCAAGGTGAACGTCTTCCAATCGAAACGGGCTTCTTATAGGTTAAATGCAGACTCCCCAAGATGGTTAGAATAATTTTTTGTTCAAGGAAAATTTGGTACAACTTTCTTTGAAATGTTTTAGTCCAACTACCCTGCCCAAATGAGTGCAATAATTCTTCTAGGAAAAAAATCAATTTTGTCCTAAAGCGCAACAAGACAGCAATCAGTTAGTGCATTAAAAGATGCGATCGCGCCATGCACTCGAAAGACTCGTCGCGATTTTTATTTCAATGTGCTGTTGAAACTGTGCTAATTACATGATGCGTCAAAGTGATGATATGTGTGTTCTTTACAACTGCTTCTGTTGTGTCGTTTACAGCTGTGACACTCCATGTAAACAGAAAGTTTGCTATCAATCAAATAAAAACCAGGACATGGCGCAATCTATTCTTTTTTATTTATTTATTTATTGTGGGTGTCAGAGCCGACACAGAAAAAGAAACAATCACATACCGAAAGATAAAACAAGCAAGTTTCATAGATCTCGGTCGGATGAAATAACTTAGCCTTAAACAATAAACTTAGTAACATGTTTCTTAAAGGTTACATAACTCAATGACCAATCAGAAGAACGAAGAACACGATTAAAACTGGTACGAGTTCGAAGACTGAAAAACTTTGACCTGACCAACGTTTTAGCTGACTCAGTTGTAAGTTTTTGATCAGCATCCCTTGTGCGAGAAGAAGTGGGGATGAAGAAATCAGAGATACTTAGCTTGGTTAAGCCTTTAAGCATTTTATATGCCATTAAGAGGTCAAATTTTTTTCTTCTCCATTCCAAAGAAGAGAGACCAAGTGATTTGTTTCTGACACAGGAGTTAGGGATTTCAGAATACACTAAAAATTAGCCCCTCCTTGCTCTTTAAAACAACCTTTAAACCATTTTTTCCTAAAAAATAGGAATTTATAAAATTTCAAACAATGTAGTCAGATATTGGGTAAGTGAACTAAAACTTCAAGGAAAGCCATACAAAATTTCCTTGAACAAAAAATTAATCTAAACTTTTTGAACAGACTCAAGTTTACTGTAGAGGGAGTTTGTTTTGATTTGGAAGATGTTTAGCTGGATTTCAAAAGCGTTAGGCCTCGTGCATACTTCCCGTCGCAGCGATGAGTTTTGCAGAGCGACGCGAAAGAATTTGAACTTCTTAGTGCTCGTCGCGTCGCATGATGGCTCCCCGCGCTCATCGCTCTGTAAGGGAGCGCGACGGCGATCTCCGCAGGACCAACGCTAAACAGCGCGCGCGGCGCGAAAAAGTATGCTATGGCCGCGATGAGCGCGGGAAGCCATCGCGCATGCCGACCGCCACTGTTGCGGCGGCCGCGGCGAAGTTTCATTTGTCTATTCGACCGCGTGCGGCGAAATGACCATGAATTGACCGCCGCGATGGAAGTATGCCCCCGGCCTTAGCCTTGTTTAGAAGAGTGTCCAATTTGACGTAAAAATGGTATAAATATAAATAAATAAATAAACATATATATTTATTCAAAAAGGGCAGACGATTGAGATAACGCCGTTTGCTCTATTCATCTGGGCCCGAAGTAGAAGGAAGAAGAAGAAGAAAGTAGAAGCTACCTGCCGATGGCGAAAGTCTTCAACAACTCAAGTTTTGAAATTTTAAATCTAACTTATTTTAAATTTAATTTACATAAACTTAAATTTGCTTAAATCCAAAATTAGATTAGATTAAAATGCATGGCACAATCTCACCCAAGGAATGCTCACTTGTGTACTATTTCTGCCTTTTACTACGAACTGACTTAGCCAGACAATAGTTCCCTTATTTTATCGACCCATCCGCCTCCCCGTTTCCCCTCCGGGCACCAAGCAGTCGTGGCATTCGGGCCCCGTAATCGTTTGTTTACATAAAAATTCAAAGCAAGCCCGCGACTCTATTAGCAAGCCTTTCACGTCGGAGGAATCGATGAGAGCCACCGGCGCGATTATTCACCAAAAAAGCGAGAGCATGAAAGTAGTCGGAAGAGAAGCCGCACGCACCTATCAGGAAAATACCAGCTTTCTTCTCGTCCAAGTCGGGGCTATATATGCATTCGTGGACGGCACTCTGAAAGCAACATTTTCAAATTTCAGGAGAGCTTGAATTGAATTCGAATAAACAATACAGGCTCTAGGTGGAAAAGTAAGCTCTAAAAAAAGAAAATATGAAGGACTACGCGAATTACCTGATCGCTCTTGGTGTCCAGAAATGATATGAACTCCTGCATATATTCAGGAGCTTCATCCTTCAGTTCGCCAGCTACAAACCTGTAACTCACGAAGTTTTTTGGTCTGAAACCGTTCAAAGACTTGATAGGACCCGGCAATGAGTGAAGATCTCGGAAAAGATCATTTAATCATCCCGGAGCCATGTCATTGTATAAAGGGGTTGTTCTTGAATCAAGGTTCTGAGTAAAGCAAGCTCCGTAGGAGCAATAGATCTTCCTTCATTTTTTTTTTGAACAACCAGGGGCAGATTCATCAACGACTTACAGCAATTTAACGAAGAAAATACAGTCGAGAACCCTGATGGTACGGCTTATCAGTGAAACATTCTACGATATCGCTTGTTGATAAGCCGCGCTACCACGGATTTCGGCAGTATTTTCCCGTTAGATTGTTGTAAGTCGTTGATGAATCTGCTCACTGGTTGTTCAAAAAAAAAAAAGGAAGATTGCTCCCACGGAGCTTGCCTTACTCAGACCCTTGATTCAAAACAACCCCTTTATACAACGACATGAGCTCCGGGATGTCCAAATGATCTTTTCCGGTCCAGGCAAATGACTAAAAAGTTTTCACCTTACCGAAGTGTGAAAGTGTGATATCCTCACACGACGACTTTTATTAGAACCTGCACATAGTCAGCAGCAGCTCCTAGTCGCCTATCAAGGAGTATAAATCGATTAATGCTGAACGATTATTGGCTGGTCCCACGACGAGCGCGATTATGGGAAAACGGATATAGTGGAAAGACTGCTTCCGCCCGAAACTACGAAAAAATGGCTTCATGTCCGACGTTCCTTGGATCCGAGATCAAAACCTTTCATAACTGTATGACTCGGATAGAGGAAAACCGAAGCTTCCGAACAATTCGATGGCTCTAATGACGGAGATTTTGAGATCCGGGGTGATTGGAACAGGATTATAAACTGCGGATATCAGGACCGACTTACCGTAACCTTAGGCGTCGGGTGAGACGTCCATTGGGCAATCGCAGAACAAGGCTAGGGAAGGGATTCCATGGTGTGCCATACAAGCTGCTCGTATGGAGACTGCTTTCTTCGCTCAGGGGGAGTTCGCGGCTGGGTTCTGCGCTCTTGGAGGGGGACGAGGGGATAGAACGCTCGACCCCCGGTTGTGTGCCATACATGCTGCTCGTATGGAAACTGCTTTCTTCGCTCAGGGGGAGTCCGCATCTGGATTCTGCGCTCTTCGAGCGGCGAAGCGCATAAGGCTAAAACAATGCGCAAGAAACGCGCAACGTCGTGTAGACATCGAAACCTCCCAGATCTCAGATACTCAGCTGAAGTGCAAGAACGCCGCGGGAACCGAACCCCCGACATCCCTCGCATGAAGTAAACCTTCTACCCACTACACCACGACCCACTTGCACACGGTGCCATCGCGGGTGCACAAGACATCGATCGGACGTCGCAGCGTGGACGCAGACGCGCGATCTCTGAGCTAGGACGGCGCAGACAGCAAAGTCTCGGCGCGATCCGCACTGTGGTTAAGGTGAGCCGGCCCTGATGTCCGCCGCTTATAATTGTCTGTGATTGGATGCGTCGGATTACGCGGACTTTGAAATTCCCGCATTATTGGATGGTCCCGATCGGGTGTCCGAACGGATTTTCGAAACTGACTCAGCCGTATCTAATGTTTAATGTCTACCGTTGGAAATTTAGCCGCGATTTCATGGCAGAAACCAAACTAAAACTCGGTTCTACCAACTACGCATTTCTCTTGGTCGAAGAAACCCTCGTCGACAATTATTGCTAGGGCCTGTTCATACTTCGCGATGGAAGCGACGGGGGAAGGTATGAGTATCGACCAGCTCCGAGCCGTTGCCTGGGAAAAATTGATAGGCATACTTTGCTTTGTCGCTCCTGTCGCTGCCGTCGAGGAGTATGAACAGACCCTTGGCGATAACACTGCTCCTTCCACACGGTCCATAGCTGTAGCAACAATTGAGTCCCGCAGGGAAACCCTTGTATCCCCAGGAAGAACGCCTCCGTAGGAATTGGCGCTGGAGGCCAAGGTATCTTCAGACCCTACCAGTACCACTGTTTGTTGTGTTTGTTTTGCGAAGTCTCTTACTGCACAATGTGGAAGCAACTTAAGAATGTAGTCTCTTCTACAAGGCGAGCACACTATCGGCGCAAAGTGGCTCGGGAGGGGGGGGGGGGTCACATTGTACTTTGTGGTTATTAGCCTTAGTAGGAACGAACATGGATGCCAAATTACAGTAGAAAAGGCCTAGCTCAATTCTCCACTGGAGTAGAACACACCAGAGTTGTATGAAATTTTTAATTTCGTGTAACACAACGTCGTATGGGGCAACCTTTTATGGTGACCCCTCCCCTCCCCCTCCCGAGCGGCTAAGCGCCTCACTATCTATATAAACTGCAGTTGGTACACTAATGAAGAAAAATAGCTTTACGATGCTTGTAGAGCTCGGCGCACCACTTCACTGCACTCACATGAACAATGTCATGACTGAACATTCTACGGTACCGGTGAGTCGTCTGTCAGAATGGAGAGTTTCTAACAGATTAAAAGGAATCGCCGCAGGACCTGAGAGACCGCAAAGGCGGGGCTTGTGCCCTATTCTCCAGGCGATGCAGTGTAGCGCTGGCTAATGTGCCGGTCCGCTGCGTCGCACAATCAATACTTGGTAGCCTGTGCCGCCTAATCAATTCTTCGTACCCCTGTGCCGATCGGGGTTCGAAGTATAAATCCGCGAACAGCGTTCTACCCACTCTAAGGTTAGTCATTTCCATTGTCGTGCTCCTTTATCGTCTTCTTGGTGCTCCTCATGTTTTTGTATTGATCCAAAAGTCGAGAAAGATGAAGAGTTTACAAGAGCAATTAGCCAACATAGAAAGCGAAGATGACGACACTGAAGTCGACGGTATCTACTTTGCACAAAGTGGAGTGGTGGAAATGTCCGGATCTATACTAGTCGGGGGAACTAAGAAGTATGTGGCAAATCGACTTATGACTTGCCGAGCGGCTTCTACAGAATAAGATAGAACCTAAACCAGAAAAATTCACGAAGAAAAACGAAAAAATTGGATTTGTTTTCGCAACGGTTGTAAGCAGACAAAATTATGAGCCTCTTCACCACGTTAGATCCTGGTTATAACATGTCAAGTGGCTGTTAGCACGCGACATGCGGTTTTATGAGTCCTCCTCACCATGTTAGATCCTGGTTATAACATGTCAGGCGGCGTTCAGCACGCGGCATGCGGCTTTATGCGCCCTCATCACCATGTTAGATCCTGGCTTAACATGTCAGGCGATGGTCAGCACGCGGCACGCCTACATTGCGTCGCTCTTTGCCCGCCGATACAGTTATAAAACCGTGGCGATTTAATTTTTGTTGGTTTGCCCGTTCGTTTTTTGTTTCTCTTAGGCCCTACCTTGTTCTCTAGATGCCGCTCAGTAAGTCTTTTTTTTAAAATATACTTTTTAGTTATGCTCCCCCTTCCCTGACCAGGATAAATCCAAATGTCCTGTATGTTCCACAACGGCAGCATGAGGCTATAAAGCAAACTTGCTTGGTTTGCCGCAAGACTATTCGCTGCTCTAGAACGCAAAATATCGAGCGAAGAGGTCAACAGTTTCTTAAACAAGTTGGAGTGCGCCACGCGTTCAACCCTAAGATGAGAAGGGAATACTTAGAAGGCTTATAATCGCGTCGAAATTTCACCAGAGGTCAGATTCATCAATCGCTTACCGCCCTCTAACGGTGAAAATACCGCCAAACCCCTGATATGACATTCATCAACATCAGGTTAGGCGGTATTTTCACCGTTAGAGTGCAGTAAGTGGTTGACGAATCTCGCCCAAGCTCGTAATTCAACCAATCTTGTGGGGAGGTGCGGGGGGGGGGGGGGGCGGGGGTAGCTGACGCGCTGACGGTCCTATGCCCGCACAAGCCCGGTCAGCGTCGAAAATGGGTGTGTTATTTAATATGCGCCAAGCTCATAGCGCGTTTTGTAAAGTCAATACAACGTTCCATCATCACATCATGGGGTTCTTGGTTGATCTGACACGAAGACTATCTCAAGGGTAGGTCTGAACGGCGATGGCAAGGTGGTGCATATGGACAGAAGGACCTCTGCCTCAGAAGCAGAAAATGCAAGTATCTCGACACAAGTCCTGCAAAGGACAGAGTTTCAGCCGATTAGGGACTGGGTGCAACAGCCTCTCGCAAGTATGGGAGCGTTTAGTATGCACGATGCAATGATATGCTCCCATATCGATTCATCGCCTCGGGCGATCGATACGGGAGCTTACAATAACATCGCGCCGCGTGTCGCGCGCACACTAAACGATCCCTATGAGTTTGATTCGCGTTCAGCTCCTGGCGATCGGTGGCCCAAGGGATAGGATGGCGGACTCATATGAGACTGACCGAGGGTTCGAATCCGCTCGCAATGATATCGCTTTGCATGCTTATAAAAGTAAACATCATTGGATTCAATAACAATATTATAGGATTTTGGAACTGATTGACTGGTTACAGTCCACTACATCTACTAATTGAGTAGTTGTAGGAAGGAACCTTATTTGACAAGTCATACACGGGTGTTGAGGAACGCTGATCTTCTGCCATGGCGAAATATAACATAAGATCTTCCACAGAGGAAATGGAATTCAAAAAACGAATGACATCAACGAACCGGTTAAAGTGCTACGGCTACTAACTGTTGGCATTCACTTGATTCCTTGCCGTTTTCAATCTCTTTAATATTCAATTTTTAACTACTTAAGGGCTATGCCATGATTTAGATTCTTGTCACGTCGACACATAGTACAAGCTTAATCTCAAAGGCCTACACCTGAGGTATAGATTTCGGAAAAACCGCAGATTTGACCTAGTATCAATATATACTTAACAAAAGAAGGAAATTAAGCAATGAAATCCGATAATACTGCTATTGAATTCATGATGTTTACTTTTATAAGCATGCAAAACGGAGCCACCGCGAGCGAACTTGAACCCTCGGCCAGTTTCTTGTGAGTCCGCTACCCTACCCGCTGTGCTATCGATCGCCGACGCTAAGGCCCCGTTTATGCTACGTCGCGGCGCGACGCGATGGCCACGCAATGAGGCCACATTGATCGATCGCGTCGCACAATCAATATGGCCACTATACGTGGCGTCGCGACGAAGCATAAACGGGGCCTAAGGCTCAAGCCAACTTTAAATGCGACGGGTACTCTAACCCTTTCTAATCGGCTGAGACTCTGTTCTTTGCACGACTCAGTTCAAGATGCTTGAATTTTCGTACTTCTGAGGCAGAGGCGCTTCTGTTCATGTACACCACTTCCACACCACAGTTCAGACCTACCGTTGGAGAAGTCTCTCGGTGAGTTTAAAATCAGCTGAGGGGATGATTGATCCTCACGGGTTGTCGATTTTAAAACCGGGCTAAATGCATGAAAATAATAGGCAAGTAAAGGGAAGAATAAGTGGATCGGCTTACTTGAACAGCTCCTTGGCGGTCTTTGTGCGTTTCTCGTCGTTCTTTGTCTTCAAGCCGGCCAGAAATGCGCCGGCGGCCGCCCGCGCGTTCGCATCACGCGACTTGTCCCTTTCAGTTGTCTCCATTCTTTGTGGACGACATCTGAACCGTTTCAATGCGACAGCAGCTTCGTAACGCCGAGAACCTCAGTCTCCGCTGGTCATTGCGTGTGAATTTGCGGAGAAAAACGGATGCGATCGACCCGAACTAAGGCGGAAATTCACTGTCCTGTGCAAACAGCAGATGGTTAAAGCGGTTTATTAGCTGCCACTGGGGTTATGACAATAGAGATCACACAGAAAAGTGAGCGAAAATCAATGAGCAGGAACGATGGAGCCTCCGGAATCACTTCTTCCCGGATGGCTTGATAAGCGCTTTTTCGCCAACGACGCGCCAATGCACGGCGACTGAATACCGGGCACGGCGCGAATATTATAATAATTAAAAATACAAATGCTGGGCTGTACGGGTTGACTGAAAAATAAGAAAAAAAGGATGTGACCTAGTCGGAGGGGGCATGTAGTGATTTACGTCTCCAATCCCTTGTTCGAGTTTCTACGAGAGCTTCTGCTGAGTGTTTGATAAACTTACAACCGGAAAAACCCGTCTGAATTGTCCGCCGTAGTTTCGGAGTGAAATTCAGGGAAATCGTTACGGGACCGCGCAGTTGCCTAAACCAGTTCAAACATATTTTAAGTCTAAAACACTTTTCAAGCCAAGGTGAAATTTTTTCAACACTAATTGAGCTGTACGCGTCGACTGAAAAATAAGAAAAAAGGATCTGTCCTAATCGGAGGGGGCATGTAGTGATTTGCATCTCCAATCCCGTGTTCGAGTTTCTACGAGAGCTTCTGCTAAGTGTTTGATAAACTTACAACCGGAAAACCCGTCTGAGTTGTCCACCGTAGTTTCGGAGTGAAATTCAGGGAAATCGTTACGGGACCGCGTGGTTGCCTAAACCAAATCAAACATGTTTTATAGCAAAACACTTTTCAAGCCAAGGTGAAATTTTTTCGAGACCAGTTGAGCTGTACGGGTTGACTGAAAAATAAGAAAAAAAAGATCTGTCCTAGTCGGAGGGGCATGTAGTGATTTACGTCTCCAATCCCTTGTTCGAGTTTCTACGAGAGCTTCTGCTAAGTGTTTGATAAACTTTTCAAATCAAATCGGGCATGTTTAAACCAAACTGGAGACTTTTTAATCCAAACTAGGCACATTTGAAACCAAGCTGGACACTTCTAAACCAATTCAAACATGTTTCGAGTCAAAAACACTTTTCAAGCCAAGGTGAAATTTTTTCAAAACCAAGTTAGAAAGCTAAAATCAAATTGGACACTTTTCATACCAAATTATAAACTTTTCAAGGTAAATTGAAAGCTTTTCAAACCAGATTGGACACCTTTAAAAGTAAGGCTGACGCATTTTAAGTGAAACTGGACGTCTTTCAATTCAAAACGAGCGTCTACCACATAAAACCAGACACTTTCTGAGGTTTTTTTTTGTCGAAAAAAGTAAGAATGACATTCTTTAATTTAATTTCGCTTCATTTTGCTCCTTTTTGATCGCTCCTAGGCTCCTAGACAAAAGGAAAATCTAAAGTATAATGAAATACTACATCCGTTTCTTTCATATCCTTATACGAATATGAAACAATAAACAAAAGAACATCAGAGCTCCCACGGAACTCCTCAGCAAGGAGTATACATACATTGGATCGAAAATCTTCAGATCATTGGTTGAATCGGATAACGCTAATTTTTTGGACCCCGGATTTTTGAACGATTTGGATACAGCCGATTTCGCAGGCTTCGGATTTCTGAATGATTCGGATAGGGATGTCCGAATCGGATATCCGAAAATGATTCATTCGGATATAATTCATGTTAAGGAGGGAAGCACTTATAAAGTCTAGTAGTCCAGTCGTCCGTTCTCTGCTGGCGATCATCATCGTCCTCAAACTAGGGTAATTAAACCTAGATTTATCAGCCATTTTTCCCAAACAACCTGTGAATCTTATCTGGCCTAATCAATCACCTCCACAATACTCTTAAAAAGCGAATGCACTGCGCGTCAGATGCCGATGTCCAACCGTCCGACTGGCCCGTGTTGACCTTCCCAGCCAGGCGACGACGGCGGTGAGTCGAGGAGTCAGTGTTTGCTGAGCAAGTGGAGGGAGGTCAATCCCGGCCGCGCGGCGATGTCTTGCCAATGACGATGCTGTGCCGATGGTTCTCCGTCTTCATCACTCTTCTAATTCTGGCCATTCCTCTGCTCTTCTCCATCTGGATCGAATATGTGCCTCATCATGAGGTTATAGGGATGGATGAGGTTCGTTTATGGGCTTCTTCTCATGGAAAGAGTAGTCTTTGGAACTGATTTGAGTCCATTCTATCTAAAGAGCCTCGAAGATGACTTTGGTGGAACATGAGTCTCTTTGCCAGCTATTTAGGTTCCATTTGAAGGGCAAAAATCATCTAAGCGTAAGGTACTGGCTCAGAATGCACAGCGAATTCTTTATTTTTTGTTGATATTCCTCAAAAAGACTAGCTGTACATTCAAGAAGTGCAAAAGTTCCGAAAATGGAAGAACTGAAATATTATGAAGGTCTGACTGAGTGTTTGAATATGCAGTTTTTGAGGTAATGTACTGCTTTTTGTTTATTTTTATCTTCCAAAATAAACACCAAATTAAAATAATTAGTTCACAACAACTCTGTCTGCTTTTTGGAGTAGATGAGTTTAAGAAATTTTAAGAGAGTCGTACCGAATTTTCCTACACAAAACACTGTTTTAATTTTTCTCGCATAGTATTTGATCTAATGGGCACATGGTAGCGCAGTCGGAGGAAGCGCCGGTTGTCGCGTGCATCCAATTCCAAGTTCTTGGTTCGAGTTCTGTCCAGGCCAACCGAGCATTCCGTCGCTTCGGGGTCTGTCATTTGGTACGAGAGTGCTCCGGGAAGGATCAAACGGTGATTTGTTCATCGTCTGGTCACCACAAATCATTACGCATTCAAATTGCCTCCACGCCATCCAGTGGAGGTACAATGCGTGGCGCATCCCAAAATAACTGATTAAAGCCGTCCTTTATCCTTTATCCCTAGTTCGCCACTTGACGGAATCTACTTCCTAGGCGCACAATACCTGCTTTTTCCACTCGAAAACTTCACGAAAGATTTCTTAAAAGTGCCGAGAAGTCAACCAATTCTTTCCTGAAGCATGGACGCTACATTTCCTAGCATTACCTCACTTCATAGTATAAAACATAAAGAATAAAGGACAAAGGAGGGCGTTACTAAATTCCTTTTGGGATGCGCCACGCGTTCTACTTCAGGAGGCGATTTGCATATCTGGCCATACGATGACTTTCAGTGGCCAGCCGATGAACAAGCCAGCGCATTATCCTTCCCAGGCAAGTCTGGTACCAAATCAACGACCCCGGAGGGATGGAGGGCTTGGTTGGCCTGGGGGGAGATCCGAACCAGGAACCTGGTATCGGGTGCACGCGGCAGTTGGCGCCACCTCCGACTGCGCCACACGCGCCCAGTATAAAACATAAGAAAATATAAATGTTTAAGGAATTAAAGAAAGATGTAAAGAGTTTGCTTATTTTATTTTTACTTAATGACCAAAATAAAGAAACATAATAAAGTATAAAAGGTTCATAAGCTCATAAGTTACAGGTTATTCGAAAGGAGTAGCTCTAGCTATAAATCTCTTTTAAGATTAAAACGTTTCCTGGGGACCAAATAAGGTCTAAAGACAAAAAACAAGCCTCAATAGATTTTGAATTTTCTACTATTTAGGACCTGCCTTTTAGTTTCGGAGTTGGTGTCAAGGACAACGAGAAGATCAACGTCTTCAATGTGGACATTTCTGATGAGCAGTAGGTGTTACAGTTCATACTTGAAAACCCTCTGGACTTCAAAAAAGTCTCTCGACCGTTTTTTGAAGTCCAGAAACCTTTTTCAAACCAGAAAGATTCACTCTAATGTAGTCGAAACCCAGTATACAATATCCCGCAGAAGTTGAATGCATGGCGAATGCTGGCTTTTACCCGTTTTTCTTTATAGAATCGAAGACCTGAAAAGCCGCCTGTCGGCAGATCGTCTGATGGCTCCTCTGGAAGACTGCACTTTATGCAAAGATCGCCATGCTTTCCTACGAAATCTTTCGGACGTGATGCTGCAGTTCAACTGGAAGCAACATCAGCATTTTCTGAACACCTTCAAGCAGTACAGGTGATTTTTCAGTTTTCTAGAGTGCGCCTGCTCTGCTCATTTCTTTGCTGCAGGTAAAATCATACTCTTGCTAGAGTAAACATGCATGAATTTCTACTAATGAATTTTCTTCCTGAAAGCTTTCCCGTTCCTAAACGCGAATTTAGAGTGTTAAAGTATTAAAGAAATTATACCATTTTATACCAGAAAAATACCAAATTATACCAGAATTTGTACCATTTTCACGTTGCATTGGGTAAGTTTCGAATCCAATTGGACTCTTTTAAAACCATCAAACTGAACATGTCAAAAATATCAAAACGAATGTTTTTTTTAGATTAGACTGGAAATTAGTAATTTTAAATAATTTTCTGTTCAATGAAAAAATGAAATGTTAGAAATTTTTTATTTCACCTGTTTCACAAAGTAAACACGCTCTTTGAAATTTTACGAAATTTTTATTTTAAGGAAAAATATCGATTTGGAGCTCACTTTAAATTGTAGGAAGAGCCCTTGTTTAATGCTAAAAACGGTTGCGCCATGCTAAACATGCGTTTTGTGGAGTTCACACTTCTCACCGGCACAAACACAAAAAAACTTTGTAAAAAGCACATATAGATTCACTTAGCTGTTTCAAGTAAACAGCACTTCCACTATCAATTGAACGAAATCGCGATGAGGTAGACAAATGCATGGAGCGATCTTTTGCTTTAATGCGCTAAAAATTGCTGCCTTTTCGCACTTTAAAATAAATTTTGACCCATTTATTCCTAAAAATTTTTTGTTTATTTTAATTATGATAAAATATTTAATAATATTTCATGCAGTGTATTTAACTGACTCGGACAAGTTGATTAAAAATTCCAGAGAAAGACATACTAAATTTTCTTTCAACTAAAAATTATTCTAACCGTCTCGAGAAGCCTCTAGTTTAATCTGGAAAACGATCTAGGCTTTGAGTATGTTCAGATTGATTTCAAAAGCGTCGATCTTGCGTAGAAAAGTGTCGAATTCGGTTTGAAAGGTTTTCAATTTGACGTGGAGAAAATTTTAAATTAAATTGTTAAAGGAATTAACGGCGAAAATTTCATAAAATACGTTCATGCTTCAGAAGCAGACTCTTTAATTGCCCACAAAGCGTATTCTGGCCACCAACGCTCTCGTGCACGATCCCGCGGTCGCCTTCGTAATTGCGCTGACCCGCTGAGAGAACGCGAAGACGAAAAAACACGCGCGCCGAGATTACCATCGAACCTGCTGCCGCTTGCTCACTTCGTCAAGCGCTCCACGTCTGCAGCGCCACATGGCCGCGTGGCGCAATGGATAACGCGTCTGCCTACGGAGCAGAAGATTCCAGGTTCGAATCCTGGCGTGGTCGAAAGTTTTGCAAACGGCGACTGATGGAGGAAAATGCGTGAATGTTTGCTAGAATCTCTTGCAAGCACTCATGCTACATGTGTATGGGTTACTAAGAAGCGCTTTGCACCTTCTCTAGTCGAAAAATTGTTTTCCTCATCGAAAAAGAAGCATACAGCGTGAATGACGGTGTCCAGTGGACATTGGAGTCGATGCCGATTGGGATAGTTCAGATCCGTTGATTTTTTAAACCCCCAATAGATGGATTGCGCTATTAATGGTTGAAGTCGATTTCCTTAAGCCTCAAGAGACTGATATCGAGGATGTAAGCTGTTACAACGATGTTTTGTTGCGATCAAAACTCGCATTCCCGCCCGGTCAGCAGTAGGTGCGGGTTCGAGTCCCGCCTGGCTCTAGAGTTAATGGTATTTTTGAGAAGCCCAGCTCTTTAGATGATTCAGTTAAGAGTGATTTTTACCAGTCTCTCTTTTCGGATGATTCAGATAAGTGATTTTGATCGGAAGGCATCGTATCCGAATCGGATGTCGATATCAAAAACCGAAGAGAGATTCTTAATCTGAATCATCTGAAAATCCGCTCCAGTGAAAACCACCCTCATCCGAATCATCCCATGATTCGGGCTTCTCATAACTTTTATTGTTTTTGGCTTTTATTCTATTTTTGGCTTTTGTTCGCTAAACCATCTATTCGGGGTTTGAAAAAAATGACGGATCTGAATTATCGAAGTCGGCGGCGGATCCAATGTACATATAGTGTCTATCAATCCCTTCATGGGATGCGCCACGCACTCTACTTCTACGGGACATCTTCTAAGCAAGTCGAATGCGTATCTGGACTTCATAGCAACGTCTGCAATAACGCTTTGCATACAAAAAATAAAAAGATAAAGAACGGCGTTACTCAACCCTTTTTGGGATGCGCCACGCATTCTACTCTACGGGACTTCTACGGGTTTGAAAAGTACCCAGTTCGTTTGAAAGGTGCCCGTCTTGGTTTTGAAAGTCTCGAACTCCATTTTAAAAGTTTAGATTTTTCTTTAAAAGTGTTTAGGTTGACTTTAAAAGTGTCTAGTTTGCTTTTAAAAGTTTTAATTCTACTAGAAGTATTATATACAACTTCTGCCACCCATACCTACCGCTAAGACAGGATCCTGGTTAGATGCCCTTCTACACTCATAAATAAAAGAATAAAGAACGGCGTTATTCAATCCCTTCGTGGGATGCGCCACGCACTCTACTTCTACGGTACGTCTTCGAAGAAAGTCGAATCTGAACTGCACAACAACGTCAGCAATGAACAAAGCAGTATTTTATCCTTCCTGGCCCCTGAACGATGGAAGGCTTGGTTGGCCAGGGCGGGAAATCCCAATCCATAATGGTTCCATGATAGCAAAGGAATTAACTTCCAGTTTTTCAATCTGCTTTTGTGATTCCTTTTCTCCTTAAAATGGTGGATGATTCGTAATGCGTTTATTCCTTGGCAGAATTTTATCGATCATTTTTAGTCTTCGTTCTTCTGGTTTTGACACTTTGCAGGTGTACGTTTGTTAGTGTGTTTTCATCGTTTCCTACGACGTGAATAAATGCTAAATAAATAAACAAAGTAGAAAGATTCCCTGCATCTACGCTTATCATACATGCCTAAATCTGCTTAAGGAAATTTCCACTAGCAAAAGGATAAAGGACGGCGTTACTCAATCCCTTTTGGAATGCGCCACGCATTCTACTTCTACGGGATGTCGTGGAGAGGATTTGAATGCGTATTTGGCCATGCAATGACTTGCGGTGGCCAGCCGATGAACAAGTCTGCGCTTTATCCTTCCCAAACAACTTTTGTACCAATTCACCGACCCCGGAGGGATGGAAGGCTTGGTTGGCCTGGGCGGAAAATCCGAACCAGAAACCTCGTATCGATGACACGCGACATCCGGCATCTCCCTCGACTGCGCTACACGTTTCCACTATGGCTTTTTGGGCACATGATAGCGCAGTCGAAAGAGCAGCCGAATGTCGCGTGCACCCGAGACGAAGTCTTTGGTTCGAGTTTTCCTCCTAGGCCAACCAATTCTTTCATCCTTTTTCATATTTAGGTGAAATTTCCCTTTAGCTGATGAATCCTAAAAATAAAAATTCAGTTCAAAAATTACAATAAAATCCAGTTCTGGCCCTATGTTTTAGTGCACGATAAGTGCTATGCAAAATTTTTATTATATTATACGGTAGCATACTGTAAGGTATGAGGGGAAAAGGACGAATGAGAAAGTAGACATGCTCTCTCACAGTCCGCTGGTGAGGTCGGATAACCTTGCCCGGCTGGCCAACGCAAGTCATTCTATGGTCAAATGCACATTCAAATTGTCTCCACGACATCCGGAAGTAGAATGCGTGGCGCATCCCAAAAAGGGGTTGAGGGACGCCGTCCTTTTTCCACTTACTGATCGAAATTCCCATAAGCATAGGTGATTGTGATGTGTGATTAGCATAGGTGAAAGCAAACTTTCTATTCATTTCTTTTGCTATCTTAACACCATTATGGATTAATTTCTTATTTTTCTATTCGTTGTACTCTTTTCTTTATTTTTCTTCTCTCTTTCATTCTTTTCTTTGTCATTCTTCCTTTCTTATTCCCGATGTGTCAGCTGATGGAGTCTCCGTTATCCTTTAAAAGAACCTTCTGTCTCCTTTATCCTTTAAAATAACCTTCTAACTGATCAGATAACCTTAATAACTATGGCTTTAAATAAACGGGGAGATGCTACATCAAAGGGTTCGTGTGGATTAGTGGCGAAATGAACCTGATTAAAAATTTTCAATTTTATACAAATTTAAATAAAATTTAGGAAATCGAATGCGGCATAGTTCTGTTTTGAACTCTTATTCAAGCTGAGACAATTTAATTATTTCTTTAAATATCGCAAATTTTAATTTTGGCTTTGACTCGAAGACATTGCTTAGCCACCCCCCCCCCTTACATTTCAAGTGAAAACAACAGCGTTAATGAATGGAATGAATTGCTTTGTGTTCCTCCGACTAGACCATTAGCCAGTCCTGGGGCATTCTCCGTTTCTTTCCTTTTTCATTCATCCTCATCCTCATCACCTCTAAGAGTCCCACTCCTGCTCTTTCGCACATCACTCACGTCCTAATGCGTTCGGGTAACGAGTTCACACACAAAGGGCTCGCGTTGCGCCGAAAACATAGGATGAGAACAACGGGAGAGGCCACATGGCCGCGTGGCGCAATGGATAACGCGTCTGCCTACGGAGCAGAAGATTCCAGGTTCGAATCCTGGCGTGGTCGGAAGTTTTGCCTCTCTACTAAAGGGGCGGATTTTGCAGTCATCTCCTATACATAGATTTGTCAGTACATATAGTATCTCCAAAGGCATCAGAAAAATGTTCTGAGTATTTGAAGTTGAATAGCTCTACTTATAAATCAAGTTTAAAAAAATGATCTCTTATCTGGGTCGTATAGAACGGATAGAGATGAACTCCAATAGTAAAGGCCGAATCAGCTTCTCGCACTGCGTTATACCGTAGCGCTTTACAGTTTAAAAATAAAACGATAAAGGATGGCGTTACATACTCAATCTCTTTTGGGATGCGCCACACATTCTACTTCCACGGGACTTCTACGGGTTGGAAAAGTGCCCAGCTCGGTTTGAAAGGTGTCCGGCTTGGTTTCGAAAGCCCCGAACTCCATTCTAAAAGTTTAGTTTTGTCTTGAAAAGTGTCTAGTTTGCTTTGAAAAGTTTTAATTCTACTTGAATTGTTATATAATACACAACTTCTACCAGTTAGACCTAGTGTTGAGAGAGGATCCTGGTTGGATGCCCTTCTACAGTCATAAATAAAAGGATAAAGAACGGCGTTATTCAATCCTTTTTGGGATGCGCTACGCATTCTACTTTTGCGCGATGTCGTAGAGGCGATTTGAATGCGTATTTGAGCCAGCCGATGAGCAATTCAGTGCTTTATTAATCCTAGTCAGGTCTGGTACCAATTCGCCGACCTCGAAGAGATGGAAGGCTTGGATGGTCAGAGCGGGAACTCCGAACCAGGAACATGGTATCGGGTGCACGCGACAGGCAGCACCTCCCCCAACTGCGCTACACGCGCGCTATCTATCTATTTGCCGTTTTACGGCTAGCTGGTTGACCTCCCTAATTAGTTGGAATCAATTAGAAGTCTGATGTCCCACGGAAGGGTTAGGAGGACCCATACAGTTGTGATTGTTTCATTATTTCAGAACTGAAATCGAGGGTCTCGCCATCCACTTTGTCCGAATCTCGCTGCCAAAAGAGCCGTCCAAAGACACGGTTCCAATCTTGCTGCTACACGGATTTCCAGGCAGCTATTGGGACTTCTATAAGGTAAAATCTGCTGGCACTTGAGGTAGCTGGGTGAAGCGAACATTTTCCTTAAGGTAATCCCGATCCTAACGAATCCAGTACGGTTCGGTTTCGACTTCGGCGTCAAGCGACCTCTGCTCTTCGAAGTGATCGTGCCCAGTCTACCTGGGTTTGGATTTTCCGAGAAGCCCTCCGAAGCAGGTGGGTCTTCGCTTCAAATGGATTCAGGGTCCATGTCGCGAATTTGGGCAGCATTGGGAAATGGAAGTGTGCCAGCCGATCATAGCCAGGTAGAATACCGAGCGAACACGCTCCAGCCAATCAGGGTACTGACCGTAAAAGTCCTATATGAATGGCATGCAAGTTTGCTGCGATCTGATTGGCTAGCGATTCCCGACCCTTCATGCTGCCCATCTTCGCGACATGTACTCGCTTTAGTAATTTATTTTCAATTAATTGAACTGTTAACAAACACCCCTAAAACCATAATGGATATAAGATGAATTTCTCCTTATTTATTATTTTTATTATTTATTATATTATTAATTGTATCCTTATTTATTTATTATTATTTATTTTAAATTTATCTTCTAGTGGGATATGCCATGTGTTTCAGCGGTATATCGTTAGACAACGTTGATTAAATTTTAATAACCCTAGTCAATCGGTTTAATTGCCCAAGTTTGAGAAACTAGACACCTTCAGCTTAACAGTGCGCGAGTTGCTTCATTCTTATTCGTCGGTTTTACTGTCTGGTCGGTGTCTTTTTCTGCGATTTCTGGCGAGACACCGGAGAGATGTTATAACAAAAGATTCGTATGAAGGCAGTGGCAAAGTAAACCTTGTTAAGCTCTATTTAGGTCAATTTTGTTTAAGTGCGTACTTCACCCGTACACCATCTCTAATTACCAGTGTATAGGGTCAGAATGTTAGAAGAGACCACACATTCACTTTTCTATTTTTTTCGATTTTTTGAAAGTCTTAGGACTTTAATTTTTTAGAAATTTTCTAAAGATTTTAGTTTTAATTTTTTTAATTTCCTAAAAATACAGCTTATTTGTTGCATCTCAGTTAAAAAAATCGTTTTTTGTTGCATTTTCACGCGTGTGCGTCACGCATCAGCCTATATTAATCGAAATTTCGTGGCAAAGTGATTCAGTACGGCTTCAGATTTTTCAACGCTGGATATGGCTAGAATCATGGCGAAGCTAATGAAGCGGCTGAACGTTCAGAAGTACTTCGTTCACGGCTCTGAATGTAGGTTTTCCTTCATTTCGCCCTATATTGATGTTCGGGCTTCTCTAAGACCCCGTTTATACTTCCGACGCCGAGCGACGCGACGGCATGTAAAGTGGCCGAATTGATCGATCGCGTCGCTCAATCAATATGTCCACTATGGGATCGTTTAGTGTGCGCGCGACACACAACGTGATGCCATTTGTAGCGGCCGAATTGATCAATTTGGGCACTACACATGCATCGCATCGCGCGTCGCGTGCACGCTAAACGGACCTCCATACGTGGCGTCGCGTCGCACGGCGTCGAATTATAAACGGGGAACGGGGCCTAAGAAAAAATCGCACTGTGTATCCCATCTCCTGTTACATCTAGTTTCTCATGTGATCTCTTATGATCGACATAGCTCTATATATTACTCTTGGTTTAATTACCCAAGTTTGAGGTAAATGCTTACCTACGTCTCGGTGCTCATGTGTGTCGATAAGGTTTGGAGACTGAACCACAGCTGATTTTTACTTATGTGCTTTAGTGCTTGGAACTGAAATCGCTGCAGTGATGTCAGCAGTCTACCCAAGTCGCATACGCGGAGTGCACCTCTGCAATCCGATCGTCCATCCGCAGTTTTCTCCGCAGGTTTCTGTTTTTTTCTTCAGAGACTGACTACATAGGGACTGCCTAAATATGCTCATTGAAGCCTGATAGAAAAATCCGTAAAAATCGCTATTTTGAGGGTATCAAGGACAGGGAAAAGGGTATCATTAGTGCCTTCGAAGCCATTTTCACGTCTTTAAAGTCAAATTGGACACTCGTCTAAGCCAGCATTAAGACTTTTGAAATCAAAGCGAACGCTTCCAAATCAAAATGAGCTTCAGGCAGGTTAAACTACACTCTCCAAAGTGGTTAGAATAATTTTTTGAAGATTTAGTATAATTTTCTTCAGAACTTTTTAGTTATCTGCCCCAATAGGTGTAAGTTTTTATTCTTTAGAGAGAAAGTAAGTAAAAGGAAAAGAAAAAGTATTAAAAATTGTTTTAAAGTACGGCAAACCAGCAATCATAGAGCGCATTAAAGGATCAGGTTGCGCCATGCACTCGAGAAGCTCGTCGCGATTTTTATTTGATTGATAGTGTAAATGCCGTTTACATGAAGCATTGAAATTATTATTGTTATTATTTATTACATCTACACTCAAGGCGTTCCTACTCAGTACATCAGAGTCCTTCGAGAGCTGTACAGTGGATTCACGACCAAGATCTCTCCATTCTACAACGATGTCGTCATCGACGTGAAGAGAGGGGTTCGACAAGGGGATACCATATCCCCGAAGCTCTTCAGCGCCACCCTCGAAAACGTCATGCGCGAACTAGAATGGGAAGACATGGGAGTGAAGGTCGATGGCCGGCAACTACATCATCTTCGCTTCGCTGACGACATCGTGCATATAACACCGAGCATCAGCCAGGCACAGCGAATGCTGGCCGACTTCGATCGTGTTTGTGGGAACGTTGGACTGCAGCTGAATCTTACGGAGACGAAGTTCATGAGGAACGGACAAGTGTCTGATGCCCCATTCTCACTCAACGGAACGAACATCTCCGAATGCTCCAGCTACGTCTATCTGGGTCGCGAAGTCAATATGGCCAACGACCCTGCACCAGAGCTGAGCAGGAGGAAACGAGCGGCTTGGGGAGCTTTCGAGAGCGTCGAAGAAGTCGCGAAGAAGACGAGGAACGTCCGACTCCGTGCCCACCTATTCGACTCCACTCTTCTTCCTGCCCTAGCATACGCCTCAGAGACCTGGGCTATACGAAAGCAGGATGAACATGCGATCAGCGTCGCGCAGCGTGGAATCGAGAGGACGATGCTCGGAGTGACACGACTCACGCAAGTGAGAGAAGGCCTCCGGAGTTCCGAGCTTCGCCGACGATCGAACATCAGAGACGCTGTCGCGTGAGCCAAGTTGTCGAAAATTAGGTGGGCCGGCCACGTAATGCGCTTCGCAGACACCCGCTGGACGAGAACCGTTACCGACTGGATTCCGCGGGTTGTCAAGATAACACCGGGACGCCCACCAACGCGTTGGTCGGACTTCTTCGTGAAAGCCCTGAACGACCGATATGACGCTCTTCGGGTCCTTCGAGCGAGGAGGATCCATTGGACCATTCTGGCACGCGACAGGGACGAATGGAGACGCTACTGGCGCCCGCTCGAGCAAGTCGATGATCAAGGGACGACAGGTGATACAGGTGATTTATTACACAGCTAAAATTCATGCGAAAAACAATGCACTTAGAAACCGTATAAAATGACATCCGTGTAACTGACATGCAGCGTTTCACAATTTTCTATAATTTCAACAAAAAAAAAAAGATATCTAAATGAGGATATGTGTGTTTTTACGCTGTTTTTTGTATCGTTTACAAGTGTGAAACTCTATGCAACCAGAAATTTTGCTATCAATCGAATAAACATTGCGACGTCTAGGACGACGGCATGGCGCACTCTCTTCTTTTGGCACCAAAAAATGGCCGGTTTCCTGCTTTTTAAAATAAGTGGTAAACCATTATTTTCCGCAATTTTTTCCAGTTCGACATGAAAACGGGATATTACCATGTTTTATAGGTGTTCGCCAAGAACCTTCTAGACGAGTTCTTCGGAATCGATGGTGATGCCACCTCCTCGACACGCAAGTTCCTAGAAAGCAAGGAGGACCTCGTGCCGATCGTTGATTCAGTCGGTAAGCAGCCTTTTCAAGTTTCTTTCCTTCTTACAGTATCACCGATCGACAGACTGATCTCTTTCAAAACGATTTCGAACATCAACTCTTAATCCAAAACCGAAACATCACTTTCTTCTACTTCAGCATGAAAGTCTAACTACAGCTATTACTTCAGGAGACGCACTGGTGTCTTCTCCGCTGGGCACAGCATCGTTCCTCATGTCAGTCTGGTCGAGATTCTCCTCACGCGACCGCTCGGAGCTGCTGAATCGGCTCTTCACTCTGGACGAACTGGCGACGGTGTCCTACCTCTACTACCTGACCGAGACAACTCCACACGCTCTGCGGATAATGCACACATTTTTCGACGACGACCTACCTAAGCAAAGGTACTTGGGAGCAGTTACAGAATGCGATACAGACGAATATCGGGGAATAGTCGTTAATATGGCCTACATGGAGAGGCGGGAACTTTTGTCAGCCAATCAGAGCACCCACAGTACAAGAGCTAGCCAATTAGCGCACCGACTGTCCACGCCCCTCTGAGTGGCACGTCCATACTGCGAGCGCTGATTAATCTAGTACGATTCCTCTTTCCCAGTCCCAGGTAGGCCACATTCACGACAGGTAAGCACCCTCTTGGATGGGGTCTGTGTTAGTATCTATAGACGTATATTAACTCAACTCTTTAGGCTCCAAGTAAGAATCCCTTGTGGAATTCTGCAGTCGCCGGAAGCGCCTTGGCGCAACTCGAGGTGGATCGCTCGTCATCGCTTCCTGAACGTCACGTCGTTCACTGAAGCCTCCAGAGGTGGTGTCTTTCTTCATCTTCAGGATCCCAGTGCGTTTGCTGCCGATCTATTCAGATTTGTAGAGCTCGTAATGTTATAGAACTGTGATGTGAAGGTGAATATGAAGGGTGTGGATTACGTAAACCTGTGTCTTTTTTGCATAATAAATAATAAATACTGTTGTAAATATTGTCAGTACCAGTAAATATTTATTGCATTTTATTAGGATGTGCAGAAAGTTTTGCAGGAATTGAGTGATTTTGTCCAACAAGTAATAACAACAATAGAAGCGAAGGATCACTATTCGCAGTAGTCGCCATGTGTAGTCACGAACCTTCCACCAACGATCAGGTAGTGCAGCGATCCCGTCTCTCCAGAACGAAGACGAACGAGAAGCGATCCAATCCTCCACCGCGCGCTTGACGTCATTACGATCGTTGAAGCCCTTGCCTGAACAGAAAACTTGGAGGCTCCTGAAGGCATGATAATCACAGGGTTTAAGGTCTGGCGAGTACGGCGGGTGTGGTAGCCATATGATATCCAGCCTACGCAGCTCGTCCTGTGTTGCCGTCGCATGGTGGGGTCTCGCGTTGTTCATGGTCATGCAGAGTCTTCCACGCCGTAACATAGAACAATGGATCTGGGTAACCATCTCTCGCACTTGTCTATTAGGTTGGTGCATAAGTTCTCGGACATTTGGGGCATGAAATATTTATTATCACAACATACGAACAACAATATCAAATCATTTGAAGTAACCACCCTTTACATCAATTGTCTTTCGCCAACGTGCTGGTAAGTCATGGATGCCTTTTCTCCAAAACGTGGCCGGTTGTGATTCGAAAAATGTGAGCAGTGCCTCCTTGACATCCTCTCGGTTCCTGAATTGCTGGCCGTCCAAATAGCGTTGAAGGCTTGACAACAAATGATAATCAGAAGGAGCGAGATCTGGTGAGTGAGGTGGATGTGGAAGAACGGTCTATCCGCAGTCCGCCAACTCAGCCGCCGTCGCTCTGGCAATATGCGGTCTAGCGCTGTCGGGTTTAAAATACACCTTCACTTGCTCTCTTCGTGTGGTTTGAAGGTGAGCCCTCAACTTCCTCAGTTGGCTGACGTAAACCTCTGCCGTCACTGTTATCCCTTCGTCCAGCAGCTCCCAGTATTCTACGCCAAGAACGCTCCACCAAATGCATAGCATCACCTTTTTCACGTGAAGGTCGGGTTTCGGAACGTCCTCTGCCTCTCCAGTTGCGTCAACCCACTGTGCACGCCGGTGATAATTAGAGTAGAGTATCCACTTCTCATCCCCGGTGACAAGGTTGTCCAGCCATCCGTGGGTACGTCTGAGGGTAAGGGGAGACAGAGCGACATCGGCTCTGCGATCCATGTCATGTTGTGTCAAGTCGTGAGGTACCCAGCGACCCAATTCTTGCACCTTGCCAATCGACTTCAATCCACGAACGACTGTTGAGTGACCAACACCAAGAGTGCTTGATAGTTCGCGAGTGGTTTGGTATGGGTCCGCTTCCACTCTACTTCGGAGGCCATCCAAATCCAGTGCCATCGGGCGCCCTTCTCGTTCATTATCTTCAACGGAGAATTCGCCAACTGCAAACTTCGAGAACCACTGGTACACAGTACTTCGAGCAGGAGCACTCTCGTTGTAAACATCCTTCAGGCGACTATACGATTCGTCGGTATTGAGGCCAGATTGATGCAGGAATAACATGACGTGCCGAATATGCGTCTCAGTTGGGATGAATTGCTTAGCCATAATAGCTGAAGTTAACAACGCAGAAGTAAATGTTAGGAACAGTTTTGTAGCCCTTTCCTTTCTCTATCGATCGATCATTTACGCCTTGATACATGTGAGAAATTTGGCGGGAAAATGCGCTTTCAGTTCAGGAGGGATAAAATGTCCGAGAACTTATGCACCAACCTAATACAAAACACCTCGAAGGTCACAGCCTTGCTCTCAGGCAGGATGTCATAGTAAAGACAGCTATCTGAGGAAAGGAGAATGAGAGCAGCTCCTTTTTGCAATGCCCTCGTCTCTTGGGAATGGGCTGCGGCCTGCAGTCTACAGGAAGCCACTGCAATTTCCTTTCAGGATTCTCGTACGATATCCATTTTCATCCTGCGCAATAACGAACTTGGTCCACGCCGTCGTTCTCTCACGATTAAGAAGATCCCGACAGACCTGGCTTGCCTAAGACGTTGCCCAACGGTAAGGATCCTAGGAATGGTTCCACGACGCTTAGCTCGGTGTTCACCTCTAGCGAGGATCGCTCTAACAGTCGAAAAAGGAGTACTTGTAGCCCTGCTCATTCCCCTTAGACTCTGTGCTGGATTACTCTGCATGCAGGTCAGAAGGCACTGATTTTTGAACAGTGCGGACGCCCACTGCGAGAGGATTCCTCCAAGGAAAAGTTGCCCTCATGGAATCGATTGTACTATCTGTAGCCGGTAGTGTAGGAGGGGCATGACTGCCCATCGACGAAACCAACTCACGTTGAGCTTCAGGTGCAGATCGGCCAGAACGGTAGCAATGCACAGTAGAAGGCGGTAGTCGCATGGTTTGCACAAGGGTATTCAGCGACAGCGACGGTTTCAAAAAATGATTGGCTGGTGCTTATATATACTGACTTTCCCGCTTATCATGGTGTATAGGCAGTGGCAACAAGTGGACGCGTTGGCGCGCTACGTTCGTTCAAAGGAAAACACTCAAATTCTTGCAAAACTTTCTGCACACCCTATATTTACTGCACTTGAACGTGCGCACAATGAGCGACATCAACAGAATTATGTTAGTGCAGGAAGAGCGGTAGAGTCGAATAGGTGGGCACGGAGTCGGACGTTCTTCGTCTTCTTCGCGACTTCTTCGACGCTCTCGAAAGCTTCCCAAGCCGCTCGTTTCCTCCTGCTCAGCTCTGGCGCTAGGTCGTTGGTCATATTGACTTCGCGACCCAGATACACGTAGCTGGAGCATTCGGAGATGTTCGTTCCGTTGAGCGAGAATGGGGCATCAGAAACTTGTCCGTTCCTCATGAACATCGTCTTCGTAAGATTCAGCTGCACAACGCTCCCACATACGCGATCGAAGTCAGACAGCATTCGCTCCGCCTGGCTGATGCTCGGTGTTATGAGCACGATGTCGTCAGCGAAGCGAAGATGATGTAGTTGCCGGCCGTCGACCTTCACTCCCATGTCTTCACAATCCAGAATGCGCATGAAGCTCTCCAGGGTGGCTCTGAAGGGCTTCGGGGATACGCTATCCCCTTGCCGAACCCCTCTCTTCACGTCGACGACGACGTCGTTGTAGAATGGTGAGATCTTGGTCGTGAATCCACTGTACAGCTCTCGAAGGACTCTGATGTACTGAGTAGGAACACCCTGAGTGAGCAGGGCGTCGATGACCGGTTCAGTTTCGACGGAGTCAAATGCCTTCTTCAGGTCGATGAACGTAAGGCACAGCGGGAGCTTGTACTCTCGCGACACTTCGATGAGCTTCGTAATGGTGTGCATGTGGTCGATCGTGCTGAATCCTCTCCGAAATCCTGCTTGTTCGCGTGGCTGTCCTTCGTCCAGCGTTCTGCTGATCCTATTCAGGATGACTCGAGTGAACAGCTTGTAGACTACGGACAGCAGGCAGATCGGGCGATAGTTGCCAATGTCGTGCACGCCTCCCTTCTTGTACAGCAAGACGGTCCTGCTGGTCTTGAAAACAGAAGTCGAATATAGGAAACTATCAAAAACTAAAAAAGGAAAAGAACAATCTGCTAAATAAAATGAAAAGTAAAAGGTGTAGCACTTGTTATTCTATCCTGTGTGAGTGTGCGCCATGCAGAAAATAGTTCCAGCTAATAGGTTGATCGGAAAGCCTTGATAGGGTTTTTTTCCTTCTTTACTTTTTCATTCAGCATAAAATGCAAGCAAATCAACAATATAATCACCATTGTTAGCAACATAGTGGTCCACCTACTGGGGAGGTAAGCAGTCCCCCTTTTCTCAGAACTGAGGAGACAGGGAGTCGAAGAACTCGGCGGCCGCTCGACTTAAGCCGCCAATCTTCTCGAAACTTTTCTCAGCCAACAAAGCCTTTAGGAGCGGAGCAAGTCGTAATCTAAGGGAGCTATGTCAGAAGAATATAGTAGGTGTACGGCCTCCAAGCCTAGCTCCACGATTTTTCGATGGGTCGCTGTCATGAAGGTGCTCTGAAGGCCGCTTTATCCGAATAGCTTCCGCAAGCTGAGTGGCGTAAACGGCAGTGTTCCCTTGGGGGAGCGGCTCGTAGTGCATAGCATTCCCTTCGAGTCCCAGAAGCAGCGTAGAAGAACCTTCTAGAGGTGCACGTTCAACCTTGCTTGCGTAGGCGGCTCTTCTCCTCGAGGGAGCCAAACGGCACGCTGTGCTTCGGAGTCGTAGAGAGCCCAACAATCGTCTCTGATAATAAAGTTCTCGAGAAACTTCTTGAGAGGAGGCATAGAAGGAGGGACTGCAGATGGATATGCAGGTGAACCGCATGCTATTGGTCAGGCGTCGCAACTTTAAAGACGATGTTTATGAGAGACAAATTTGCTGACAGAGGTCCTGTACTTCACCAAGGAGTCGCTGTGGAAGATTGAAAAATAATTAGAAATATGTACAACAAGTGCTGCGACACGCCTAACGGCGTGTCTCGCACATGCCCGCTTCGCGAGGTGATACAGTTAGTCTTTTTCTCAGGAACTACTCTTGCACAAAGGAAGATGTGCGCTTCAAAAAAAAATTTATTCATAGCGCAACGAAAATGGTTTAATTTTACTCAAACATCTCGCTGAATACTACGTTTGATATAGTCTTCCGTCCTGGTGGTAGCCAAATTTTCAGATGGGATCTCTGTCGAACACGTGAGAACGCAACGTACAGTTGACCATGCGAAAAAACTGGGCTGGGGAGGTATACACCGACCCTGTCGAATGTTTGTCTCTGACTCTTTTTATTGTTATTGCGTAGGCCAAACGCACAGAAAATTGTCTCCTCTTAAATCTGCACGGTGAGGTGTCATAGGCAGGCGGACAGAATATTCTAGGAATAAGAACGTACTGTCCTTTGTTCGCTCCAGTTGCAATTTTGCAGCCTAGAATGTACCTATCCATGTGTTCAACGGTGAGTCGCGTACCATTGCACAGACCCTGGTTGACTCTAAGATTCCGCAGGAGCATTATGACTGCTCCTTTCTTTAGATGAGTTTATGTGGCGGGTATCCCTGGGGTGTCAAGCTGTTTAGAAACTCCAATGAATACTCTGTCTCGTTGTTAGCTTTAGTTTCGTCAATCATAACCTCATCTATGCTTCTGTAAATCTTCTCCTGCCCAGGTATTTTCGAAAGCACTTTGTTGTTTATCTCCAAAGAGTCGAAATTCCTAGGCGTCAAAATCGCTCTACCGACTGCAGCGGACATATCTTCTAATCGTAAGGTCACTATATCACCAAATATCTCATCTGCTATATCCCCACAGCACAGCATATCGTCGGGCACTTACACTTCATTGGAATTGTTTTGGAGCTCTCCGTTTCCAAGTTGAATTAGAAAGTTAGACCAACCGATTCCACCGCTGGACACCCTCACATTCTCAGTCAATCTGTATTTAAAGAAATGAGGCCACAGTGGGGGGCTTTTGATAGAAACGTTCAGAATTTCGGACCGTCCTGCTTTTGAAACGACAGGAGGAATTTGTCTGAAATCACCTCCTAGGATAATGCAGATGTCTCCTACCTCTTAATCCAGATGCCTCTAGCGCGACGTAGAGGACTTTTTTCTGAATCGAAACGTTTAGAAGTAGAAGTTTACGTGTAGTTGCCGTTGCGTCAAGCAGGAGGAGGCTATACTTCCTCTGTAGATCAGCATCCCATGCTGAATTCTGAAAGCGCCTGCACGCCGCAGCACGCCGCTAACACAATTCCTTAATTCAGATGCTTCTAGGGCGGCGTAGAGGACCTGTCCTCTGAAACCAGCACCTCTGAAGACCCACCTTCTGAATGCAGAGGATCAGAAGCACAGTTGCCGCTGTGTCAAGCATGAAGAGGCTGCGCATATGGCACATTCCTTGTTTCGCGTATAAATTTTCTTACGGCTCCCTTCTTGCTGGTTCCCCGTCCTGGTTCCGCCTCCAGGTCCCTTGTTCCTGGTCGATCTCTCCCCCCCCCCCCCCCTAGGAATCCTCGTTAATAATCTCCCCAATTGAGTAGCTCTCCCACGCTCACACACAACGACGGCGAGCGAACGCCCATTGCGTGTCATCGGTGTCACATCTTCTAAATCCGTACTCTCTTATTGGTAATGGGTCCCCTTACTGATCCTCTTAACTGCTCCTCCCCCCCCCCCCCTGATTACTAACTCCCTACTGGTCCCTCCTTAATGATTCATTGATCCCCCTATCGACTCCCCCTTCCCGATACTTCCTCCAAGTCGCTACCTCCTGGTCGCTGTCGATTCTCCACCCTCAAAGTCCCCCCTGATACTCCTCCTCCTTTATTGGTCTTCTTATGCTAATGACACGAAGTGGGCGGCACGGCTTCTGAATCTGGACGCTCAGGAACGCGCGTAAGTGCTGTTGTGTCAAGCAGTAAAAGGATGCGCCTTCCATGCTGCAGCAATTCCCACATTCAATGGGAAATTTCGACCGCGCTGTGGATGATTCGGCCAACCTCACTTCGGTTAGATCATTCGACCGCTCTCGCTGTGGGTGATGCGGCGAATGCGGCGTATCTCACTTAGATTAGACCACTCGACGGACAAACTCTTTTATATATAGGTGGTGATAGGAAATGAAATTCCGTAAGAGGCGCTGCGACGCGGCCTACAATGCAACGTGCACGATTCGAGCCCCTCCCCCCCTCACAAAGAGATTGATTAATTTATCCTTCACTGAGCGGTTTCGTGGGCTGAAGCTCATTCACCCACGTCTAATGGTAACTTCATCTGCAGGTGTTTGGTAGTCCTCTTCGGCATTCACCGAAGACGACTACCGCGAAGGCTTGCCGTCCAATGGGTTTTGTATTTATTTTTGTTGAGCTTAGTACTCTGTAATAGAAATGGTGATTGAGCTAGTAGTGTTGTAGACGTTTCCTACTTTTCCAGCCTCTGAAGAAAACGAACTCAGCAAAACAACAGCCGAATAAAAGTGGATAACAATCTTGACCGACGGCTAAGGGGTAGTTCAGAGCAGCATCGCGGTGCGACGCGACGAAATGATAAGTACCTATATCGATCGGGCAGCGGGAATAATCGATATGGGGGATTATCATTACGTCGCGTCGCGCCGCGATGATGCTCTGAACGTCCCCTTGGTCATTTTCTTGTCGGAAGTACAGTGAATACCCATTCTTTTGTGCACTTTAAATCGATTTGATTATTGTTGCACTACAAGTCTTAGGATAATCGGGTCCATGATTAAGCAAAACTACTGAGCTATGCTTCCATCCAGGTTTTCGGAACGGCTTTTGAGACAGAGCTCTTCTACACAGCTTGTTTCAGCAGTCTCGTCAAATCACCGACGAATTCACTGTGTGCCTCGTGAAGCAGGTGCAACATGGGTATCTCCTCACTGACGATCAACACGATGCGAAAGATATCGTGGATATCGCGTTTGAGTGCAGTCGGAATTCGGAACACCTCGTCTTACTTCGTCAAGGAATTGAAGGATGGTTCAGAAGACATGCGATGAACCTACAGTTGGTGAGCCATATAGAAGCATCAGCCTAACATCGATACTCTGCCATTTTTTCAAATTGAGACAGCATCTCAAAAATGAAACAGGAAACTCTCCGAGACGGTTAGAATAATTTTTGCCTTGAATGATCTATTATAAAATTTGGTATATGTCGCGTAGGTGGGCAGCATTGGGAGGTGGTGGCGCCCCAGCCAGACAGCCCGCATCAAATTGGCGTGTCATTCAGAAAGGGCTTGTACGGTCAGTATCCCGATTGGCTGACGTGTATGTTCGACCGGTGCTGTGGATATGGATATGATTGGCTGGCACGCCACCGCCTACCAATGCTGCTCACCATCACGACATGTGCCTACATTTCTTCAAAAATTTTCAACTCACCCACCCAATAAGTGACGACCCATTAGAAATGTTAAATGTTTTCTGTTTTGAGTGATAAATATTGAGAGAAAGTTCGTAGTAAATGCAGAGAAGAAGCAATTTTTAGCGTATTAAGAGAAGAGACTGCGCCATGCATCTACCATTTTCTACCACCATGGATTGGTAGCAAAAATGCTGCTTGTATGGAATAATGCATTTGTAAGCGATATAATTGGAGCACTAGTTGAAAGCACACATATCTCCAATTTACTCTTTCAAGTAAGCAGCATTTTCACTATCAATCAAACGAAAAATGCAACAACCTGAACGTGTGCATGGCGCGACCTCTTCCTCTAGAACGCTCAAATAATTCTACGTTTTTGCGCTATACGCTATAATACAAACTTTAGTCTATTTAATTTCTCAGAAAATGCAATTTTTATAGAACTTCAAATGGTTCGTCACTTACTGAACAGGTGAAATGAGAGATTTCAGATAAAGTATACTAAATTTTCCTCAAGCAAAAAGTTATTCCCTCAGGCTAGTTATTGAGCGCGTGTAGCGCAGTCGTAGAAGGTGTCCGCTGTCGCCTGCACCCGATGCAAGGTTCTTTGGTTCGGCTTCCCGCCTAGGCCAACCAAGCCTTCCATTCCTCCGCGGTCAGTGAATTGGTACCAGTCTTATCTGGAAAGGATAAAGCACCCTGGCCACCACAAGTCATTATATGGCCAAATACGCATTCAAATTGAATATACGACATCCCACAGAAGTAGAATGCGTGGCGCATCCCAAGGGATTGAGTAATGCTGTCCTTTATCCTCTACCCTTTCAAGGAGGTATTATATCTTTTTTCTTCTTTAATCTGGAAAACGCTCGATTCGTTTCGGCTTGATTTCAAAAGCGTCAAGATTGCTTAGAAGAATGTCCATTTTGGCTGAATAGTGTCCATTTTGGCGTGGAAATTGCATAGATCGACATTATCGAGTTTCTTCTTCTTGCTGATTCGAAGAAAATCGAGCGAAAATGCCGGGGACGGTTTCAAAAAAGTGAACGAAATTCTGTTCTTAGCCGCTACAGCCGCATGCTTTCAGAGCTGCTACGACGAACTTTTCAATGGAGTGAAGAAGCCGACAAAGCTCCCTGCCCATGATCCTCCAAAGATGTTGTTTGCCTTTGGAAGTCTTCTGGTATCGGACATCAATTTGGTGCTGAAAGGCAATGGAGGGAACAGCAGGAGTCTACCTCGTCCTGACTATGACTTTTTCAAGACAAAGCAATGTTTGAAAGCAGAGCGAGAAGGAAGGGACTTGGCAGGTGTATCGTTAGAGGACTGCGCGGCATGGAACGTCCTGAGAGTCGCCCTCAGGAAGGTTGTCGATCCAATAGTCGACGACTGCATAAGGGGCATTCTGCAGCCGGCTTTCAACCCTATCGAGGCTGTGCGAATGGAGAGGAGCAGACCAAGTCCTGGTAGTGTAGCGGTGGACCAGAGTTTCGTAACCAAAAGAGAAACTGTGTACAACAGAGAGAAGCGTGCAAAGAACATCACGTCAAACTTCTTGGCTGCTGACTTGCACAAAATGCTGCTGCGAATGTGCTTCGAGGATCCGAAAACGGAGATTATTCAGCACATGGTGCACTACAACTACCCCTTGAGCGCTCATTGTGCCACGGTTCTGTTCGACGGACTTCTGTCAGTGCTGCAGCCGTTAGGTGTTACATCGTTTGAAGTAAAGCTGCTGAGGAAAAGCCAGACGATTTTCACTTATGCTGCAACATCAAAGAACAGGGAACAGGGGCACAATGTCCACATTGGACTAGCCCTCGAAGTGGACTGCTTCAATGTCTGTGCGAGCGCAAGGTCGGAACTTCAATCCGAGTACTACTCAAACGTGTTCGATGCGCTCACGGATGAGCTCCGATGCTTCTCCGATGCGTTCCCTCTTGGCTCAGATAGCTTTGTTGGAGCTTTGGAGAAGGCAGTAGGTGATCTGGTGACCATCGAGGACTCCTGGACACGATCCGTGCGATGGCACTCCAACGAAAAGCTCATCTGCGCGTTCGGATTCTCTTGAAAGAGTAAGTTCCTTGGTATACTATGTAATCTTGAATAGAGAAAATCAGCTTCGTTTCTTTCAGACGTTACGACTCATCTTCGTTTCTATCGTTCGTCTGATGAATACTATGGTTATGCCGTACTAGTTGCCGAATAGATTGCTCACAACGAGGAGAGAGCTCGTGAACCTGATACTGCCATAAAAAATTCACAATTGTGTTTTCCACGTTCATAAAGTACAGACAGTCTCATGATGGACCTTACAAGGAAAGGTTCCCAACTCATGGTGAGTTTTTGCGATGCTATTAGGTTGTAACGAATTAAATGGCACTGGCTCGCGCCATTTTTTTGGCGCGTCTTTACGCGTTTGATCAAGAACAAACCGTAACATGTGGCATATCATTTAGAAGCGCAAACTTTGCTCTACCGGTGAGTACCAAATTTTCTATGTAATAGTGGGAAAACTTTGGAGTTTTATTGACTTTTTTGCAGATGGGCAAAAGGGTAATCCGAGGCATTTACTTGTATGAATTCAAGCTGGGCACTACAGCTAAGGAGGCGGACGAGAAGATCAACGCCGCATTCGGTCAAGGATGTTCCACAATTCGGACGGCGTATCGTTGGTATCAGAAGTTCCGGAATGGAGATGAGAGCTTGGAAGAACATGAAGGTCGTGAGAGGCATAGTGATGTTGATGAGGACAAGCTGAGAGATGTGGTAGAGGAGGATCCACACAAAGGTACCAGGGAGATAGCGAAGGTTCTTGGCGTCAGTCACAACACAGCTGCCCGGCATCTGAAGGAAAGACCAAAAAGCTGGAAGGATGGGTGCCTCACGAGCTGTCTGAGGAGCGAAGAAACCGACGATACGAGATCTCGTCCGCACTGCTTCTACGGAACGAAACGGACCCATTCCTTGATCGCATCGTAACCTCTGACGAGAAATGGATAATGTACGACAACAGGCGACGATCGGCACAGTGGGTGGACAGCGATGAGAGCCCCAAGGTTTTTGCGAAGCCGGAATTGCACCAAAAGAAGGTAATGGTGACAGCATGGTGGTGTTCGCTGGGAATTATTCACCACAGCTTCTTCCCTCCCGGTGAATCCATCACGGCAGAGAAGTACTGCGTTGAAATTGAAGAAATGATGAAAAAGTTGAAGGATACCCGGCCGGCCTTTGTAAACCGAAGGCGAGTTCTCCTTCTGCACGACAATGCTCGCCCCCATGTAGCACGAATGACGTTGCAGAAATTGAGTGAGCTGAGCATTGAAACTCTACCACATCCTCCGTTTTCTCCCGACCTCTCCCAACAGACTGCCATTTCTTCAAGCATCTTGGCGACTTCTTGGTAGGGAAAATACTCAAATACCAACAGGATGCCGAAAGTGCCTTCGAAGATTTCGTCAATTCCAGAACTTCTGATTTTTAAGCTACTGGGATAACAAAGCTTGTGTCACGTTGGCAAAGATGTGTAGAATCAGAAGGTTTTTATTTCGATTAATAAACTTGCATACAAGCCGAGATATTAACTGTTTAAATTTACAGTGGTTCAGTGCCATTTATTTCGTTACAACCTAATATTTAGACGATGTAGGGCCGTGTGAGCGGAGATGAGAATTACGGTTAGTTTTGCTGAACGCTTTTTTTTTGAAGGCCAGAAAATAGGTGTAAAAACGTGTGCGCAACAATCACCAGCCTCTATGACACTCCACGAGATGTGCCTCGGTGGCTAAGTCGGTAGGAATGTCGACTCATAGGAGCACACCGGCGGGCTTTTGATGTCGAGTCCGCGTACTACCAGTATTTTTGCACGTATTATTTTGTTGTTACGAATTCTCGTGATCACAGAAGCCCATTTTGACCATCAGTGCCTACAAGAAACCAAAGCTGACTATTTGTGCCTTCGCATGTGCTAGTTTGTCAACGATCGCGTATCTGCACCACCACCATATCATACCAATGATACCGTAACTGTACACAAATTCGCATACCTTACAGTTGAATATTACGAACCCGAGCCATATCGGTTCATAAGTCTGCTAGAAATGTCGCGTTCACCTAAACGTGTTGTTGGCCAACTACTTCCCCCCTTCACAGCGGATTTCTCTTTTCCGACAATGATTACGGTTGCGGATACCATAAAAGCACTCCTTCTGCGGCCGGATGATCAACGACTTACAGCTGGTTAACAGAGAAAATACACCCGAAATCCCTGATAGCGCGGCCTATCCAGCGATACAGTGAAATATCTAATCGGGCTATCACGGATATCTGCTGTATTTTCTCTGCTAAATTGCTGTGAGTCGATGAATACAGCCACTGAACGTCACCTGTGTAGATATCGACTGTCGGGAAGAAGAGGCAGTATAACTTAGAGGTACAGTGCGCTTCAAAAGTATGTATCCACTCCAAAACTTGCCCATATCTCGTTTCGCGTTTATTTCTGCCAGTCTGGACTAGCTCCACTAGATTCCTCGTAGTCGAAAATAGGTAACCACTCGCTTTCAGATTTTGTTGGTGTAACACGAGAATCAGACTTTTTTGAAGGAAACTGTTTGAAAATAGGCGTTTCAAAAGTATGTATCCACTTGTGAAAAACAAGCTTTTACTAAATTCAAAGGTCGATAGAACCACCACTATTTCTTATAACATCATGGATCGTATTATTCATGCTATTGACAAGATTCTGGATGGTTCTGTCTTCGTTGGTGTCCTATGTAATCAAAATTACTGTCGGTTATTCGCGTAGACTCGTCGAACCACGATCCCCCACATGTTCTCCATTCCGGACTGGCAGGCCTGTCAGGAGAACAGGCCTGCCAGTCCGTTACTTTAATGTTGTGACGGTGGAGCCAATCTTTGGTCAACCTGGACACATGGACTAGAGCGCTGTCCTTGCAGAACATGTGTCTGATGTTTTCTGGCTCTCAAGGGAGGCATAGGGCTAGACTCAACTACACATTGACACTCCAGGCTGTCCATGCGACACGACGGAAGCCTAAGCTTCAGCATTCCGCTGCTGAAGAAGCCGACCACTGTCACTAATGAACCGCCTCCAAACCGCCTCCAAGGTTGATGGGGGCTTCAAGCAGGTCTCTCCAGTATTGTCGGTACCCATCGGAGACCATCCAGATTACTATACCAACAGGAAACACAGGACGTGATCTTGAAATCCGAATCAGAAATTTTGTGTAGACCGTCGTTTTTAAATGTGGCCTGGCGCCCAGGACCTTATCGCCGACAGCGGTATAACACCCTTGCTGAGTTGCCGGCGAGGTATTAAGTCGTTGCGCATAAAATAGCCGATTTTGACTGGAAATTTTGAAAGATCGTATCCTAGCTTGGAAGCTAATTTTTAAATCGAAATAAGCACCACTACAATTAGTACCCTTTTTCCAACATGGCAATAGCTTAGAGGCTTCATCTTTGTAAAAATCAGAACTACGAGAATTAATAAAACATAAGAAGTCATTTTCGACATCGTCTTGGTTGTTGAATTTTTTATCCTCCACATGATGGTCTAAATGCTGGAGAAAATAATAATCGGTGGGAGATCGTGTGCGTATGCTGGATGTGGCAGTTTCGTTAAATTGCTGTAAGCCGTTAATGAATGAGGCCCTTGGTTTCGGCATCTCCCTGGGACTCTCATTCCTGTCCAGTCATTATGGAGAGCGACGACTGTTGTCATGAGGATCCATTTTTCGTCGCAAATCAAAAAAATCATGTCCAAAAAGGCTCTCGTAGATTGAGCAGTTTTAACGAAACACAGGCGTCGAAGCGCTTCGACATCTGACCGGCGGTCAGTTAGTACGGGGTCCATTTATCCAATTTCTCTATTTTTCCGGTCGCATTCAAGAGGTAACTGATAGTGCTGCCGTCAACGCCGAGATGCTGTGCCAGCGCTCTCACAGTTTGACAGGGATCCGCTCCCACCATGGCTTTAAAGGTCTGGGCACACTCGGCAGCGGCTTCAGTGCGTCAAAAACGGGGCGGGGCGTCGCTCTCAGGCTCAGGACATGTTTGCGGTGATGGGCGGTCGTTCTCTCCTTCTCATTGGACCATTGTCAACCATCGCCCAGCTGACCGCGGGAGCGAGTGGTTTGGTTGAGGAAAGGGCTTTCCTATCTTCTCCCCTTTAAAAACAAATCTCCTCTGAAATTACTGTACGTCGTGACATCCCTATGGCAGTGAAACATTCAATTTTTGTAGTGTTTTGACCAACCTTATATTTCGCTGTGTTTCTCATGCTGTGCTTTCCTTCACATCAATCTTTTCAAATCATAGCTGGTGGAGGACTGTTGACTTTGTTTTGTGACCTTTTACCAGAATGTTTCCAGAATGCTCGAGAAAAGAGAAGAGGAGATGAGAAAGAGAGAAACACGAGAAAATAAAGAAACGATGAGGGAGGGGCGGCCACCTGACGTCAGAGCAGTGTCAGCTTCACGGAATGACCGAGATCATACCGCGAAGCGTTGGCGCCAGCGCTGACGCCGGGCGCCGACGCTAAAGCGGTGCCATAAGTGCGCCTCCGCCCCTGACGCAGAGACACGTACTCTGCATCTCTGCCCTATCCTTCATCATTAAAACTGCGTCAAGCAGCAGGATTGTGCTTAGCCCTCAAGTTGATCGTCGCTGAGGAGTGATGGCGGCCTGTCTTCACATTTGAGAATTCCGTCTCCAGATCGATACCTCTCGAACCAGTGTCGAATTGTGCGTTCCTTAGCGAAATCCATCCTAAATGCAGCGTTGATGTTACAACCAGCGGTCGCGGCATTGTGTCCACTTTTCCACCCATATAAGAAGAGCACCCGAATATCATATTCGATTCATACTGTAAAGACGACGTCAAGAACTCTGGAAGAGGCCATCTATATATGCCACAAAGGCCATAGACGGTAAGAAAGCGGGATTCTGTGATTTCAGAAACTGTATACAGCGCCTGAAGCGGGAGCATTCGTAGCCACGAAAAATCGACCAGAAGTTGAGGTAGTAGAATTGGCTATTTTATATGCAACGACCTAATATAAAACATGCCGCAATGTAGAAACACCTCGCCGCAATTCAAAAAAATCTTCCCGCACGCCACGTACTGCAGACAAGTGAGTGCAGTACGCATTGCTATACAGGTGCGTTGTCTCCCTTCGCCAAGTTTCAAAAAGGTGTATCCTACCATCGTTCTACAAATATATGTGCTTTCCATAGCGAATGAGCACTGTTCGTGATTTTCGAGAGCTATTTTTCGGGCCGGGCACGTGGAGCGCGGTAGCGAAAGAAGCGCCGGCTGTCACATGCACCCGATACCGCGTTCTTGTTTCCGTCCAGGCCAAGCGGACCTCATCCTTCCCATCCCTCCAGGGTCAGTGAATTGATATCAGATTTGTTAGCGAATGATAACGCATTGGCATGTTTATTAACTAGCCAACGCAGGTCATTGTGCAAGCCAAATGTACATTCACATCCCAAGCCCAGCAACAAAAACATCATTGTGGACTATCGTTTCCCACAGTACTAAGAAGGTCATTGTCTAGAATATGTTCCAAACAGCTATCCTGGTGTCCTCGAACAGCGAGTTCAAGTCCTCATCTAGGGAAATGGCATCTCACATTGCCTTATCCAACGGGTATGTTGCCCACAACATGCCCAAAGGCCGTCAACCACGGGCACCAGCACTCATACACAGGGCACAATCGCGTTACCAAATCGCATTCACGGTACCTTTTATCTCTGACTCTCTCAGGTACGGGACTGCGTTCATAAGGCTGTTCTGGGTGACATCGTTAGGGTCGTTGAGGTATCCTCGGCTAATCTCAAGGCGCATCTGATGAGGAACCGTCTTCATTACAGCGCTTGCGAAACAACCTCCTGCGTAGTCTGCCATTCGACAGAGAAGGCGACTGTAGGGTTTCGAAAGCAGCATACCTCATAACTTGCATTGAGTGCAAGGAGGAACACATTGGTGAAACGGGCAGACCACTTTGGGTCGGGGTGAAGAGCATGTGGGTGCGCTCAAGAGGTGCAAAGTCGCCAAAGCCTCGGAGGAGCACATGTTGCGAAGTGATAGTGGCGCAGTTATGGGGTGGCGGTGACAATCCCATCTCGCGAGGTCGACATCGCAGAGCGCAAGGCCTTGGAGGCGCCGTGGTTGCGTTCAGTCAACAGGGAGGAGGAACAGGTGACCGTAACCCAGGAGTTGGATCCATTTGCCGACCTCTGTGGGCTTGATGTCGAAGGGCATCAGCCAAAAAGTCGCAGAAGCTCTGATTTACCTCATTCACCCGCATTTGTCGCATCCGAAGTGTGATTCAAGAGCCTTTCGGCTCTTCACATAAGGTCAGTAGGGCTGTATTCCTCACGGTTCGTCTCTTCCTCCCTTTATCTTCTAAAGATAAGATGGCTGAAACTTGAAATGACTCTTGGACGTGTAACTTCTCTAACGCCTTCGTCTTTTCCAGGTTCTAAATAAGGCGGTTACGTCGAAACGTAAGCCGAATAAAGGTTTGATATCAGTTTGGCACGAAAGCTCTACGATTATCTTCCATACATTCACATCTCCTCCACGATGTCCAGTAGAAAAGTAGAATGCGTGGCGCATTCTAAAAGAGATTTAAATCCAACGATACCCTTTATTCTTTATTGTAATCGCTATGAACAAATAACAGCTAACATGACACATACGTCAAAAAACAATCAGACTATGCATCCCAGTCTACTACTACGCTTATTTTAAATAAAAATCCCAGTTTATTGTTTGTCATAGTTGTGTAACCAAATTTTTAAAATCAATTATCTACATGAAACATCTGGATATTGTCATCGATTGAGGCTTTGCCGCTGCATTTGTAAACTAGTATCATGTTCAAGGAAAGCGTATGCTGATAGTAGAGCAGTATTTTGAAAAAGTCCAGAGCAAGCAGGGTTATGGTCTCCGCACACTTTTGCGGCAAGCGACGGGAGGCAAAATTTATGAAACGCAGCACTCATGGATACTCGAGTCTTGCCGGCGGCACTGCATTCTTTCTAGTCTGAAGGTACTGCTGCTATTCGGTTTCCCGCCTTCCGTCTACTATTTAGCCGATCCCTGCCGCACTTATGGTGCCGCCGCCTAACATCTCGCGGCAAAAATGTGCGGCTGAGGCACGGCATCACTCGGCACGATGCAGCACAGATTAATAGCCTTCCCTGGTTTTTCAGGGGCCGTCCAGAGAACACGAGACATCACAGAAACCACGATGCCTTACGAAAACAACGTCTGCCGGCAGCAAGCTCTGCGTTCCTGCCCAATGGTTAAGGATAGGATCGCCGATTTGCCGCAAAAGTCTGCGGTGGCCTTCAGGTGCGATAAACCTATAAAAATGATAGAAAACACTGACTGGTAAGCAGCTATAGGATTCGGGTTCTCCATAGCCATCTGGTAAAGGTAAAATGGTATCAGTCGTTTTAGGATAGTGTCTAGAATGGCGTCTTCCTAACACTCGAGGAAGTGTTGTTCCATTGAAGGGTATGAACAGTTCCTTATTCCTACTAGCATCTATCCTAGTCGTTGGTGATAGCATAACTAAAAATTACGCAACCAATTGACTTGGGATCTTAGAGAACAGAACAGGACTCAAAAAGCAAACAAGGAAACACACATACATACAAATACTAGCAGTTGTAAAGACGTCCCGACGGGCAAGGCGAACTCAAACGCAGCTGACCGCCGCCTGACATGTTATAACCGAGATGGGGCACGTAAAGCCGCAAACCGCGTGCTGACATGGTATAACAAGGATCCGTCATGGTGAGGATCGGGCGCACATAGCTTTACAACCGTGGTGATTTTTTTTGTTTTTCTTTTTTTTTTGTGAATTTCGTCAACCAAATGCCAAATCAATTGGTCGCGTAATTTTTAGTTATGTACCCACCCTCCCCCCGTCTCGGATAGATTCCATCGGTCGTTTTGACGATGACGCCTATCCTATACTATTACAGAATGCTCGCGCTTCCAGAATGCGTGATGCTTCTTATGGTTCTCAAAATCACGGCCTAACCCGCTGCGAATGGAGAGATTCATCAACTATCCAACGCGATCAGCGTCAACCGGCTACACATAAATATTTTCTCAAATGGCCCTGTTTCGAGTCCCTGCGCTCGAGCAGATTCCAGGCGAAACTTTGACAACACTGCATGACTACACCTCAATCGTGGACTTTGAATTTTCAGATGCTCTAGAAACCCGACCCATAGATGTACTCGCCAAACGACTGGGTTATAGCCATTGTAATAGATGGCTTGTAGTGATATTTCTCAGCGATCATCACCATTCGATTTGGCTCGTGTGCTCCTACGACGTCGCATTTCACTCCAAAGCGATTATAGAAGGCTCTGTAGTCCTGAACGGCAAAAATTTATTTATTTATCACACCAGCTCACGTCAAGTTGTGAACACTCTGAGGAAGACTGACGGTTTTGAAATCAAACGTAACATTTTCCAAACCAAAGCGAGTGTCCCGCAACTTGAACTAGAGACTCTACATGAAGGTCGGAATTATTTCTTGGCAAGGAAGATTTGGGATCTATCTTACTGGAAGGGGGAGGGTACCACTGGAAAGGCGAGACAGACCCAACACAACGAACCAACGAGCAACATGCCCCTCTTAAAAAACACTGTAGCCTTCTAGTGAGAAAAACAAATTACCGTATATATAACCTATTCCGAGTCCTGAAGTCAAATATCCTGGAAGTTTACATCCGTGCTTACAAGACCTACGTAAGACAAATCGTAGAATCGGGAACAACAGTCTTTAATCCGACCAGAAAGAAAGACATCGATCTTCTTGAGAGCATTCAGAACAGCTTCACCAGAAAGCTGATGATGAGGTGCTTCTCGGTCAGCTATTAGATGATTCCTAACGGGCCTCAAAGATCTGAACTATTTGGTCTGCCATCACTAACGAGCAGGCGAAGGAGAGCAGATCTTATCATGATGTTTAAAATTCTCACCAAAGAGCTGAACAACGACACAGAAGAATTCTTGGACGGAGAGCTGACGAAATCCGTCAGGGGAAAGCTCAAACTACGTGTGCCAGTTGCAAAGTCAAGACTTAGAGCAGATTTCTTAACTTATAGAACTCTTACGGAACTAATCTTGCTTTTTAGTAGATACGACGATATAACGTCAATGTCCACACATGTTTGGAGTAGAGCTATGGCTTGATGAAGTTTTTGTCATTGTAGTCGATTGATGTGTGATGTCGTTTTGTTCGTTTTTTGTTTGCTTTATGTTTCCATGCGTGAATTACGTTCTCGCTTTGAATAAATAAATAAATAAATAAATAAATAAAATGTGTGCTACTGAAAGGACATAGTTCGAAGCTACATACATAGAAGGTCGTCAGTTTTGATGAGGAAATTTTTAACTAGTATCATTCACTAGTGATAAAAGAGAGTCTACGTGGCAGCAATTACTACACAAATATAAGAGTTCTGAGTTTCGCCACAAAGAGCGTTCCCAAGGAGAACCCGCCGAAAAGGCGGAGCCCACTAACGTCAGTGGCTCCCATTCCGGCTATTTTGGCAGCTCGACAGTAGTTGATCTCACTATTACTCTAACGGACGACAGCAAGGACGATAATATCATGGACGACATGGACAATAATGCTGATACTTCTGTCATGACCGAAGCAGACGGCGAAATATTCCTGATGAGTCGCACACAGACTTGCTAGTATCTGACTGATTAAGTTAGAATGATAGCAGATCCAGTGGCAGTGCTACTTCCACAGGTATGAGCTCCTCATCGAAACCGTTATTTACAACGACGGGACTAAGCCGTCAGTTTGAATTCATACAACAATTCAACAATTGTTCTCAATATTCTGGTAGCTGTTTCGAAAGCTGTTCCCGAGCACGGTATCAAGGATTCCCTAGGCAAGGTAATCACGATGTTAGCTCAGCGGAACGGGCTCTTAGTGACCGCTGATAAGGAGCAGGGAGTGTTCGAGTTCTATGATTAGTGCATTAGAGCGGATAGCTTCCAAGTCTCTAACCTTATTCTAGTGGACTTTACTCGAACGCAGAAGGAGGCGAAGAAACCCATCAGTGACAGAGCTACCATGTAGAAACCTCGTATCAACGAATCACGTCATGTGTGGATTCGAAACATAAGCTTTGCCGCAGAGGTAACGGAGGCAAAATGGGATATACTAGCAGGTTAGAGACGATCCTGAATAAGAATCAGTCTATATATAATAACAACAGCAGAGTGCCGGGAACGAAATGCACTGATGCATTGCATAACGGCGTAAAGGTAGGCTGACTAGGAACTGTGCCGATTCCAGTACTAAGTAGGATTGATGAAGGATCACCCCTCTTCCAAGTTGATTCTATACGCTCTCGTATTCTGTTCAATATTGCTATTGAGTGAATTATAAGGAAATCTATGAAAGATGACGAGATGGGCATCAAGTAGAGCAGGGGATATCGTTCGACAGAGTTCGACTTTGCAGACGGTGTTGCTGCCATATCCGAGGATAATGGGTTCACTGCATTATGTCACGACAAGCCTTGCCTACGAGGCTAGGGAGGTTAAATTACGATTAAGTCCGAACAGATTGAAATTCACGAAGGAAAAGAAAACAGATGTGAATGTATATGTCAATATTAAGACATCGCATCTTCAAACTGTTCAGAAGTTCACATATCTAAGTTGTACTGTGTGATGGAAATATGGAATCAGAAATCCTGGCGAAAATCTATAAATTGGTCCCGGTAGTTCAAAAGATTGAGCTAATCATCATTTTCATTAGCGTTTGTCCCGCTTGGTGTCGGGGTCCGCTCTTCTGGTGTGGTGACGCCAATTCTCCCGATCAAATGCTTGATCTCGACGTTTGGTCTCGACGCCTAACAAGAACACAGTCGATTTGCGTTTTAGAGTTCCCGCTATAAAACGAGATGAGGTGGGAGTCACGCTTTCGAAATTTGGTGTTCACGATGGTGAGGTCATGTGAGTCTGCATACTCAAGTATACGCTCACCATCGGCGTTGCGCGACCCGTATCCAAAACCACCATGACAGCTGTAGCCGCCTTTCGTTGCTCCGACGAGACCATTAAGGTCACCTGCCACAACAATCATATCTTCTGACGGCACTTCCGCTGTCTTCTCATCAAACTGGGACCAAAACTCGTCCTTCGTTTGCTCGGAACTGCCAGTCCTCCGAGCATATGCAGAAAAGAAATGACATCGTCGTTGACGTTCTACGGCGACAACAATCTTCATCAAGCGGTCATCGAAACGTTCTACGCTTGCTATCGCGTCACGGGAACGTTCGGAGACGACCATACCGACACCACTGGTGGTCCTGGGACTTCCACATAGAGCGGCCTTAAAGCCTCGTCCTATGTCCCTTGACTTGCAGAAGGACTGCCTCGTCTCCTGCACCGCACAGAAATCTATCTTTTTTTCGCTCCAGTGCTTCTAGCAACTCGCACGCGCCGCCCGTCAACGTACCCACATTCAACGTTGCTGCGCGGGTCTTGCCTACGTTACGGGACTTTCGGAATAGCTCAGTTGCCCTCCGATGCCGTCCTCGCATCAGAGACCCTCGCATACTTTCCACACCCGCCGGGCTCTGCGAGTGCGCGTCGGCTCCCTCGGACGCCGTAGCACTATCTCGAAATCTCTTAAGCGTCATCAACCATGTGATGTGACATGGGTCTTCACAGGGCGGCCTGTCACAAGGGCCTGTCGCCTGCAATCGAGTGTCCGCGATTAGCTTAGCTCCCAGAGGGAGCAGTTTCCAGTGGCACCATGTGGAGGAACGGACATCGCCACCAAAAGATTGAGCTAATCCGGAATTTATAATCCATCACACTGCGGCAAGCTGCGACTCTACCATTGATAACGTGAAAAGCATCAAAACGCTAAACACCTTGGTGAGATGTCTTCTTGACATTCGATCCAACGCCGAATCGGATAATTCAAATCCGTCATTTTTTTAGACCTAGTGAGAGGACTGGGCGAGTAATAGCTTTTTTAAAACACTGTTCTTGGAATGATTCAGATAAAGGTAGTTTTAACAAGAATGAATTTCAGATAACCCAAATCAGTGAGTTATCCTCAAATCTCATATCGGGTATAAGAAGCGGACAGGGTATCAGACTTCTGATTAAAACCTCCTGTCTGAATTAAAAATTGTATGAAAATCCAATCTAAAAAATCACCCTTATCTGAATCGCTCTAAAATCTGGGCCTCTCAGAATCCTATTCTAGCACAATCCTTTCAAGCAAGGTTTGAAAAAATGACGGATTATCCTATTCAGCGGCGGATCAATGTCTAGTGTCTTCGACGAATATTGAGAGTAAGATACACAGATCGCATGACAAACAACGAAGTTGAAACCAAAGCGGATCAACTGCATTTTTTCTTTGAAATTTTGCGACGTCTACGCCTTGACAGACACGTACTGCGAATTCACGAAGAATGACTTCCTCGAATGGACATGTGCTGGATTCCAAAAGGTTATTGCAGAGCTAGCGAGCGTCCAAGAAACCCACGGTGGCGAGCATTCGAAAAGTGTCTTCAACTACTAAATGTTTCCTGAGAGAAAGGTAAAGAATTAGCACAAGTGTGGCATCAGTGGATAAGTTTTGTCACCCGATCTGCTCAGCAGCATGGGAGAGACTAGGTCTAGGTATACTTACCCCGCTTTGCTTTCTGTACGAATTTATTAACATTCTTTCACATACCCTGATGTCGCAGTGCACACCTTACTGTTGCAGTTTTCAAATATGCGTCACCGATCAGAATTTTCAAAATTTACGCATCGTAGCTTATATTGGTGGAAAGTCATCAGGAATAGATTTGAATGGCAGTTTTATTTTTGAAAAGGAGTAATTGGAAGATAGCTGTAGAAAGCCGGTAAACGCATAAGGTTTTTTGCGCTCAATCGGTCCAAAAACTAGAAGACAGAAACTATGTTGTACATATTAGGGGGGGGGGGGCAAAAACCATGAGACAAAATGAAAAAAATTTTTATCTCCTCATAACTCAATTACAACTCAACGATGCTGAGGAGAGTATTTGCCATTAAGGGCAAGGACCTTGCTTCCATCGCTCAGCCAACTTCCTGATCCCATCCCTCCAGAACTGCTTGAGCCTGGTGTTGATCAACTGCTCGATATGGTTGTCAAGGACTGCTTGGGTTCTTGTGTTCCTTCCGACCAGGAAGTCCAGTAGGCTCAAGTAGTAGTGGTAGTTGCATGGAGAGATGTCCAGCGAATACGGTGGGTGAGGCATGTGAACGTAGCCCAGCTGGCCAAGCTTATCCGTGCTTACTTGTTCCCGATGGGGTGCGGCGTTGTCGAAGAGGAGAACCTTTTTGAAGCGCTGCGAATGAATAAGAGCGAGTCGCCGGCCCATCTCCTCTATTTCGTTCACCATGGCCTTGGAGTTCACCGCGGTGCTTTTGGGAAACAGCCTCCAGTAAACCGATCCATGGGCGCAGACCCAAAAGCTCCAAAGATGCTTCTCGCCGTGAACATCTCGCCGAACGAAGGTCGGTAACAATTCACCAGGCCTCACCCAGACTCGCTGCTTGGCAGGGTTAAGGTAGAAGACGTACTTCTCATCCTGCGTGAATATTGAGCCCAGGCTGCTCGGGGTTGGGAATTGGGGGAGATTTGCGCGACACAGGTCGACTCGTCAGACTGGGGTTTCGGCATGAGACAGGCTGGGGTTTTTGACATGCTTCTGGAAAGGGCGAAAGTGGTAACTTTTCAGATGGGCTTCAGTAAGTAGCATACAAACATACAAATACGATACGCACGAAACCAGACTCCAGCCACGAGATATATGGACACGGCATGGGGTGTCTCATTACTTTTGCCCCCCCCCCCCTAATAAACATTATACCGGAGGCTTCAGAAAACGAACACGTTGAAGGGTGCGTCTAACTCACCCACCTTACAGCCAAGAATGTGCACCGAGAGACTATCACCTTTTTAGTTCTCTGCAGCACTTCTTGGTTGAAAGGCGATTTATTAATGTGGATTAGGTCAAAAAGCATCTCCAAGGAATATTGGCCTTAAAATCACGAATTCTACACGTGGAATAGACCAGCTACCCGATAAAAGGGAAGGAATTCTACGTTCCAAGGGACCTCGCTTTGTCTGAAGATTCTCACTTGTCATTTGTTAATAAATACCTTTGTTGAAGATGCTTGAGAGTCCACGAAATTAGTTGCCAACCGAATAGAACGGTGATTTTATGGTGAGCGGTTAAATTTTATAGTTGCTTCATTCAAAAGCTTACCCTGATGTCGCAGTAGATTTTGCCGTCAGCGGGATTGAGGTAAGAACCTGCCGGTTTTACGGCCCAGCCTGCTTGTTCCTTGAGCAACAGCACTTTGAGGATAGCATTTGCCACACCCTCCACGGTTCGTTCAGTTCCCATTGCTGCGGCTGCCATGAGCGGCTTAAAATAAGTATATCCTTTTTCATCCCAGCTAAGATTGTAAGGTTTGCTTGACAAGCAGTATGGGTAGTACCGTTTTACTCTCCGGGCTGGATTCAAATAATGCGATTCCTGCCGCCGAGCAATATTCAACTGCTGACTTCTCACCATTGATGTCAACAAAGGGTGCAAATTTCACACGACGTCCTTGGTTATCATTAGGGTCGAAGCTAAAAAGTCTAAGTCTTCTCATAACATGTGACTATCACAATCTCACTTAAGCGACTTTCGCACTCCCGTTGCTGCTGTTGCGCGACCGATGCCGTAATGATGAAGCATAGCGCAGAGACGCAGAGGAGCAACAGCAGCAACGAGAGGGACTTTTACACTGCTGTTGCCGCAACCCCGCATCAGCAACACCAGCATCAGTTGCGCAACGGTTGCGCGGCCTCAACCAACAAGGAACGAATGCAATATTCCTTGTTGCTGATGCTCGTCAACGGGAGCAAGTCACAGGTCTTATCTCATTATCTTATCTCATTGCGTTGCTGCTGCAACAAGCATCGAACTCAGTGAATGGAAGCACGGACGTGACTCCGGAGCTTGTTTTCTCTGTCAATACAGCGTGGTCACTTCAGCACGCATGCAGTACCCAGTGAAAGTCGTATGGAAAAGTGGTGGTGTGTCAGTCCAGCATGGGTGTACCCAGTACAGATGCGACCTCTAACTATGAGGATAACTATCTGCTGCTGAAGAGGGGCTAGATCCGCCATGAGGCCTCCACAATTCTGCGAGCTTTGCATTTCATGGCAACCTCATCTGCCCACGACAAAGAAGAGGTTCCAAGAAGAGAAGAGGTTGAAAAGGGAACTATCCACGCGAGTTTGGCCAGTGATTTGCGCTCCATTTGCCGCGGATGAAACGAGTCTGCAGCGTTGCCGCTTATTGCCTCTGCCTTCTTCCGCCCTCAAGAATGGAGTATAAAAGAGTTCGATTGGTGTGAAGGAGCTCCCCCGCCATGTCTCGGTCTTGATGCCAACTTTTCCTGGTTTCTACAAAAGTACGTGGTTATGGTATACTCCCGTCCGCCGTAGCGATGTGGGATTGCACGGCGACAGCGACGGGTCGCGACATAGTTCACGTAGACGGATACTTTTGCAGAATTTGCTGCAACTCTACTAGTTCAGTGATTTTCCTTCATTTTCTCTAAAATTCCTATCTTTCAGTTCGTGTTTTCGCGGTTTTTTCCATGTTTTGATTCCTAGTCGGTCTACCGTTGTAGGATAGTTGTAGCAAAGCGTATTTTTTCGAAGTGATGTTCTGTTAGGAGGGTGTTTTCCGTATCTGTGCTCATTCCGGCATTTCTTTCAATTCCTATTTTGCACACGGGCACAGAAACCCACTCTGTGCTCGACACGTCATGAGAGGGTTGCCATGAAATGTCACAGTTGAGGGCCTATTTTTTCGAAGTGATGTTTTGTTGTTGTTTTTTCATGTCTGTGCTCATTCCGACACTTCCAATTTAAAAATCTAGGCGTTTAAATAGCATATTTCTGTGCCGGACATGTCACCACTATCCCTCTGTGACTTGTCCCACACAAAATATGGGTTTCCGTGCCAGCGAGGGAACTCCCAGAAAAAGGGAGGCTGAATGAGCACAAGCACGAGGAAAATCCCGCTAGGAAAACATCACATCATCAAAAACAAAACAAAACAGCAAGCGAAAACATCAGCAAAACGAATGTTTAAATCAGCATAGAACTGTCAGAAACGGAAGGTGTCGGAATCAGTCGAAACAAGTGCAAAAATAGTGAATGACGAGCGCCTCCCCCTCCACGACCGTCGCTCGTCGCTGTGCACTGCACGGTCGTCGCGCGGAATTATGTTCCTCTTTCGTAACTTGGAGGTATAAAGGCCTCCGCACACTTCTGCGGCAACGCCGCTCGGCGCTATGGTTAAGGATAGGGCCGCGGCGTTGCCGCAGAAGTGTGTGGGAACCTTTATACCACCTCTGCTACGACCCCCTCTGCTACGTGTCGCAGGAGCGACGGCGCGACAACTGTTCCCGCAACACCTGCTGCGCCGTCCACCACTGAAGCGAAGGCGTGGTCCTGTGTGGAAATATCGTACTTTCGCCTGCATCATTGACAGTTGCTCGCTCTGTCGCCGAGCCCGTCGTGGAGTATACCGTAGGCCTAAGAGGGAACGGAAAATAACCTTTATCAGATCGTCTCTTAAAAAGTATTATGCAACAAAATAACTGCTCCGGTTGTTTCGAACAGGTGAATTTGTAAATGCACTGGAAGTTCGATCATTGACTTACGGCTGTGGTAGAGCTAACTCCATCATAGTAAACCATTCATGGAGTTTGGTATTGTCCCATAGCATTACTGCAGTAACACGGTCAGTGGAATTCTGAAAAGGGAGACTCGAATTAGCACACGGAATAGGAATTGTGCAGGAGGTTTTGGGATGCAGCGGTTAAAAGTTTCACTATAAAGTAGTTGGCAACAGGCTGGGGTTCTCGTTCATAGATAATTAGAAGACAGTCAGCACCCTTTGCGTTCATGTTGAATGGCAACTAAAGTCATATGACAACTCTCTTGGGTTCAGAATTATAACCTCGTACCCTGAACACCTTCACACCTTCTTGATTAATCGGCTTTTTCAACAACCGATGAACAGCTTTATCCCACATGTTCAGCAGCGACGGATCCTGAAGAAGTTACGAATTCATGAATACAAGGACCATTCTCCAACAATCACTCTCTACCTTCGGGTTCCCCGTCCACTCACGGGTTTTCTTCAAGAACTGCATTGCTAACATCTGGGCGCTGATGGACATCATTTGAATAGAGTACGATTTCTCTTTCGGTTTTGCCTTTTGGAAAGCCTCTGCAAACGATTGGCAATTTCTGTGAATGGTTGATGAAGCCTCGCTTTCTGCCTCTGACACGTATTCTGCTAGTTTTGAAGACGAGGCCTTGTTTCCATGTCGGAAATTCGATGAACCGCTCAGTTATGAGTACGCCGGCTAGGTTTGAGAAAGACCTCGCTCTGACGACACTGGTGGTTCTGACTGTATTTAAGGTATCACAAATATAGATATATATATGTCCTCTACGTAACTATGCTCTGTGAGAGGTATTGGGCTCACAACAGAAGCTCATGAACTCTCCGCAAAGATTTTCAGCGTGACCTATACGACGTTTTGGGGCATGAGACCAGTAGCACAGAAGTGTGTTTCGTTTTTGCTACTGATCATTGGGTGGTACGAAAGTGATGAGAAACTGTCGCAAGGCAAGTCCATGTGATTGTCGGGATGCGGTCCACTGGCTGTGCCGAGTTCTCCAAGTGAGTAGTGTAGAGGACTCTTGAGGTTGGGGGCTCGGATCAAGACCCCTGCAAACCCCTGTAATAGATAATAATAATGGTAGTAACACGATCCCAACCCACCAACAAAGATGAAGGAGAATGATGAAACAGTCGAAGCGGATGATAGAATGGTACACAATAGTGTGAAAATGAAAACAACCTGTATGATGTCATGATAGTGGCAGAAGATGCAAAACCAATGCAGCAATTTGTATAGGTCTGAATCCGAACCCCCGACCTCGTACTCTCGGTCCGCAAGAAAAACAAAAAAAGTAATTGCGCTGGGTGAGAGAACGAGGGTTGGTAATACATATGTATCACAAAAGAAATGACGAGCACAACCAAAATTGACTGGAAGACACCGTAGAGAAGATTAGGTGCAGAAACTCCAAGATGGGCTCACGAGACTACTAGGTCGTTGACGTGGAGGCGTGAAGCTGACGCGGAATCGTAAAGGGTGGATCCTGAACTAGATTCTGAAAGGGTTACTCCTCAAGGGACAGGACGGAGCAATGACCACTGAGGCCTTGTATTCCTTCAAGTCGCCAACAAACCCAGCCACCAGGCTCTATGGTGCCGCAGGGGACTAGACGGAGAAGAGTGCAGCGACACAGGCTGTCCGAGGGTGGGAACACTCGCACAGACAGAGCCACGCAGGCTGTGGAGAGGATAGGGTGGGTGAAGAAAGAATCACAGCCACACAGGCTGCAAGGCGCTCCTTCGAGACGAATGCGCAGTCCCCCGAGGCGGACTCTCCCTACGGTTTTGAATTCGAGCCCTTTTTGGCCGACGGGCGGTACCAATAATTAATGACTGCTAGGCGACCATTATGATAACTCCGTCGCCTTGGTAATTTCTTAATTTACAATCGAGTTCTCTTACTAAAACACCTCTGTGTTGTTCATCTCATGCCCTACCTCCATACAGGTCTCTTTGAGAATCTTTGGGGGAACTCATAAGCCCCCTTGTCAGCAGGCCTGCTCTTAGATCCATGTCCATGATGTTGTAGGCGGCCGCCCTATGGCTTCTGAAGGCGGCCCACAGAGTTTCTATGCCTTCTATACACGTACTTCTTTCGAATCACTCAATGTTAAACTGATCCTATGACACGCACGTAGGACACAACGGGCCTCACGAGAACACGATTACTTCTTCACAGCTGATATCATTTAATAGGTGAGTATTTTTCTGGTTCACTTGCCAGGAGACTATCTCAACGGTAGGTCGGGACGGCCCAAGTGTTATATGGGCAGAATCGCCCCTCTCTGGGAAACAACAAATTTCAATTTTCTCGACCTCAATTCAACTCTGCGCAGAGTTAGAGACGATGAAAATTGGGCCGTTGCCGGTGTTAGCCTCCGCCTGATGGCGAGCTTAATTTGGCTGGAAACAGTGATCATGGGGAATACGCCCCCACTACCAACTACGCCACCGCCGCTCGCTCGTAATCCCTGTTTCCAGCCAACTTGAGGCCGCCCTTCGCGTGCAGGCAGAGGGCTAACGCCGCCAAGGGCACAACTTCCGTCGCCCCTAACTTTGCTGGGAGTTGCATTGGGGACGATATAATTGCACTTTATTGTTTCCCAAAAAAGGACGATTCTACCCATATACAACACTTGGGCCATTCCGACTTACCGTTTGGATGGTCCTGGGGCCGGATTCATGAACGATTTGAAGGCGGGTAAGTGCAAGATTTACCCCCACCCCCCACTTACGCGCGATTCATGAACGCGCGGCGGGGAAAATCGGGGGTAAGGTAAATGCTACCCCATCGGCGCGTCGGGGAACATTTACCTTCAAGGCGAGAGTTTTGCTCCGCGACCAATTTCTGACCCAGTGCGACCCTCCGCTGGTCCGTTGCCAGCTCTGAGCTGGCCGCCAGCCGCATAATCAATGCCCGATAGGGGGCGCCTAGCTGCCACCGCCTGCGCCGTCTTTCGCCGGACCTATGGTGAGTTGTTTGACCTTTCGTTTTCTCTATTAGTCTTGAATTCTATGGTTTTTTGGACTCTGTGGACCATGGCGGCCCACAATGCCACTTATTGTTATGTGATTTGCTCCCTTTAGTGGCATTGTGGGTCAGCCACCATGAGCCCGGTCCACCACGCAAATCGTAATTTACGATTTGCGTGGGTGGACTATGCCCGTCCGCCACCTTAGCCTCCTTTGGCATATGTTGCCTATGGGCACCCATTATTAGCCATGTAGGCCCATATTTACAATAGCATCCCTACTGCCTAATATGCTACTACTTTCCACCCCTCTCCCTCCCCCCTCCCCTAACCTCACATTTGACATTTCACTTCCCTTAACTACGGCGCTGCCAGTGTCGGTGGCAGCGACTTCCCAGCAGCAAATGTGACTGCTTGGTTTCGCTGCTAGCTGATGAAATTGGCCGCGGAGCAAAACCCTCGCCTTGGCCGTCATGAATCAGAAAAGAGAGGTAAGTTCAGGGAAAATGGCGGGTAAATGGTCATCGAGGTAAGTGGAGGTAGAATTTACCTCTGGCCGCGTTCATGAATCCGGGCCCTGGTTAGCTCGACAAGCGTGGCAAAATACAAGACTGATAGGATGCTACAGCAGAAAGAAGACTTAAAAAGTGTATCCCACGGCAGGCGCGTGCTAGACAGAAGGCACCAGCTGTTGGGGCACGTCATATCGAGGTTCCTGGTTCGGGTCTCGTCCGAGGCAACGAAACCTTTCACCACTCCGGAGTCGTTCAATTGGTACCAGGCTTTTCCGAGAAATGTAAAACATTGACTAGTCTATTGACTGCCAAGCCATTACACATGCCGAATATCCCTTCAAATTGCCTCCGCGACATCCATTTAAGTAGACTGCGTTGCACACATTATGTTTTTATTTTTCAATGTTTTGTGTAGCAAACAACTTTCAGTGCTTTCTATGGTTTTGCAGTTGAACAAACCGCACTAAACTCTACCGCGTTTTTTTACAAAAAACAACAGGCTAGCTTTTAACATACCGTAGACGACCTTGACGATGAATGCCGAGATAAAAGAAAGTGTGCTTTGCTTGCCAGCTGTTTTCCTCGGAAAAATTATTTCAGTTCCAATATGGGTGATCCTGTTGTATGTTAACTGATAGTGCGTCAACTGATCTCGCTCTGAAAGATAAGAAAATTTCTCTTTGACTCGCAACATAAAAGATTCCAGTTGATCCATTAAACGGCTTTCATACTGCCGTTACTGCTGTTGCAGACGACGGACGGAAAAGGAGCGGAGTTCGATGCTTGTTGCAGTCGTAGCGCGGTAAGAAGCGACGCGGCTTGCGAACGGCTCTCTAGCTGTTTGCAGCTCTCGCCCTTGGATGATTGCCAAGAGCGCGATGGCAGGGAAGAGCTCAATCGATTGATAGACTAGGCGATCTTTAAGGCATTTGCTATACCACCACTCACCCCGAGCAACGCCCAATGATATGCTCCTATATCGATCCCATCGCGCCGCTCGATCAATATGGGGCATATCATTAGACGTCGCTTGAGGTGAGCGATGGTAAAACAAAGGCCTAAAGCGGTTTTCACACTGCCGTTGCTGCTGTTGCAGCAACGAGCAACGAAATAGGGGTGGAGTTCAATGCTTGCAGCCGAAACTCGTGAGATAAGATAATGCGATAAGACCTGTGATATGCCTCCGTTGACGAGCATCAGCAACAAGAAATGATGGCGATCATTCTTTGTTGCTGAGCCCACGCAACCGATGCCGGTGTTGCTGATGCGGGGTTGCGGCAACAGCAGTGTGAAAACCCCCCTCGTTGCTGTTGTTGCTCCTCTGCGTATCTGCGGTATGTTTCATCATTACGGCTTCGCTTGCGCAACAGCAGCAACTGCAGTGTAAAAGCCGCTTAAAGAATTTTGTTGCAATCCTTCATCTTTTAGTGGAAGAAACGGCCAGACCAAGACCAGACGAGCGCTCAGTAACGTCCTTCTGCAGAGGAATCGGTTCGAAGACATAGACAGGATATGATAACACACTTCAACGCTCTCACAACCTCCCATTTTCTCAAGTTTCAAGTATAGCCATGGCGGGTCGAGTTGGAGTCCTTGCCTCACGGACTGAAGCAAGCGATATATAAACTTTCCAACTGCACGAAACCTTGCGTTTAGCATAAACATTCAATCTACCACTGTTGTGTTCTTCCCAGTACATGGCGGCTTCCAAGCCCAACACAACGCAGAAAGCATCCACATCACGTAATGACGATTCTTGTTGTTGACTAACATGTCATTGCTTTTATGAGATATTCTGCACCCAACTTGTGCCAGAATAGTGGAAATCTCATCTCATCGATGTGTGTTATAGACCCGATTCTCCAGTAGACATCCATATTTTGGGAGAAATGATTGCTAATGAAGTGCATTAGCCAGACCCGGCCCCAGTAGGGGTGCTCTAGCGTCGAGTTGCTCCGCTGTCTGAACCTTAAGCGGCTTCCACATTGCCGTTGCTGCTGTTGCGCAACCGAATCCGTAATGATGAAGCATAGCGCAGAGACGCAGAGCGCAGCAACAGCAACGAGAGGGGCTTTCGCACTGCTGTTGTCGCAACTCCGTAGCAGCAACACCGGCATCGGTTGCGCAACGGTTGCGCGGCCTCAGCAACAAGCAATGGTTGCCATCATTCCTTGTTGCTGATGCTGGTCAACGGAGGCGCGGGGTGGTTTACAGGGCGAAGGACAATCATGACTCTTGTTTTCGTCGATTCGTCGCGCCGCCGGTACCCTCCTGACGAGAGATTCTCCTCGTATAGCCTTACATGTCTTCTCGCTCGCGCTAGGGCTCAGACAGCGGAGCATCTCGACGCTAGAGCACTCGACCCGCCCTGGCTTGCTATAATTGAAACTAGAGAAAATGGGAGGTTATAAAGGCACTGAAGTGTGTTATCATGTCTTGTCCATGTCCTCGAACCAATTGCTCTGCAAAAGGAGGTCACCGAGCGCTCATCTGGTCCTCGTCTGGCTATTTCTTCCACTGAAAGGTAAAGGAATGCAGCAAAATTCTTTAAAAATGGCCTAGTCGATCACTCGATCGATCGAGCTTTTCCACTGATCTTGGCAATCATCCAAGGGCGAAAGCTGCAGACAGCTAGAGAGCCGCTCGCAAGCTGCGTCGCGCCTCACCGCATTGCGGTCGCAACAAGCATCGAACTCCGCCACTCTTTCGTTGCTCGTTTTTGCAACACCAGCAACGGCAGTGTGAAAGCCGCTTAACGCGGACAAAAAGAGACGTATGGGGCTTTGCGAGGAGAATCTGGACAGGACGGTGCTGACGGCGCGAAGAAAACATGGGTCGTGGTTGTCCTTTGCCCTGTAACTCACCCCGCGTCTCCGTTGAAGACCATCAGCAAGAAGGATGGTGACCATTCCTTGTTGCTTCTGCGTCTTTACGCTATGCTTCATCATTACGGAATCGGTTACGCAACAGCAGCAACGGCAGTGCAAAAGCCGCTTAAGCAGTAAAACCTTATGCTTACCAAGCGGGGGAGGGGGCGAGTTGATGCACACGGCGTTAATGACTTTGGCGTGAGGTGTAGAATTTTGGCGGTAGAGCATGAGGTCATCCCAAGTAGAGCATTAAAAGCACTCTGGATTTTTACGAAAAATCCAGCAATGAACAACCGAAATGAGTGCATGTCCGTTACAAGTGAACTATTGCCCCTTGTATCACACTGTGAGTTTTCGGTACCCTGATGAGGACGAGCGTTCTTCCCCCTCGTCTCCCCGGCCCGCCCACCCCCAATCCTCTGGGCTTGCTCGAGAGTCCAGTGACTGCGTTACGCGATAGTGGAGACGCAGACATTTGTCACGCCTCTGTTTAAAGGGCGGGGGATAGAACACCACTCCGCCCCTGCTGAATAGTCAGCGATGGTCATTGATTAGGTAGTAGTGGAGGAAATAGTGCCTGAGTGTGGGCACCAAATTTAAATACCGTCCGATTCGTTTGCTTTCACACTGTATGAATATTTTTGAGCGAATTGTCGATGGGTGAATTCGCGACATCGTCAGGCTTTCCAGCAATCAATGAGAGTTTGTGAATGCTGGGACCCACTGATGATATACACACTGCTCGCATACCTGCCAGAAAAGCATCGCGAGAAACAGAAGCCAGCACAAATAATAAAACCACTATTTAATGGTTTTGAACACTTGACAGACATCCCCTGAGGCACAGTGTTGATGAAAGCTCATAAACGAATTGAAGACAACTCTTGCGCGCTACAATCTAATGACCAGTGAAAGGAAAGCAGTTCTCTTCAGATGATTTCGAAAAACCCACGTGCTTTAGGCTCTACTGTGCTCGAAGCAAATGCGGAAGCAGCTCTCTGCGCTTCATCGGGGGTTATAGTCACAATGTCCCTGACTGATATATGCTTTATCGCTCTGGAAAGGAAAGCATTGATTGTCTGTGAATCTGATTTCGTTTATAAAATGACACAGACATATTTGGAAAGCGCTTCAGCCAGCTCTTCATCCTTTTTTCAATATGACGTGTTGATTTTGTGAGATTTACAAGTAGGTGCGGAATGCGAAACTTTCTTGGCTGTACAGTCATTTTATGACCATTTATTGTTCTATTTACCTGAAAAGCTGCTGCGTAATCAAAGATTCGATTAGCAATTTTTCACCGAATCCTAGAAAGACAGGTGTTTTTGCGTGGTCCTGATTTGCGAATGTTTTTGCGTGGTCCTGATTTGCGAATGTTCCACCAGCGAGGAAGTTCCAAAGGTGCTTAAATAGGTGGTAGTCGGTTGACGCAAGGCCTGGTGAGTAAGACGGGTGAGGCAGAACTTCCTCCTAGTTCGACTCCATGCTGAGTTCAACTCCTAGTTCGTTTTCGCATGGTGATTTGCGTGTGGGCAGGCATTGTCGCGCAGAAGAATGGGACTTCTCAAGATGCCCAGTGCCGCCAGCAGCTCACTCGATTTTCGGTACATCTCGTCGATTTACACTAGGGTTCTGATGCGATGGTTCGGCCTGGTTCCAGAAAGTTGTTGTGAATCACCCCAACCGCAAACCACCACGCTGTTACCATCGTCTTCTTCTGAACCCGGATTCATGAACGCGGCTGGTGGTAAATCCTACCACGATTTACCTCCACGGCCACTTACCGGCCAGTTTATGGGAACTTACTCGTTTCTGATTCATGACTGATAAAATAAAGGTTTTGCTCCCCTGCTAATTTCTGACCCAATGCATCTTTACTGGCCCGTTGCCAACTCCTGTCGAGTATTGATGTGGCGGGTGAGTTGGCAACGGGCCAGGGTCGTTGCGTTGGGTCAGATATCAACAGGTAAGCAAAAGCCTTGCTTTGGCGGCAAATGTTCCTGGACGAGCTAGCGAGGGCGATCAGGGGCCACTGGTTGGGGTAAGTTTCGAGGTAAATGAGAGCATTTACTTCGAAACTTACCGCTGATTTTCTCCACCGCGCGTTCATGAATCGCGGGTAATTGGGGACTGGCGGTAGATGTAACACATACCGACCTTAAGTCGTTCATGAATCCGGGGGGGGGGGGGGTTCGTCGACATCAATTCACTTTCCTGGGGCCAGATTCATCAACGACTTACAGAGATTTAACGGAGAAATTACAGCCGAAATTCCTGATAACGCCAACATTTCACCATATCGCCTGTTAATAAACCGCGTTAATCAGGAATTTCGGCTGTTTCTTGTAATCACTCAAATCGTGGGCCACCCACTTTCCGAGCCTTTTCGCCCTTACTGGTCGTTTCGAACCATCTGTAAGGAATCTGGGTCCGGATTCATGAAGGCGGCTGGAGGTAAATCCTACCCTAATTACCTCGATAGCCACTTTCCCGCCACTTTCCCGAACTTACTCCTGTTTCTGATTCATGACGGTCAAAGCAAGGGTTTTGCTTCACTGCCAATTTCCGGCCCAACGCATCCCTACGCTGGCTCCCTGCCAGCTCTGAGCTGGGAACGGGCCAGCGGAGGGATGCATTGGGTCAAAAATTGGCAGCGGAGCAAAACCCTCCCTTGAAGGTAAATGTTTCCCTAAGCGCTGACGAGGTAGCATTCACCTCGATACTTACCTCGGGTTTTCCCCGCCGCGCGTTGATGAATGGCGCGTAAGTGGAGAGTGGGGGTAAATCTTGCACTTACCCGCAGGTAAGTCGTTCATGAATCCGGCCTCTGGAATACGAACTGTGTAGCTACCCTCGCAACACTATTGCCGCGACCAGTCGCTGGAGCGACTCGGAGGTATGCCAAATGCCTAACAGCCGTTTGACTGACTTCTGGACTTTCCGTAATCTCACGAACTATTTGTGATGGATCAGCTTACACGAAGGCCTTCAAGTAGTGACGTGAGCTGCTGTAGGTCTGCCATTTCAGGGTGCATCTTCGATGTTGAAATCTCCAGAATGAAATTTCCCGAACCACCGTTGCACGCCCTTTCTCCAATAACATTCGGTCCAAACGCATGGTCGATCTGCCAGTCTGCTTCGAGGCGGATTGATCCAGTTTTAAATTGAAATAAAATATCGTTTGGAATCGCTCTTTCGACATACTTCAATAAGTCCTCGAAGAAACACAGTTATTAAGAACAGATGATTCACAATTATTCCGGGATTAGATGAGTCGGTAATTCTTACGGAATTACCGCCCTGTAGCCTGAAATGCCGGCTGGTAAGAAACCGCATGTACGACCGCTTTTGCGTTACCCCTAACTGTGTGGTCTGTCCGGCTGGCAGAGAGGGAGATTGCGCCGTTTTTGGGACAGTCTACAGGATCACCTGCCACAGCTATGGTGAGAAGTACATCGATGAAACCTCTCGCTCACTCCATGTACGCGCCAAAGAACACATGGAGCGCAAGCAAAGGTCGCGAGTTTCCACTGCACTGGGTGGCCTCAGGGTCTACGCCCACCAAGGAGAGGACTTTGGGGTCAAATTTGAAATTTTAGCGCGTGAGCCCCAGACGCGGCGCGGAAAGCCCTTGAGGCATTTTGGATACAGGCTACTGACCCAAAAATCAACCGGAACGGAAAGTGCCTATATATAACCCGGGAGCTCAGGCCATACCCCCGGCTAGCATTCTAGTCAGGGTACGGTCTTCGTTGGTACCCTCACGAGCACTACTGCCCTGATCGCCTTGTGATTCTTGGTTAGGTGAGGTCGATTGCTGTCTCCTATTCATCTTGTGTACGTCTAATTGGTCTCAAAATCCAGTAGGGTTGAGGAGATCTTTGGTCACACTTAGATTTGTTTCCTTTCAGGCTCTTAAGAAGGCGATCTCACCGAAACGTAAACCAAATAAACATGTTACCATCCTCGCCTAGAGTTCAAGGAAGAACTACTACAGTACCGCGCATGTATTTTGGTCAATTCCCGAAAAAGCCGCTTTGGAGCGTAGAAAAGCCGCTTTGGAGCGCTTTGGAACGCTCCAAAGCGGCTTTTCTAAATAACTTTCTTCAAAATCGAGCGCTTGTGAAAATATACATATACTTGAGCTCAGCAGGCCGAGCTCTATCTTTCGACGTGGAAATCAATGGAGTTGAACAATGCATATAGGCCGGACATAATCAATCGAGTGGGCGCGAGAGCCTGTAGAGTGACAGTTTGGGGAATTTTATTGAAATTCCCAGCCGCCCTACTCAGAAATTGGTTTAAGACTGTCCAGCTCGCCTTTAGTGTGCGCCGTGAACAATGCATATAGAATCGAACCTATCAATCCAGTGGGCGCGACGACTCGCAGAGTGAGGTCGAGTGGGCGCGAGGACCTTAGAGTGACCGTTTGGAAAGTTTTATCGAAATTCCGAGCCGTCCTACTTAGCAAATGCTTTAAGCCTGTCCAGCTTGCCTTTGGAGTGCGCCGTGAACAATGCATATAGAACCGAACCTATCAATCGATTGGGCGCGAGAGCCTTTAGAGTGACCGTTTCGGGAGTTTTATCGGAAATTCCCAGCCGTTCTGCTCAGAAATTGCCTTAGCACTGTCCAGCTTGCCTTTGGAGTGCGTCGTAAACAATGCACATAGAATCGAACCTATCAATCGAGTGGGTGCGAGAGCCTGTAGAGTGAGGATGAGTGGGCGCAAGAGCCTGTAGAGTGACCGTTTCGAGAGTTTTATCGAAATTCCCTGTCGTTCTACTTAGGAAATGCTCCTAGCCTGTCCAGCTTGCCTTTGGAGTGCGCCGTAAACAATGCATATAGAACCGAACCTATCAATCGAGTAGGCGCGACCACTCGCAAATTGCATGCGCGAGTGTGTTTGGAGCGCAATAACTCTGTAGAGATCGAATCGTTCCGGCTGCGGCTAGTGGATTTTGTAGGCAGTAGCAAGCTTTAGTAGTCCGCGAAAGTGCAGCGTTATAGCTTCCAAACAAGCGAAATTATAGCGTCGCGAAAATGCAGATTAGCCGTGTGTGACACGATTTTTTCCGAATTCAATCGACCACTGCAGGAAGACGCGGCGAGCTAACGGCATGCAAACGCGTGTGCTAGCAGTACACTGAAGGCACTTTACGATGACATGCTCGCAACTCCTCAGCTGCCTGAACTGCCTTGGCCTCATCTGCCAGTTTAGAGCGGTGTAAGATAGCGGTTAGAGTTTCTTGCGCTCTTACTCACCCAGATTTGAGCTTTCGACACTCGCAATAACACCGTTAGCTTCAGCACGCAAAGCTCTATCGAATGGTGTCACTATCGACCTATTACTGAAAAATGGATTTTTCGACGATTTCCCATCGAGGACGCGGGCGCCCAGACCGAGCCTGCGCGGACGATGACGTCATAGAAAATCGATGTCTTACAATTGGGCAATGCTAGATACCATTCGGGCCGGCTTTTCATGCTGAATTGAATGGTGTTATTGGGAGTAGAGAAAACTGTAATCTGGGCGAGTAAGAGCGAGGAGAACATGGACCGTTGTTGTATTGCATTGCACGTGCGGGCGTGTTCTGAGCGCGACAACTCTGTCATGTGTAAACCTTTCCCGTTGCAGCTTGTGGGTTTCGTAGGCAGTATAATGTTCTAGGAGCGTTCATGCCTGCAGCCGCAGCAAGAAATGTCGTCGACATTTCTTGCTGCGGCGGCAAAAAGACCCCGCTGCCGCAGCAAAGCGTGCTCACTGGTGCGGCTCTGATTTTGCTCCGCAGCAAAACAAGCAGCGGATCGATACTATCCATAACCATTGCTAGCGCAGCAAATGCGGCGAAGGTGCTCGACCCTTAAAAGAAGAGTAAGAAGATCTCACCCAATATGAACGGGACCAGACGCCTTCGAGATAAGTTTGATTCAGGTCGCCGAACTCCGCCCACGCGTTCGAGAGATTGGACTCACGCAGAGCTCCTTTTAAATGCATTATGCCGTTCAAATAAGATGGCATTTTACTGAAAATTCACACAAGTATATGAAACTGAAAGTGCAAAGCAATTAGCTTCTGTGTGCCCGCAAAGAACGTATTGGCGCCATTACTATCGCACGCTAATCATGATTTAAAACTAAACTAAAACTAAACTTCGATCTTAGCCAAAAGGCCGAGATGATTTAAAACCTCGCTTAGTTACCCGTTTATCTGCGAGGAGCTTTAGAATGCGGCACAGTTGCATCTGTCTATGGATCTTCGGTAGCTATTTTCTGGGCTAGGGTATTTGTGACTTTCTAATGCTCTTTCTAATGAACCCGGTCTCCACTTGAAGTTCCATGGGAGGTCCAAACCCTTCCCTAGTTAGTAGCTTTTCGGACCTGCGAATGCATTATTACACCTCGGTGCAAAATTATAAGTTCACCTCATGATTTCTCCATTAGTAGCCAAAGAACTCCCTGTAAAGGTTCAGTAATGTCACCACCGTGTTCCTCACGGGCGAAAACCTCTATATGAGAATCCTTGGCAGGGACCCTAATCAGTGCAAGATACCATGATTTTTTATCGAAATGTAGAAGAAGTGAATCAGAGCAAAATTACAAGTTCGAGTTCAATGTTTTCCTCGCGGAAATTACGGTAGAAATAAGTAAAAACGCAAGGAAAAGCACAATTTTCGTCTGATAAAATTCACGCGTGCGCTAAGCTTGTGAGCAAGCTCAAGTTGATGTTCTTCAGGCGGCCGGTCTATCTAACAGGAAGATCGCGGCTCAACTAGGGCGGTCTCATAACTGCATAGGCCCTGTTCATACTTCGCGACGGCAGCGCAAGAGCGCAGCGCGCAGCATGCGCAGAGTGCGCAGCGTGCGCGGAAGTATGAACAGGTGACAAGAGCGACTGGAACGACAAGAGCGACAAGAGGGACTGGGGCGACGAACGTAGTTTGTTGTACGTAATTGCACCACGACGTCTACTTCGTGGCCTAAATTATCAAGTGAGTAGAGGTGTTCAGGTCTAACTATTCAACTGCATTAGTTTTTGGAAACTGAAATAGGCAAAAAAAGCAAACAGTTATATTAGTAAAAAGTTTCTGGAAACTGGAACAGACACAAGCAAACAGTCATATTTTTAGCCAAAGAGTTGTTAAAAATTGAAACAGATAGAAGCAAACAACCATATTACCTACATCGTCAGTGTGGCACTCAAAATAGACATAAAAGCACTCCTTGCCTTTGTATGAAAAACGTCAGAACAGAAAACGTTTCTTTCCAGCACTAGTGCGCCTTCCAGGACTAGTGCGGTGTCCAGGACTAGTACGTACTCCACACTCCGTTCGTCGCCCTAGTCGCTCCAGCCGCTCCCGACGCCGGCGCGAAGTATGAACAGGCGACAAGAGCGACAAGAGCGACAAGAGCGACACTTTTCGGCGGCGCGCGCCCGGTTTTAATCGATATGTTTTGCAAGGGCGACGAGTTGCTCTTGTCGCGAAGTATGAATAGGCCCATAGACCGCAACCTGAAGCATTTCACCTGTTGATAAGCCGCGCTATCATGGATTTCGGTAGCGATTAGATTGCTGTAATTCGTTGACGAATCTGGCCCTGAACGAAGCCGAAGTCTGCAAAAAATAAACAATGATTGCCCGTCCAAGAAACGTCCAAGAAGTTATCCAGAAGGGATGAGAGTCGCTCGCTTCGGTTGGCTTCCAACAGCACCCAATCCACGAATGACAAAACAACCCGTCCAAAAAAGTTACCGCCAGGCCCGTTTGCCTCCATGATGTTTCAAAGCAAAGTTGAACACGTATTTTGCTTACACAATAAATTGCGGTAGGAAAAAGCAATTCAACGGTCCCGGACAGATGGAAGTCTCGCTCGGAATGGCAGGAAATTCAAACAAGAAAACTGGATTCACAGCCGGCGCCTCCTACGACTGACCACGCACCTATTATTGTTTTGCTGTTTAATATAAGCATATCTATCATACCACTTCATATCATATCGTTCAATCGTTCATTCCACCACTTTGTTACATTCTAAATGAGGAATTCTGTACAGGACACGTTCACCAAGTTACAAGTTGTTATGACGCGCAGTTGCTTCCCCAGGGCCAGTGCCCAGCGTACGTATTTAGTTTAATGAGGTGCCACCATGCGCCCGCGTTGGAATGACATTGTAAGTTGCGCTGGATAACCCCTGCTATGGGATTGTGTGTAGTGGACGTGATTGTACATGATTGGATCGCAATGTAAAATTCTTGACCTCACGTGCAATTAGCTACCGGGCTAGTTCTAGGCATTATAACTTAAAAGAAACAACTCTCGGAGCTCTTTAGTGGGTACCTAATATTAGCAATGAGCTTACGAGATGTTTTTGGTGTGCTAATATATTTAGTGTATTGATATTTGTATAGTTTGTATTTTTTTTCGTTTGGTTTTCTAGCTAAACTGCATTGATTCTTACATTTGCAATTGATTCTTTTAATATTAGTGTTTGGGTACACCTTAGGTGTATTGAATAAATAAATATCTACAGAAAATCAAAATAGTACATACTAGAGGCTGCAGTTTGGATCCATAGCTTTTTGCATACAGAGTCCGTTCAAACCTTCGATCTCCATAGCCTCCATCTAAAATATAAGATCTTGCAAATCTGCTTGCTATGTAAACTAGATATTTCCGATCTCCTTCCTAATATTTAAACCAAACAATCAATAAAGTAACTAGTCTGTAGTGCCATCGTCTCCTAGGAGTTCTAAGTTACCAAGATACAATGGTCTCACAAGGGAATGGTCTAACGTTTATGTCTGAACGGGGAGAGCGAGTCATACAGGAAGAATCCGCACCCCTCATTTAGTGTAAAAATGTGCTTCGGTTTTGCCAAGTCGTTAAACCCAAGGAGTAGGGGGTCCTTGAAGTTACTATGGAATCAACGCTTCATATGCGCAGGAGGGTTTTGTACGCCCGCGATGCCGCCGCCTGCAAGCGACGCGGAGCGCAGTGGATAATGGCGTTGCTTTGTGCAAGGGAGGCCGAGGGTTCGGTTCTTCCGCCTTGCGTTGTCTTTCCATTTCAACATACTGGTTAAGATTTGAGAGATCCTGATGTCTACACAGTATTCAGGCGTTTTTTGCGCATTTTCCAGCTGTATGCTATGGAGAGTAACTTAGGCCTGCTTCCTCTACGCCGGTGCTGCCTTTACTTTTCGCGATGTTAAGTGCTATATTATCGAAAACAATTTGTGTTCACTATCAGAGGAAATTGATGTGGCAGTTCGAAACATAATTTCAATGATGCCCTTCTTGGTACTTGAGTGGTGAGAAAATTGGTAGTGAACGAGGATGTTTTTGTTACTTGGCCTTCAATACCACCGCGATTAAGCTAGTCTAAGCCTCTATAGACTATCCTTCTCATAGTCGGACCACCTTATTGCCGCATCCCATTTGCTTCCTGACCAATCTACGATTAAAAATCACTGCACGCTGTATGAGCTCCTCTGGGTACGTCTTGTAATTTGCTCTTGGTCTGAACTCTAACTAGGCTGGAACGATCTATTTGTTATTTTCAACATCTTGATTAAAGCAGAAAGGGGATAGATCGTTGACCAGTCATGGACCAGAGGAACCTTCGACACGTTTTCGAAGTCAAGCCATCCATAGCGTCCAATTGGATTACATTGCAAATGGGTGACATATGATCGGAAATACTTTTTACGGAAATTTATGACTTACGACTCAACTGTATTTCAGTAGTTAATTCTAAATGTCACCGAAGAAATAACCTACATAGCCCTGCTTAGTATACTTGTGAAGAATCGTCATCTGTAAAGATGACTCCTCATGAACTGTATGTGGCGCTAAGGCATATAGGCACATCATGCCTTGTCGAAGAATGTTGTGAGCAGTGTCGCCTTGCATTGCTCGTCGCCTACAATAACGGTTATAAGAATGTTGAGAATTGTTGCTATAGCGTCATGACAAAAATGGCGCAGAAAAACGAGCCGATTCTGGCTCTATCGCACACGTTGGCTGCCCTACCGTTAGACTATCACCGCCAGTTATAGCAGGATTAAGAACGCTAAATGAACACAAAAACTTCTATCGAGTTTTAGGCCATTTTTATGCTCTATCGCCGCGCGACGCTATGCCATGTATAGAGGCCAAATTGATTGATCGTGTCGCTCAGAGTCGACGGCACCAGGCCGAAGCGAATAGCGTGAACCCGCGACCAATCGAGCCGCTCAGCGTCGGATCGCGTCACTCTCGAAATAGAGGCAATGCGATTGATCGCGATGGGATATAAGGCACGATAATGCTGATCCACTCGTCCTTTACAGTGGGCCCGGAAATCCATGCACAATTACGTATGTGCAAGTACGCAATTGAGCGCAATTGCGTGACCCCCTCGCCGTCCCTTCGGAGTGCTCATCGTCGCTCGAAACAGCGCCACGCGTTGTTTCGCATCGCTCCATTCGAATCGCGCCTGCCGCCGACGGAAGTATAAGGCCCCGTTTATACTTCCGACGGCATGTAAAATAGCCAAATTGTTCGATCGCGTCATTCAATCAATATGGCCACTATAGGCCTATGTCATACCATCGCTCTTCGCTAGCGAAGGCGATGGACAACTAACATAATTGGGGAAGGGACGGTATCAGACGTTGTGGAGGGACAGACGCCTGTAGCAGTTGTCCGATCCACCGCTAGCGAAGTCTCGCTGGCGGGGTGTCATACTTTCGAGCGATACGGCATCGCTACCGATGCGATCGCGTCGCTGAGCTGAGCAGAGCGTCGGGCAGCATCGGTAGCGATGCTACGACGCAGCTGCACACAACGCTATTAATTGCGCGCCTATTCACTAGCTTCACGCTAGCGAAGAGACTTCGCTCATCGCTCTGTTCGTCGCCTTCGCTCGGGGTGAGCGAAGGTATGACATAGGCCATAGGTGGGGTCGCGTCGCTCGGCGTCGAAGTATAAACGGAGCCTCCGAGCGACGCGATGTCATCATGTACAGTGGCCAAATTGATCAATCGCGTCGCTCAATCAATGTGGCCACAATAAGTGGCGTCCCGTCGCTCGGCGTCGAGATATAGACGGGTCCTTAGGAAGCGTTATTGTGCATGCTACGCGCGACGCGATGAGTGCCTATGAGTGCCGTCGCGCGTAGCGTGCACAATAAACGCTTCCCAAGGGCCAGTTTATACTGAGTGCGCCTGGCGCAATCGATATGGGAGCTTGCGTCGCACGTCGCGTGCACTCTAAATGCAAAGCTGGCTGTGAACATATTCGAAAGGAAAGCAGGAATCGCTTTTCGCAGAAGACTCTAGAATGCACAGCAAGGTCAATGTCAAACGTACTTCATATGGATTGAGCAGTCCATATTCTCGCTCATTACACCAAATTGGTATCGTAGCACTTCTAAGTTCATGGTGTGCTTTTTGCTAACCTGAAAGTTTGATCTGCTTCTAAAAACAAGCTATACTACTAGTATTCTACAGTTGACGCTGCGTGTTTGCTGTTTCCATGTAAGTGTCCATTATAAAACACACGAAAACAAAGCGAAGAAAGGTTAATTACATGCCTCTTCAACACCAATGTCTTGGCCCTCCAAGTAAAAAAGAACGGACGAGGACAAAACAATAACTAGTGCCAACGCAGCGGCCAGGATTCTGTAGTAGCTGGAAACAGAACTCTTTATCACACGGAGTGAAGGAAACGGTTTTGTTAAGACTTGTTTCTCATGAAGAAAATCACGATAAGTAAGTAATTTCAGAGAGGAAAAATTGTGTACATATGAAAATATGTATAAAAACACAGTAGCAAATCCACTCCGTATTTAACCACTAAGAGCTAGTTCTTTATAATAACTGAGAACCTCCTCCCAAAAAAGGGTTGAGCTTCTTAAATACCGGAGCGATTTTTTTAACAGAAACATCTGCGACTTTTGAGCAGCCGTTAATTTTGTTATCTACGCATGATATTTAAAAAGGAAGACTTTTCGAAAAACTACATCACGTTCAATGAACGGTGCTGGGTGTAGATCTAGCGGTATAGGAGCATAAGGCCTCGCTTAAAATCATTATTAGACAGTCGCATTTCTTCAGGATTGTTCGTTCCGTCTTCGTTTTCTCAGAGAATCATACGTTGTTCCTCCGGCTACAAGTCCCAAACTGATCAATGGAATTGGGCAAACACTAATTTAAGCTACCAGGGATCGGATTCATCAATGGCTTACATAACTTTAACAGAGAATTCACAGCGGAAAACTCAGATAACGCGGCTTATCAAGCGATACGGTGAGCGATATCTGAGTTTTCTGCTGGGAATTCTCTGTTAAGCTAGGTAAGACGTTGATGAATCCGACCCCAGGAACGATACATGCGTTATCCCTTTTTTCAGCCGGATTCATCAACGACTTACAGCAATTTAACGGAGTTAATACAGTCGAAATTCCAGATAGTGCAGCTCATCAACAAGCGATATGGTGGAATGCTTCAAGATGAGCCGAGATTCATCGAGATTATATTTGTTCTCCCGTCATGTGTGGACTGGCTCTCATACTTCTGATTTGTTTCCGACATTTTCGTTTGTTTTCTAAGCCACGTCTTGCCTAAGTAGTGTACTGTAGTGTTGAACTCGATCCGATATGGTACAAGCTTTATTGGTCGACTTCCGTTTCTGCGATGTCGCCTTCTTCAGGGTCTCGAACAAATCAAACCATTAGAGGTTTAATTACCCAAGTTTGAGACTCTGAAGAAGGTGACATCGTCGAAACGTCAGTCGATCAATAAAGCTTGTGCCATCTCGGATTCGATTTCAACATTACAGTAAACAAGTTGGCATCCACCAATTCCGAAATTCATCGAGGTTCGAACTTGGCAGTCGCTCTCTAACCAAGGCATGCCGTCAGCTTCTCACCGAACTTCCGATTGAGACCTACATCACGTGAAAGAGCTCGAGAGGCTGATCACAGATATGTAGACCAAATTTGCTAAGTGGATCGCCTAAGCGAGTTGTGGCCAACGAAAGCCACGTTGTCTGCCGTATTTTAGGCACGCCCAATCAGCGCTGGGCGCAGTATTGCGTAATCAGAGGTGTGGTTGGCAGTGCTGACAGCAGCGGCAGCGGAACAGTGGTAAAGTGCTCGCTTCACAAGCTTGGGGTCAATCACGTCAGTTTTTACAGGCTTGGGGATAGTCAGGTGGGTTCGGTTCCCGTCGATGACGGCGTTTTGGTATTTTGTGACCGACCTTCGACGAGGACCTATAATCTCATTTTTAGTACATTTTTGAGCGAACGGCTGACGACTTCCACAAGGAGGAAAAGTCACCTTGTATTCAGTGAACTGATCAACAGCGTGTTTGTTTCAATTTTTTGTGTAGCTCAATCAGTGTTGGGAAAGGTTTTAACAGATATATAATAGTTGATTTGATTTTTTTTTGACATCCTTCACGTCATGAATAAAATATGTTACCTGAAGCATAGTTTCAACTCGAATTATCCTAAAAGACGTAAATACAAGTCGCCATCAGCCGTTCGCTCAAAAATGTGCTAGAAGTGATATTATAGCTCCTCGTCGAAGACAGGTCACAAAATGCAAAAACGCCGTCATCGACAGGAACTGAACCCATGACTCCAATCCCGTGGAGGTAGCACTCTACCACTGTACCGGTGCTACTGCTGTCATCGCTGCCAACCGTACCTTTGATTACGCAGTACTGCGCCCAACGCTGATTGAGCGCGCTTAACATACTTCAGACAACACGGCTTTCGCCGGCCACAACTCGCTTAGGCGATCCACCTAGCAAATTTGGTCTACATATCTGTGATCAGCGTCTCGAGCTCTTTCACGTGATATAGGTGTCACTCCAAAGTTGCATGGAAAGCTGATGGCAATCCCCGATAAGTGTCGCCGTTACAGTTTGTTTGTTACAGTCTGCTCGTTATAACGTTATTCAATTCTTCCTAGTAATTCAATCGCATGGCTTGTTTCTGTTTGGTTTAGCTTTTCACAACTGATGCACGTCGTTGAGATGTGTTTGAATAAATAAATAAATCATACTATATAATAACCCGCTAAGAGATGAGTCACACTATCGATCGGCGATGAGTCATAAAATAGGGGAAATTACGGGGCACAAATTACCGCAAGAAATTAGCGGAAAATACCCAGACGGCTTCTACGCGCCTGGCGACTCGGTAGACATGCCGAAGACGTCGGCAACCGTGCCTGGGCATTTAGATGATCATCGATGGAAGGCCTTCACAGCAGGGGAAACAATCGATATCGATCGATATTATCGATTTTTTGCGGATGTCGTTCAAGCGGCACGAAACTTCAGCGCTGGGCTAATCGAGGTCGCTGAACACGAATCGGTAGTCGAGCAATCGATATCGATCAATATTATCGGTTTTCTGTGGGTGTCGTTCATGCGGCACGGAACTTCAGCCTTGGGGCTAATCGAGGTCCTGACCGGTGGTTTTCTCCCAGATTTAACCGATCGGGGTGGAGATGGGGGTTGGGACACGCGGGTGGTTTTCTTCCAGATTTAACCGATCGGGGTGGGGAGAGAGTGGGAGACACGCGGGTATTATGGCCGAAGGAGTGCTCCACATCAGGTGGAAAGTTTCAATGTGGAGGCCAGTATTGATCGATATTATCGATCCCCTGACCGGTGGTTTTCTCCCAGATTTAACCGATTGGGGTGGGGGGGGGGATGGGAGACACGCGGGCACTATGGCCGAAGGAGTGCTCCACAACAGTCTGAGAACGAAAGCACTGATTAACGCAAATAAATTACGTTTCTGAACTGTCTCATGATAGTGCCGACGTTGAAGAGATGTTGAGGATGGAGAGAGGGAGAGCTGGACGGCTTCATATCGTAGAACTACTCACCTGATCTTAAAGAAGGTAAACCAAGGTTCGAAAATATTAAGGTTTTCAAATACCTCTTTTTACCTCTAAGGTGACGAGAAGGCTGCACAAGCAGAGCAGCTGCTTGAAATGAGTTATCTTGGCTTAATGACTCTAAGGTCGCGCGAAGCGCGCAAGTGCGAGACACGCTGACAGGCGTGTCGGAGCACTTGTAAATAAATAAATAAATAGATAAATAAACGCAGCGACAGACTGTTTCAGCATTCTTGCCTCGTGATCACACTACAGGTATAACCAAGGGTGCCACTGTCCACCGGTAGCGCCAACGGTTGGACTGTGTCGTACTCGTCTGGGACGCCAATCTGCCCCACAGGGCACCCTTCTACCTCTCCTGACCGGGGACCCGGTGTCCTAGAGGAGGTGAAAATACCTTGTCCATGTGCTCTTGCGAAGGGTTAAATGGTCCTCTCTTCCATTTCGTCGTCTTTTTCGACCAACTTGATTGAGCAGTTGAGCAGGCTGGCTTTGCAGAAAACCCCTGTCCTACGCTCCGATTACGCATTGTTTTGTGGAAAAACGAAAAACTCAACGGCATGAAGCTTGAGCTCTTATTGTTCAGAATCATGTTCATTGTGCGGTTAAAACCTCACTCCGCTGAACAACACCATGTACATATCTTCTATGATTACCAAAACCACTCACTAATCCGCTTCATCTTCCGTGCCTGCTCGTTCATCGCGAAACCTCTCCCGTGTTTCATGCATTCGTTTCCTATACTCATCAGAAGTCGAGCCTTAAGAATTCATCTTCACACAGACACTTTTACTCGTCACGCCTTCTTACCTTTCGCGTAATCGTCCACGCTTCCGCTGCTTGTTCCGTGTCTATGGTGGCCCTGGTCAGGATACCCTAAACCTTGTAAAAACCATGAAAATATTCATCACTCGTTGACTTTTTCTAGCTTTACCTGAGCCACCCTCGTCGTGGTAGACTACAGCTCTTTTCTTTGGCTTGTCTGTGCTATGCTTATTCTTATCTGAAGGTCGGCGTCTTACTACTGAAACAATAGCGTGTTCGTACTATAGGATTCCTCCTCTCCAAACTCATGTTTAATTTACATTCGGTGCTCTTCAGTTTCTCGTGAGTCGTTTTTTGATCTGCAAAACGGTGCTTTAGCTATGCGTTAGCCTTGTTCCGAAGTGTTAACAATTCCGTTTTCAACAAGAGAATATAAGGAATTTCAGCTCGAATAACCTGACTAGCATGAAACAGCCCTTATACTGAACATCACAGTTGTGATTTCTTTACCTTTAACCACCCACCTTGCTTTGATTGCTCCTTGCTAGGTTGTGTCTTAGCAGTTTCGCCTGGCTTGCCTCCTATTGGTTCTCCGCTTCTCAATTTGTCCATCAACTCTGAACACATTGTATGCATGAATACAGCATGTTGGTTCACTTCCAGTGTTCAGAACAATGTCGCACTTTGAAGCGAAATTAGGGAAAGAATGTGCGTAGTTTGACTATGATTTCCTTATCTACTCTCTGGCTTTTTGAGCTCTTTTTGAGCCACTAAGGATTGTGCCAGCATGACAGAATCTCATTCTCATTAAGAACATAAGTTACTACATCCTCTGTTAAGAGAAAATTACTTCAGCAGAAGAAAGAGGTCTATTTACCTAGCAGGGACCGGATTCATCAACGACTTACAGCAATTTAACAGTAAAAATTACAGCCGAAATCCCTGATAGCGCAGCTTATCAAGCGGTATGGTGAACGATGAGCCGCGTCATCTGAGTTTTCCGCTGTGAATTCTCTGTTAAAGTTATGTAAGTCGTTGATGAATCCGAGCCTAGGTCTCTCACTCTACTTGTCAATGTTTTAGTACCTCGGTAAATCCTATACGGGCTACTATCTACACTTCTAGTCGACTGCAAAAACTTCATAACGGAATCGTACGTGGCGGCAAAATATTTACGGACACTTATCACTACGGCGTTTTTCGATCGTAACTTTGAAATGAAGGAGTCCAGAAAAAAGCAGTGTAGGTTTCTAGAATCCTCTAAAAATTCTCTATAGCACACAACTAAATGTTGTCTTGGTAACGCCAAATTTACAGAGAAATTCGAGTGAATGGAAAATAATCATGAAGTAATGGATGGGAAACACATCCTCAAAATCGCAAAGTATTATAAAAGAAAAGTACTATAATAGATCATCAAAACATATTTATTGTCGAAGAACTGATCAATACTTGGTTAGATAGCCCTTGTTCTTGGTCAAATCCAGACATCCATTCCCGCTTTGAGTCGACCAACTTCATGCACCGCTGCACTGGGATAGCATTCCACGCCTCCTTGATGATTGTTTCCAATTCATCTAGATTCTCCCGTCATGAGCGCTTGACCACTTTGTCCCCGTCATTTTAAAGGTGTTCAATAAGGTTTAAATTGGGAGGATGCACAGGCCACTTCAAAACCTTGATGCTTTTCGCCTCAAGCCACAGCTGGACCTTTCTGCTGGTATGCTTTGGATCGTTGTTGTGCTGGAAAATACATTTCCTTGCGAGCGCACGAATTCAGCACTTCCAGAATCTCTGCATACAAGTGTTGGTCCATAGTTCCAAAGGTTCGATGTATTGACCCTGGCCTGCGTCTGGTTATTGCCGCCGATACTATAACTGAACCACATCCTACTTTACCAGTACATTGTGTGCAGTCGGGATTGAATTCCTCACCGACACGTCGACGAACATAGCATACTCCGTCAGATCCGAGCCCGTTTAACTTCGATTCGTCTGAAAATAGCACCTTTTCCCAATCTTCGGAACCCACTCCAGATGTTCTCTTGCGAATCTTACGCGTGCTATTCGATTCCACGACGATACCACGCGTCCTCTCAATCCAAAATCAGCTTAACGATTCCGAATGCTTCGAGCCGAAACTTTTATGGTTCCGCTGCTATTCCTCTGTGGACATCTATGTACAGCCGTCTTTTAAAACGATCTTTCAGTGAAAGGCGATGAATATCACGATCCTGCCTGGGTGTCATCTTACGCGTTCGTTGTTTCTCTTCTTTCCATGCTCTCCTCCATTCGCCTGCACATCCTTGTACGCTTGAAAAACAGTAGATCTCGGCAACTTAAGCTTTTTTTCCGATGTCGGTGTAGAACCATTTCACGTCTCAAAGAAGTACAACTTGAGCCTGCTGGCCTGCGGTTAGCCACTTGCCATTCACCACCTTCAGGAGAGCTGCTTGGACTTAAAGAGGAGAGTAATCGATTAACCCATGCAAAGCTGTCCGTCCCGCGCAAATTATCGATCTTAACATTGATCATTATGATCTACTGCAATACAGTGTGAAGTATAGATTTTTTAGAGGATTCCGGAAACCTACTCTACTTTTCTCTGGACTCCTTAGTTCCAAAGTTATGACCGGTAAATAGTTTGCCGCTGCTGTTTGCCTTGTCGATCAATGATTATTACTAGCACGATTCCTATTGCTATTACTGTTATTAGCTGGTCTTCTCGTCGTATCTGCCTTTCGAATCCGGTGGCTCGTCTACATAAGTCCAGTTATTTTTTGTGCAGCGCAGCTACCAGCACTCCGCCCTGCTGCAATGCTGTGTTGGAGAACATCGTAGGATATCCCAACATGGACGCTAGGCAGAACGTAACCGCAAGAACAGGCACTATGCATTTTGGCTCGTGAAGACAGTCTCCAAACACTCCATGCACAGAAGTACAGATTCAGTAGAATTTCACTTTACAAGTAGGTTTCTCAATCTTCTTCTATTCGTACAATGTTTTAGAATCTCAGCAAATTCAGCGTCTCGATGTAGCTGGTAGTATATACCATTATCACGTCAATTTAAACACTCTTCTAAGGAAATTTGACGCTTCTGAAATCAATGTGAACGCCTTCCACTTCGAGAAGAGCTTTTTAGGGAACCTTTAAGTGCCATCGCGTCGCGACGGGACGTAGTGATAATCTCCCATGATATGCTCCGTATCGATCGCGCTGCCCAATCGATGCAGGTATTTATCAATTTGTCCGGTCGCGGCGCAATGGTGCTCTGAACGGTCTCTTACATGTTGAACTACAAACTCTCCAAGACGATTAGAACCTCTTTTTGTGTCGCGCCAAACGCAACTTCAAAATTGGCGCCGTCTACCATCTCGTGCAATCTACTGTACCTCGTCAACGAATCGAACAAATTTGCGCCGGAGGTGGACCGAATACGACTGCTGCTACCCGTCGACAGGACGCCGAATCCCGCTCCTCCACCGCGACAGCCCGTGGAAAGGACGCCACGGATCCCGCTCCTTAACTCCTTAATCCCCTCAACTGGAATCCCAAGTCCCGCTCTTCCTCGCCGAGACCCAATCTACTGCTCCTTCAGTCCGAGAACAACCTCGTCGAGACTCCACATATCCCCTCCTTCTTTGTACAGCCTTCCCTTTCTGAGTCGTGTCGACTCGACCTTGAGGGGCATTTGTTGCTTGTTTAGGTTACTAGATTAGGAATCGTTCTTGTTGTGTTATTAACAGATAAAACAAATAATAACAGATAATAACTTCAATATCGGGAGGTAAAACTACAAAAGAATGGCCACCGCTGCGACATTTTGGTTAAAGGATTTTAGCATGACTTTCTTTAACCCCTTCGTAACCATGCGTTTTTCGCCTGTCCGTCGCACTCGAAACTCATATTGGTAATGTCCTTGCGAACCAAACTAAATCAAGAAAGTGCATCATCTGTTGATTCGAAAGTGAGGAAGTTGTTTTACGAAAAATTGTTGCGTTTTCTTCTAGCATCATCTGAAGCTGTCCGATGTGGCAACTAAGGTAAGTGTCAAGCAGCATTATCCAAACGAATAGCGAAAAAGTTAATGTTTCATTACGTCTAACTAATAAGTGAACACGTTAATTGAAATTTTGTAAAATTCTCATTGCGTGAAGAAAAACAATGGTTTAGACTGTTTCAAAGAGCAACGCGGTCATTTTTTGGTGCCAAAAAAAGCGATTTTTCCATACCCTCGTACAGGAAATCGCGATTATTATTCGATTGAAAAGGAAATTTTTATTGCATGAAGTTTTACACACACATAAAGGAACAAAAGCAATTGAAAATAACACATGCACACATGCACACATCCTCACTTTTATGCTTCATGTAAATAAACAAATAGATAAATGTCAGCAGCATTTGCACTACCAAACAAATTAAATCGAGTGGGACCCCTTCTTTTAATGCACTAAATGATTGTCGCGCTTTAAATCAAATTTTAACTTATTATTTTTCTCAAAAATTAAAAATATTGTTAAATTATTGCACCCACTAGGTAACTGAACTAAACAATTTCAAAGAACGTTAAGCCAAATTTTCCTTGACCAAGAAATTATTTTAGCCATCTTGTACAGACTGTAATTGACCCTATATGAAGCTCATTTCGATTTGGAAGACGGTCAATTTGATTCCAGGAGCCTCAACATTGTTTAGAAGTCCAGTTTGAAGCAAAATTGTATTATATATTGTTCCTTATATTGTTTCTTCTCATTGTTCTCTTGTCCACAACAACATAGTCTATCGTGAAACGCGCGCAGAAGGTCAACGTATACACTGCCGGATAAGAGGAAGGATAATCTAAAGGAATCACCGCGCTGGACTCCACATTCCACTGTAATCACCTACCCCGGCGTATTTATTCAATTATTCGCAATTTCGACTTTAAAATCGATGACACTCACTCTCACGCTCCTTTGCCTTCTTGGTAACAGGGGCGAATGCTATAATGTTTTATATTATAATAGATCCAGAATAGAGTTTTCTTGTCAGATATCTTACCTCCTCCAGTGTGAGGTATCCCCTTTTTACCGCCTGAAATAAATCAATTCATGATTTCTTTATTTAGTTCTTTACTAAACTGTAAAAGATATAGTGAGGAGGGCTACTTTGTATCTATATAGTGAAGAGGGCCACTTTGTATATCTTCCATAACTAAGCGCTTTAGGCTAGCTGTAGCAAACTTATGCTCAGATCTCTTTCCACAGTTAGCGTATTTCCACAGTCCTGATTAACAATTTGATCTCGAAAGTTTTTGGAGAATTTTTAGAATAGGTCTATCGCTGTCTAGGTTCGGACCCCTCGTGACTGCTCTGCTTCCATCGTCGTTGGCTGCCTGGGCTTCGTATAAACCTGGCCTGATGTTGGCACTTGTACTTTGGTCTTGTGTTGTGTTTTCCTTATATAAGCCTCTTCTTATGTCGGTTTTGATTCTGTTCAGTTTGGCTCTTTTCTATGGTTATTCTATTTCCTTTGCCGATAAAGTATTATTATTATCTTTTAAAGAAGGAGGAAGGTGGACCTCCCGTACTAAATAGATCTACACCATGAGATACTCGAAAATAGCAGTCTTATTAACTACCAAAAAGTACGTGATTACTCTTAGCCATAACGCTTCATCGCAACTAAGCGGTTCGCGTTTGATCCTGTTTGCACAGCAGAACAGATTTGTACAGAGACTTCTATAATAAAAATGTTAACCACGGTCATGTATACCTACAACTGTAGGAAGATTGTGGTACCTAAGAGAAAAGGTAAGGCTCCCCGGCTACGTTTTTGACTCTACCAGTCTTCCTGCGCTGACGTACGCTTCCCTTAACTGGATTGTGAATGCAGAGTGAACAAGCGGTCAGAGTCGAGAAGCGAAGAATCGAGAGGGCGATGCTCGGAGTGGCACGGTAAACAAAACTCCTCCCGAGCTCCCTTTTCCTCGACGTGCGAGGATCAAATACGTTGTCTCACAGCCCGCGTCACTGAAAATTAAATACGTGGTCGCGTAGGGCCTAGTTCATAATTGTGACGGTTAGGCGGGCAGCACGATGATCTACAAAGCTATCGATTTTTCGCGCCGCCCGGCGCCGTCGCATCGTATTCATACTCCACCGCTTTATAACACCACATTTGACTGACACCATTCTTGGGGTACTGTGATCGGCGAATCGCACCGCAGAATGGATGGGCGAGGCGCAGCCCGCGCTAATGAACCAATGCAAGTCTCAATGACGAGCCCGATATTTCTTCATTGCGGGTGAATCATCCTGTTATTTTCGCAGAATGATCTTGTTGCTCTGATTTTTCATCGTGTTTAACATTCAGACAACCGTGAGTTACCTTTCAGTTGTATAAGTTATCGCCATTTAAATAAGAAAATAGAAATTGAAAATGTTAGCTACTAGGCACCGCTGCTTTGCGTACCATTGTTTTAGGCTGGAGACAGAGTCTTGCGGCACTACACCGCGATCTCATCCGTTTCGCTCCTATCTATTGGTACCCACCCCTTGCTGTGGTGGGAACTACGCCGCGGACGAGTGCCGCGACGTGCCGTGAGTGCAGCGTAGTTCTCGGCGGCATTCTGCAGTAGTGACAGAACTGCGACACTGCTTCACAGAGGGGCGTGGTTCACTTCAAACCGTCCCGTATGCGGGGTGGGACTGGGAATTCTTTGCTTCGAGTTTTTTGTTTGCTTGCTTGCAGTGCCTTCCTCCATGTATTGTTGGGATATTGAACCCCTTTGCTTTCTAGGTTCTCGTGTTTTAATTAGGGTTGTAATTACGGTTTATTTTTTTTTGTTTTTGTACGTGATTTCTAACTTTCCTTGCGTATTTTCACCGCATTCTTTCACGTGCCTCTTCCTCGAAATGCTCTATTTAGGCTGACACCTATGTGGCATGGACTTCAATAACTAAGCAATGCATGCGGCATAGGAAGACTGAAGCAGGCCGAGCCGCGGACGAGTCATCGCAATGTCGCAGGCCGCTTAGCGTCTCGCAGATGTAACCGCTATTCCCGGCGAGATTACGTTGCGTGTCGATGAAGCAGCGCACGTGCGGAACTACAGTACACGTTCGATGGCGGCTATTCTTCCTTCGCTGCGCCGCGAGCGATCGCGTCGCGGACACGTGGCAAACATGGAAAACGAGGTCAGCGCGGTCAGTCGATGTGGAAGGCGGCCGATGGTCGGTCGGTGGCTGCTCACTGCTCCGTGGACTCTCCCTGAGCGACGAAAGCAGTGGAAACTGCAGTGGAAATGTGTAAACATGGGTAGTTTGGATGACACACACCCTGGAGTCCCTTCCCTAGATGACACACACCCTGGAGTCCCTTCCCTGATTCTGCGCTCGAAGAGCGCAGAATCCATCCGCAGACTCTCCCTGAGCGACGAAAGCAATCCCCACATGGGCAGTTTGGATGGCACACAGCCTGGAGTCCCTTCCCTAGCCTGATTCTGCGCTCGAAGAGCGCAGAATCCATCCGCGGACTCTCCCTGAGCGACGAAAGCAATCCCCACATGGGCAGTTTGGATGGCACACAGCCTGGAGTCCCTTCCCTAGCCTGATTCTGCGCTCGAAGAGCGCAGAATCCATCCGCGGACTCTCCCTGAGCGACGAAAGCAGTTCCCACATGGGCAGTTTGCATGGCACACACCCTGGAGTCCCTTCCCTAGCCTGATTCTGCGCTCGATGAGCGCAGAATCCATCCTCGGACTCTCCCTGAGCGACAAAAGCAGTTCCCACAGGGGCAGTTTGGATGGCACACACCCTGGATGCTGCGAGAACCCCAGCTGCGCACTCCCCCTGAGCGCGCACAGCTATGAAGGAAACATTTCGCGCTCTGTCGCAAAGATGCGTGAGAATATTGCGGCGGGTGCGTGCGTGCGATGAGCGCACGCGGCGTAGCGAAGGAAGAATAACGGCGATCTACACGTTCCAGCGTTATTTGCATTGCAACCTGAGCTCGGAACTACAGTACACGTTCCAGCGTCGTTTACATTGCAACTTGAGCTCGGAAAATAAGCATATCATTTAGCGGAGGAAGAAAACCGACAAGGATTCCCTTAGCATTGCAGTGCGGCAGAATGCCGCCGAGGAGTGCGGATACATAAACTTCAGCCACAATTTGAGAATTGCTCCCTCTAAGGGCAATGTTATACTTCGTCGACGCTATTGTCGGCAACGTCGGCGACAGTGTTACGTGGGCTGCTACGCACTGCGTCGCGGACGCGTCACCGAAGTAGAACTTAGGACTAAAGCGGCTTTCCCACTGCCGTTACTGCTGTTGCAGCAACGAGCAACGAAAAAGGGGCGAAGTACGAGCTTGTTGCAGCCGCAACGCGGTGACATAAGATAATAAGATAAGACTTGTGATATGCCTCCGTTGACGAGCATCAGCAACAAGAAATGATGGCGATCATTCCTTGTTGCAGAGGCCGCGCAACCAATGCCGGTGTTTCTAATGCGGGGTTGCGGCAACATCAGTGTGAAAGGGCCGAAAGATTTAGGCGAAGGGCGGCTGTTGGCAACATGCCCAGTGACGTACGCGACGCAGCCGCTTGCACTCCACTTTGGCGACGGAGCGCGGAAGCCGTGCGATTTCTGCCTCTTATACGCCCGCGATGACACCTTCGCCAAGCAGCTCGTGGTGCAGTGGGTAGAGCGCCTCACGGTGATGACGGAGGTCAGGGGTTCGGTTCCTCTGCACGCCGGTGTTTTTGCATTTCAACTGACTGGACGAGATCTCAGGAGTTTTAACGTCTACTCAGTTTTCAGACGTTTTCTGCCCTTTTTTCCAGCTGTAACGGTTTTGCATAGCCCAGCTGCGGACTCCCCCCTGAGCGACGAAAGCGGTTTCCACACGAGCAGCTTGGATGGCACCCACCCCGGAGTCCCTTCCCTAGCCTGGTCCTGCGCTCGAAGAGCGCAGAACCCAGCTGCGGGCTTCCCCTGAGCGACGAAAGCAGGTTTTACACGAGCAGCTTGAACGGCACCCACCCCGGAGTCCCTTCCCTAGTCTGGTCCTGCGCTCGAAGAGCGCAGAACCCAGCTGCGGACTCCCCCCTGAGCGACGAAAGCGGTTTTCACACGAGCAGCTTGGATGGCACCCACCCCGGAGTCCCTTCCCTAGCCTGGTCCTGCGCTCGAAGAGCGCAGAACCCAGCTGCGGACTCCCACTGAGCGACGAAAGCAGTTTCCACACGAGCAGCTTGGATGGCACCCAGCCCGGAGTCCCTTCCCTAGCCTGGTCCTGCGCTCGAAGAGCGACGAAAGCGGTTTTCACACGAGCAGCTTGGATGGCACCCAGCCCGGAGTCCCTTCCCTAGCCTGGTCCTGCGCTCGAAGAGCGCAGAACTCAGCTGCGGACTCCCCCCTGAGCGACGAAAGCGGTTTCCACACGAGCAGCTTGGATGGCACCCACCCCGGAGTCCCTTCCCTAGCCTGGTCCTGCGCTCGAAGAGCGCAGAACCCAGCTGCGGACTCCCCCTGAGCGACGAAAGCGGTTTCCACACGAGCAGCTTGGATGGCACCCACCCCGGAGTCCCTTCCCTAGCCTGGTCCTGCGCTCGAAGAGCGCAGAACTCAGCTGCGGACTCCCCCCTGAGCGACGAAAGAACCCAACAGCAATGGATTTCGCGCTCCATCGCGAACGCATGCGGAGCCGCCGCGCTGCTGGCAAATTGCCAACAGCCGCCCTTCGCCCAACTAATGCGGCCGTGTGAAAGCCCCCTCGTTGCTGTTGTTGCTCCTCTGCGCCTCTGCGGTGTGCTTCATCATTACGGCATCAGTTGCGCAACAGCAGCAACGGCAGTGTGAAAGCTGCTTAAGGGATGTGATTGTCACATCGTAAAGGAGGCAAAAAGGCAGCAGTGCGACCCCAAAACTCTCATGCAGGTCATACTGCAATCGCCTAATGGCGCTGCCGACGGCTCGTAGCACAGTGCGAGTGCTAGGTGGGGTGGGGGGGGGACGCTGTAATGACCACCTTTCCTTCACATTTTCTTACTGTGGTTTCATATTCTAATGAATTTATGGAGCCGAAGTGGACTACAGCAAGCAAAACACAACGCACTGCTCTACCGTGGGCTGCACATTGAAGAAATCCGTACCTACATGGGAGTGCCCCCTCACAAAGCGCATAGCGCAACGCTGCTCTAAACTTACACGCGCTTCGCTAACACTCACTAGGCGACAGCAGTAGCTGATCCCGCGGGACGCCAGAGTAAGACCAGACGCCTTTCAGCCCGTTGGGCAGAATTCCCCTTAAAAGGTGTGAACACAACAATATGGCGCTTTTCGAAGCCCATGAACATGAGGATCCATGGCATAGCGGTGGCACGCAAGAGGAACAGAGGGAATCGTTGCATTACAAGCGAAGCAGTGTTTTAGCTACGTTCCCGTCCATCGTACTATGTGTAGCTGCTACGACCTCACCTGCAGGAGTCGCGATCTGTTCACTGCTTTCGGACATCATGTCAGAGAATGATTCACACCGAAATTTTAAGTTTGTTATGAACATCGTTATCAAAAAGTCTCCCTATCTCCATAAAACCTGAGCAGTATAGTAGGGTAAAACTGCAGGTTAGAAAACAATGAAAATTAGGTATATTATTAATTGACCACGTCATCATCAGCATACAGATATGCACTACAAAACTTCAACGGAAAAAAATCAGACCCTACTTTAGCAAAATTTGTTGCTGTCACCAATCACTCTGGAGCAATCAAAAATGAGTCGTGAGAAGATTCAGGAGCTAAGCTAAACGTTTCTTCTTCATCCTTCGCATTCCCCATAAATCCTTCCCAGAGACTTTTTCTTCTTTCCCTGTTGCAAGTCGGCGGCCCCAGTGCAGCGGCTGTGCCGTGTACACGTGGGACACCAACCTGCCCCATGGGGCACCCGAAGCTGCCAAGGCCCGATGCCCCGGGGAGGTGAAGGGTCCCATGCCCTGAAGTGCCACTCCCGTAGTGGGGATTCCCCGGGTCCTTCCCTTCACTCCCCACCTGAACTGCGTCCCTTCAGCCCCAGGGTTACAGCCAGCACGAGACCAAAGGGGGGACATACTACCCTAGCCCTGGGTTGCCAGCCCGACTCCCAATAACACTGCCCTCGCGACGTCCAGGCAGGGGGCCAGAGCCTGCCCCCCTGCCCGGACCCCGCGAGGGGCTTAACGGGCTTTCTCCCCGGCAACCCGACAACAATAATGATACACAAATAATAACAGCAATACCCGATACATTATGCAACGGACTCACCGCATTCCCTCGCTTGCACACCACACACCTTCATAGGTTTATCTCAATACCAGCGCCGACACAGTAGGAACGGAATAGGCCGGACACGTAGATGATGAAATCATAGCCGGCAGAGCAATAAGATTGGGACCAGGAAGGGCCGGGCGCTTCACTGTGCCAAGGCACTCCGCGCCCTCAGCCCTGGCGACCCTTCTAGGAAGGGTCGCCTCCCATCCAACCGGCAGTCGATGCCGGACAATGCAGGGACGACGCGGTGACCAGACACCCGGCGGCTGAAGTGGAGCTGGCAGGCGAGCGCGGCCGCTCGCGATCGATGACGGCGTCGAATGGAACCCGCGGCTTGCGCGGGAAGCGGGATATACCCGTCTCCGGTGCGCGCGCCCCGCCCGCGGATCAATCCAGCGGAGGCGGGGGCAGGCCGCGCGAGGGGCCGCTCGCTGACGCGCCGCGCGCCCGCAGGAGGATGGAGGGGAGCGCCGTGGTCGCGAGACGCGACACTCCCGCCCAGAAAAGAAGACCTCCCGCGGGGGATAAGCTGCGAGGCTGCCTGGTCACCATTGGGCTTAAGCCCGTTTTGAATTGTTTAGGGGACATCGACTGCGGATCACACGGGAGAACGACCGCCCCCCAATAGAATCGACCAGGACCTCGGAACGCCGTGAAGTAAAGATGTGAGTGGAGCACCCGACCAACTAAGGATGAAATGGCAAGGGGGATCTCTGCCGGCTGACAGGAAAACACACATAAACTTCACACATGGAATGGCTACTACTACGGCCGGCCCTATCTGAAATGCCTCGACTCCACACATATCGGAGGAGGCTTGCACGGGATGGGGACACTAGGCTAGGAGTTGCAGAAATGGGATGAAATGCATGAGAGAGTGTGTCTGAACTAAACCATGACACTAAGCCACTGATAGTGGTCAATTACAGCCCAAGATGTCCAAGAAGAAATGGATTGACAGGGGGCAAGGCCTCCTCGAAGGGGAGCATGAACAACAAAACCTACATAATGCGGCGGGATATGAGAGCTATGATGAATTGGCGACATAAGAATACGAACAACATATAAAAACAGCAAAATACATAAAAATGTGAACTGCCAGATACACAACAATAATTCAAATACATACAAAATATTTGACCATACAAACATACTGAACTGCCGTCGAAGAGGATGGGTTCGGCCACGAAGGACCTACTACCATCGTCTGGGTCGGTTCGCCATCTTGTCGCACTTCGAGCCGTCCATGGGTCGGAACTATCCATCGGATCACATCTTCCATGCGGACCACACAACCGACACCAGAGCTGTAATGTCAAAATTACGTATGTTCAAAATGGTCTTAATAATGATAAAAAATGAGATGTGATAAATAAAGAAATATAAAACTGACAATTTTGTTTGTAGTGCCTTAAATAAAATCTTAACCCGGTTGAAGTGTCCAGCGTGGGTAGACTAGTCGATCGAGGGCACATCGCGATCCTAAACATCCATTAACCATCAACCGCACTCTAAACCCACGTCTCTGTTCGGATCGCTGGCGATGTTGACTCGGCCTAGTTGACGACCAGCCTAGACGCTACTCTGGAACAACTAAAGGGGCTAGGTGACCGAAACACATCTAAGGCTATTACCGCTAAGTGCGCTGAAGCGCTGAATTGACTGAAGCCTTAGTGCGGTGCTAGACTGAATTGAACCCTGATTGAACTGTACCAACGCTTCCTGGCCTACGGGGAGCATATTGAGGCTGGCCATGGGGGCACAAGGAGCCTGTGAATTGTCCCTATGCAGTGCCAGCTGCTCCACCCGTGAGCCAGAGCGTGGCTGTGCCGGGTCTCGATCAGTGGGTCGCGCCTGGAAGGCTGACGACCGTCCATGCCGATCGATTCGGCACTGTAGTGACCCCTGGTGACCGACGCAGACTTAACTGCGGGGGCGCTGGATGGAACTTGCCCCGTAGCAGCTTCTCGGCCTCTTCCATTGAGGCCCTCAGCGCCTTCGCCGCCTTGGTGACCTGGGCCTTGATGGAACCACCGTAGTCCTAGTCAGGATACGACGACTGTGAATTGCCCGAATGCGCGTGGGTGACGGCTCACAGGCCCGCGGAAACCCGTGGAACGCGATTACGAGGCAACAAGCGGATGGACATAGAGATGGAATGGAGGGGCTGAGAGCACTTCGCGTCCCGAATACAGTAAAGCGCCAGGGGGAGGAAATGAAGGAGAAGGGAAAGATGGAAATATTAAGAGGGGAAGGTGATGGGAGCTAGAGAAAGGAGAGAACTACGATAAAGTAAGCGACTACTTAAAAATAAAAAAAGGCTAACTAAGGGATGAAGAAAGGAATGGAGGGAGATAGAGAAAGGAAATGACTGGAGAACAGAGGAGAATGGGTAGAGAGGCAAAGGAATGAAGGGAGAGTGAAATGAAATGGCAAGGTTTGAGATAAACCCACGCTAGGTGCAGGGAATGTGATGAGTTACCTGTTGCTATGAAATATACTACAAGAGGGGGGGGGGGGTGGCTGCAACCCATCACTTGCTGAATTGACACCTGAAGTTGTGAAGGGGGACCCAGTTCGTCCGTCCTACAGACGGAGCCCAAAAGAGCTATGGGGGCCAACTGTAGGTGTATAGGGTGCTAAAGAAGGAGGGGACGAAGGGGCATGGATAACCCAAAGAACCCAGGGAGCTAAACGAGAGGGGGGACTGAGGACTGTGCGACGGGGCTACCAACCGACACCGTTACCAAGCTACCTAACCGGGTGGCCAGCCCGTATGGTAGTGGAATGCAAGCGCTTGCCCTTGGGTGCGACCAGGACTTACCCATGCCTGGTACTCATTAGCACGTGGTCTAGACCCCACCCGTCGCAGACGCCCAGCGCGTCGCCTTACCCCCATGAAAAGCCCCTGGGCTTGAGAAACCCCAAGGGACTGCACGCCCGGGGACGGCGCACAAGTTGGCTGGTTGCCACAGTCCAGCCTGGACCCCTGCGCCGTTGCCTCCCCGGCCGTGGCCCTCTAATGCCCACTTTTGGCCCCGATCCCCGCAAAAGACCCCTTAGCCTACAGGCCCCGAGGGCAACACAGCCCCTGCACCGGGCGTGGCAGGGCCGTTTTTACAGCCAGCCGGCTGTCTCCAGACCGACTGGCCAACGGGTCCGCTTGCCAACGTCCGATGCACCATGTTGCAAGTCGGCGGCCCCAGTGCAGCGGCTGTGCCGTGTACACGTGGGACACCAACCTGCCCCATGGGGCACCCGAAGCTGCCAAGGCCCGATGCCCCGGGGAGGTGAAGGGTCCCATGCCCTGAAGTGCCACTCCCGTAGTGGGGATTCCCCGGGTCCTTCCCTTCACTCCCCACCTGAACTGCGTCCCTTCAGCCCCAGGGTTACAGCCAGCACGAGACCAAAGGGGGGACATACTACCCTAGCCCTGGGTTGCCAGCCCGACTCCCAATAACACTGCCCTCGCGACGTCCAGGCAGGGGGCCAGAGCCTGCCCCCCTGCCCGGACCCCGCGAGGGGCTTAACGGGCTTTCTCCCCGGCAACCCGACAACAATAATGATACACAAATAATAACAGCAATACCCGATACATTATGCAACGGACTCACCGCATTCCCTCGCTTGCACACCACACACCTTCATAGGTTTATCTCAATACCAGCGCCGACACAGTAGGAACGGAATAGGCCGGACACGTAGATGATGAAATCATAGCCGGCAGAGCAATAAGATTGGGACCAGGAAGGGCCGGGCGCTTCACTGTGCCAAGGCACTCCGCGCCCTCAGCCCTGGCGACCCTTCTAGGAAGGGTCGCCTCCCATCCAACCGGCAGTCGATGCCGGACAATGCAGGGACGACGCGGTGACCAGACACCCGGCGGCTGAAGTGGAGCTGGCAGGCGAGCGCGGCCGCTCGCGATCGATGACGGCGTCGAATGGAACCCGCGGCTTGCGCGGGAAGCGGGATATACCCGTCTCCGGTGCGCGCGCCCCGCCCGCGGATCAATCCAGCGGAGGCGGGGGCAGGCCGCGCGAGGGGCCGCTCGCTGACGCGCCGCGCGCCCGCAGGAGGATGGAGGGGAGCGCCGTGGTCGCGAGACGCGACATTCCCCTCAGCAATTAGGTATAATGTTAGAGTTTCTAGCATACAGGATCTTTAACGTGCTGAGAGAATACTGAAGGGTCTGGATATAAACGAAGAACCCGCCGCTGGTTGAATCTGTATTTTACCGTTGTGAATAACGGTTACATGACGTTTTTCTCAACTTAATACTATGTGCCAGCCATTTGCCGATACTTGACTGCTCGATCAGTAATCACCGAGCTACAACCGGGACGTACGGAGTCACAACGTAAATGAGGCACGACACGGATATGAGCCAGTACACGAGACAAGGCACAACCCCAGTGACAAAAAAAAACTGAGCCCTGCTACACATCGATACCGGCGATTATTCCGTTTTCGCGCCGTTTGCGTGAAGCGCGGGAGCGCCTTTGGCCCCGTTTATACCTCGACACCCAGCGACCCGATGCTACGTATGGTGGCCACATTGATTGAGCGACTCGATCGATCAATTTGTCCACTTTACATGCCGTCGCGTCGCTCGGCGTCGTCGTTTGTTTCAAATTTATTTGCTACTTTTTTGGTTTGTCACTTGTTGTTTTGTCTTTCTTTTTCCCTACCTCTGCATCGCTATCTTCTTGCCGGCATTTCGACTGGTAATGTGTGTATCTTTTGTTTTACTACTTTCATTACTCCCATCCACATGGGGATACCTCCCTGTGTAATAAGTGATGATGAATGATGATGATGATGAAATATGAACGGGGCCTTTGAGATCTTTCCTACATTCAAAATACGACTCGAATTCCTGTGATAAGTCATCATGAAGGTAACAAAGACATGAGAAAATTGTAATCACGGCGGTTAGAGACGCATGGGACATGGGACAACTAGCAGTGTCGGGATGCCCTCAAGAGAGGAAATCCAAGAGATCATCTGTGACTATCGTGGCAGGAGCAATGTAGTAATTGAACTGAATCGATCTTCTGACGTTCATTTCAACTTGTAGGCCAATTCTAATAGCATGCGCCAGGACAAGTATCCGCTACAAGACGATGGTTTTGGACTCGCTGGCGCATGTTTTTAGAATGGCCTACAAGTTAGTATGAACGTCAGAACATCGATCCAGTTCAATTACTACATTGCTCCTGCCACGACAGCTGAGACAACTCGTCCGGAAGATTGGGCGCCCCAATTCAACGCGGGCAAACAACTCTGGGCCCTCTTCTCGGATCAGTCATTGTGCGTCTCCATCTGGGGTCTGGCGGTCCGGGAAGCTTCTGGTGGATTCCGGGGAGGGTTTGCTCTTGCTGCGCGTGTCGTACCTCCTGTTTTCGGCCTCAAGGGGTTTCTCTCTCATCGTTCCCTTCTTGCGCGTTTCTGGTTTTGGGTTTATTGTGTTCATAGCTGTCAATCCTTTGCTTGTGCCGCTCGAGGCTTTCCGTTCTACAGCTCGCATGTGCAGGTCCTTATCTTTATCTTATACTATCCAGCACCGCACAGTAAGAGCTGCGAAAGCACTCCATAGGTGGATCAAACGTGAGTTTATCCCTCTTTGAATGAGTTTTCAGGGAAGATTTCTCTAAGGGAGCGAAACCGCTAGAGTGGGGATAGCGTTTGGTGGGGTAAATCGTTTATCTAATAGTTCCACCACGTTCAGGTTTCTGAAGAAGACGGGAGCGTCGAAACATTAGGCCTGGCAAATAAAGATCCACCATAACAACCTCGAGCGGCACAAGCAAAAGTATTGACAACTATTCTCTACAATGCCGAGGTTTTATGACGAGAGAAGCTGAAGACTTGTGTTCATAGTGTTATTTCATTGTTTTCATGTAATCCTGTTGTGTGTTCCTTCATAGTTTAGTGTTGTGTTCGGTTTCGTATTGTTATCTAGCTTCGTTACCCTCATATATCGTGTTATGACTTACGTTATCTGCATATAGGTCATGTCTATCTTGTTTATGCCGTGCCTTATCTTCATATTAGGGTATTCTTGCCATAGTGTTGTGTCTTTATCATGTCACTTAGCCTTTTCAGGGTCCTATTGATATCGGTGCCTTTCATATTGGTAACATGTTGTCTGTTCATGTTTCACATAGTTATGTCCTTGTTATTCGATGTTTATCCTCGCATTTATTCATGTTATGGTTCTATCTCAGTATATCGCTTTATCATCGATGCTTCTAATGCCTTGTTACGTTAGTCGTGCGTTTTTATTTATGTTTATTGAAATAAAGGTTTAATTACCCAAGTCTGAAGTGATCTCCATCGCGTTCGGTCGCAACTACTATCTAATTTCCGCGTGGCAGTGCATTTCGTGTGGTTGGAGTCACTTCAATAGCCACGATACCCCTGTTTTGGACTCCGCGAGAACTACGAAAAGAGAAGTGTCGGTGTTAATGAACTTCTTTTTATTATGTTCTATGCATTCTGCTTCGACGATGCACGGTGGGTAATCCTAACTAGTAACTGGGCTCACTCAGCCTATACACCAACCGGTTTTCATTGTTTTCAGATCAATCTGCTCAACTCAAGACGATTTAATCACAGATTGGTTGGGCCCACAGACGTTAAACAAAGTGGAAGTCTATTCAGATTGTAGTCCAAAACCAGCATCTTGTCAACTCATGAGGTACAATGACGGCTGAAGCTTTTCAAACAACGAGGTACGTGGTCATAATCAGGCTTTGAAATGCGAGGAAGTACAAAAATAAGACTACAAATGAAAACTTTTACAATAAGAACCTCATGACATAGTTGACAATGGCTCATACTGTTGAGAATCCAAGAATGACAGCTTCTCTTCCTCAAACTGGAAGCACACTTTCCCTCGCTGCCTCAGAACCAGATAAGTCTTTGAAGCAGGCTTGATACCTTACGATTAAAAGTGGTGCTCCTGTAGACGGCTGGAAGCGTCACCGGAAATGCCTTTATACTTGCCATTTTGTTGCTGGGAAACGGTTCATCTACCGGATGCAATGCACTTTTTTCCTCACTAGTTCATTTTTCCGGCACACAGAGTTGTATTTCACTTAAAACTTGCCTGCCCTCACATCACCAGCTTTGTAAAGGACCGCAGCTTTGAGTATTTATTCTGCTACCTTCACAAGTCTCAATCTCTAAATCAAACAGATTTAATTAAGATTTCATGATGGTCTCTCCATTTGCTACCATTCAGTTTTCTGAGATTAGAACTCTTTAGCCTTTTGCAAAAGCACCTTTATTAGATGGAAAACAACATCTTAAATGGGACATTCTCTGGTATCTCCGACTGTCTACCACCAGCTCCAGCATTAAGCATGAAGCATCCATGGTTGCTATATGCTGTGTACTCAATCTGAATGTTTTTTATGTTTAGTTTAAGCCAGAGAGACTGCTGTACGGGTTTCAAACCACCCTACACTTAACCTTTACCTATCGTTTTCTTGCCCTATTTTCCCTGCCTTTTTCGTCCATCTATTGCTTCCTTCCTCTTTTTGTCTTCTTTTTACAACAAGTTCATTAAGTTTCTCACCTCTTCCTTCTTTATGCATCACATAGTTGTACATTGGCTGAATAAATAAATGAATAAATAAATAAATAAATCAGAGGCTCTCCGAGGCGGTTAGAATAACTTTTTTAAATGAAAATTCAGTCGACTTTCGTTGAGATTTACCAGTTCACCAGTTCCAGTAAGCGAAAGCACTGCTAGAAGCTGTCACAACGATGTTTTATTGGGATCAAAACTTCTAGCGCCAGGCGGGACTCGAACCCGCACCTCCCTCTAACCGGGTGGGAGTGACAGCTTGCAACCTCGATACCAGCCAGTTGAGGCTTAAAGAAACTGATTTGAATTGACACTGCTAGAAATTTTATAAAATTTGTGTACTTTACGGAGCAATAATATTTTAAAGCTTGTTTGCAGAAGCCAGTGCAGGAAGGTAGCAATTGTTCAGTGCTAAAAAGAATTGATTACGCCACGCATCCGTCCAGCACGCTGCGATTTCGCTCTGACTGATAGCGGAAATTCTGTTTTTGGGAAGACACACACACTCGTCAGCTGCACAACGAATACATTCTAGAATCCACACATGTCTTCTATTCATTATTCCTTTTCAAGCAAATAGCATCTACACTGCTAACCTAATAAAAATCGCGGCGAGACAGATGTGTGTATGGCGCTATCTCTTCTCTTAACATACTAGAAAAATTCCATTTTTCTGTGCTAGAAGAATAGTCTGTAAGCCGCTACTTTTTCTTAGAAAACAAAATATTTATAAAATTTCAAAGAGTGTGTTTACTTTTTCGGGCAGGTAAATTCAGTTTTCCAAAAAATCATACAATTGCCTTTGCCTGGAACAAGCATGATTAGATTAATCTCCTTAGAATATATATACAGGGTGGCTGAAAAGTTCGGGCAATTTTTTGCGGCGCTACTTTTGGCCTTGAAATTGAGGTTTTTTGTTATTTCTGTTGTTTCCGTTGTATTCCTCGCGCAATTTTGATCTAGAATCTGTTGCTCCAGTTTTCTCGTTTTCAGTTGTGCTTGCGTTATGTCTCGTTAAAGTGAGCGTATCACCGTCGTCGAGCTGCACAAGACGGGAATGAGGACGGCGGACATAGTTCGAACAACCGGCTTCAAACAAAGGACCGTCTACAAGATTGTAAGACGCTACAAGGAGACTGGCGGGACCTCGGACCGTCCCCGCAGCGGCCGTACCACCACTGCGACAACACCGGAGAACATCAACAAGGTTCGTTGTCGCATTAGCCGGAATCCTGAGGTATCGATGAACAAGATGGCTACGGATCTCGGGATCAGTAGGGAACGAGTCCAGCATATTGCCAGGAGGAAGCTGGGATTACGCAGCTACAAAGTAGCTCGTATTCACTTCCTCAACGACGCGATGAAAGCTGAGAGGTTGAGGAAATGCAGGCGAATGCGTCAGCTGGTCGGCGATGGTCGCTTGTCGAAGGTGCTGTTCACCGACGAGAAGATCTTCACGGTCCAGCCGGTTCACAACCATCAGAATCGCCGGCAGCTGCTTAAGAAGGGTCAGCAGAAGACGTCGGCCGCAAGGACCATCAGCCGCCGCCATTTTCCAGCCTCGGTGATGGTGTGGGTGGAATATGCGCTACCGGAAAGACGCCGCTGGTCTTCATGGAGCAGAACGTCAAAATTAACGCTGCCAGCTACCAGCAATATGTCCTCCGCGACGTACTGGAGCCGTGGGCGACGAGCCATTTTGACGAAACCGGATTTTCTCTTCAGCAGGACTGGGCACCAGCGCATTCCGCCAAATCCACGATCGCCGTTTGCGAGGAGCTCTTCCCAGGGTTTTGGAGCAGGGACATCTGGCCATCCAACTCGCCTGATCTCAACCCGATGGATTATTCTGTGTGGTCGATCATGGAGCAGAAGATCTCCACTACAAGATACGCCACCGTTGAGCAGCTGAAATCGGCGTTGTTGAGATCCTGGGACGAGATTACAGCGGAGCAGTGTGCGACCATCATCAGCGACTTCCCAAAACGACTGCGAAAATGTATTGAAGCCAAAGGAGGAAATTTTGAGCACTTGTTGTGAATTTTCCTGTTGTATTATGTTGTTGTTGATCTAATGAAGTTTCTGTTATTTTTGTTTGTAAATCTTTGGCGTTTATGTAGTTTTTTCGTACTGCTGAAATACTTTGAAAAATTGCCCGAACTTTTCAGCCACCCTGTATATATATATATATATATATTTGTTTGCACAGAAGTGCAATTCATATTACACCTGTATCACCTGTCGTCCCGTTGATCATCGAATTGCTCGAGCGGGCGCCAGCAGCGTCTCCATTCGTCCCTCTCGCGTGCCAGAGTGCTCCAATGGATCCTCCTCGCTTAAGGGACACGAAGAGCGTCATGTCGGTCGTTCAGGGCTTTCACGAAGAAGTCCGACCAACGCGTTGGTGGGCGTCCTGGTGTTCTCTTGACATCCCGCGGAATATAGTCGTTAAAGGCTCTCGTCCAAGGAGCGTCTGCGAAGCGCATTACGTGGCCGGCCCACCTAATTTTCGACGACTTGGCCCATGCGACAGCGTCTCTGATCTTCGAACGTCGGCGAAGCTCGGAACTCCGGAGGCCTTCTCTCACTTGCGTGAGTCGTGTCACTCCGAGCATCGTCCTCTCGATTCCACGCTGCGCAACGCTGATCGTGTTTTCATCCCGCTTTCGTATAGCCCAGGTCTCTGAGGCGTATGTTAGGGCAGGAAGAACGGTCGAGTCGAATAGGTGGGCACGGAGTCGGACGTTCTTCGTCTTCTTCACGACTTCTTCGACGCTCTTGAAAGCTCCCCAAGCCGCTCGTTTCCTCCTGCTCAGCTCTGGTGCTAGGTCGTTGGCCATATTGACTTCGCGACCCAGATACACGTAGCTGGAGCATTCGGAGATGTTCGTTCCGTTGAGCGAGAATGGGGCATCAAAAACCCATCCGTTCCTCATGAACATCGTCTTCGTAAGATTCAGCTGTAGTCCAACATTCCCACATACACGACCGAAGTCGGCCAGCATTCGCTCCGCCTTGCTGATACTCGGTGTTATGAGCACGATGTCGTCAACGAAGTGAAGATGGTGCAGCCGCAGGCCGTCGATCTTCTCTTCCATGTCTTCCCATTCTAGTTCGCGCATGACGTTTTCGAGGGTGGCGCTGAAGAGCTTCGGGGATATGGTATCCCCCTGCCGAACCCCTCTCTTCACGTCGATGACGACGTCATTGTAGAATAGAATATTAATAGAATCATATTACATATTATATTAATTAATTATTCATTTTAATATTACATAAAGTTAAAATGTTTGGCAAACTCTGTGTCCGCTCATCTTGGAACCTCGGCATTGGTGTTAATAACGTTTATAACACTTCTGTACCACGAGGTGGTTAGGTGGAACCCTCATTGGCCTTGATTTTTACTTTTTTATTATTCATTTACAAGTGCTCCGTCACGCCTATCGGCGTACCTCGCACTTGCGCGCTTCGCGCGATGTTGCAGTATCACTAAGACAATCACATCAAGCTAGCTGCTCTACTTGCACAGCTTTCTTCCCTATCATGGAGTACAAAAGGCTCGCAGTACGTACAGCATATAGTATGATAGGGCGATCTATTGGTTTCTCACTACTGGTCCTGCCTTAGTGAGACGGTCCCCCATTACTGGTACTGGTCCCCCTCAATGATCCCCCTTAGCGTACGACGTCTTCGGCACACCTTCTGAATCCCCAGACATTTGGACAACGTCTTGAGCACTTCTACCTGATCCCCAAACACGTTGAGCGACGTCTTTGACACGTCTTCTGAGTCGAGGCACGTCATGCGACGTATTCTGCACGTCTTCTGAATTCCCTGGCACGCATAAGACGTCTGGGTATTTTTCGCTATTTTCTTGCCCGGTAATCTGATTACTATCAGTTGATGGCGGTCGATACTTCGAAAACGAACTCCAGATTCGTGTTGAGCGACCTCGACTACCACCAGGAGTAAAGTTTCGGACCGCTTGGACGACATCCACAAAAAATCGATAGTTTGATCAATATTGATTGACGGCAATCGATACAAAGGAACTTCAGATTCGTGTTCAGCGGCCGTGATTGACCCAGGGCTGAAGTTTCCAGGCAGGTAGAAAAAGTCTGGTATTTTCCGTTATTTTCGTGTCCTAATTTCCCCCCCCCCCATTTTTCTCCCCGATTTTCCCCCCATTTTAACACCAATTTCCCCGCTACTTTCTGCGGCGCTGCCAGTCGATAGGATGACTCATCGCTTAGCGCGTTATTATAGAGTATGATTTTTTTACTTTATATCCTTATTGGCCGATAAAAGTTCCACCTCGTGCCACAAAAGTGTTATAAAAAATGTTTGAATTTATCTGGATGACGCTCGTTCTTGAGTTGGAAGATGGCCAGTTTTATTTCAAAAATGTCCAGCTTGCTTAGAAAAAAAATCAAAAGTGTTGACTCAAAAATAGTATACACAGTAGGCGGCGAAAGTGCCAGTTTTCAGGAAAAAAAGGTATCGTTCCGACATCTTAATGCCCTAGCTGCACGCTCTATGTCAGCCAATCCTTTGTAAAGGTGTTGATATAGAACGTCGTAACGTCGGTGGAGATTCACCATCCTGCGGCCGGATTCATCAATGACTAACCCGCGGGTATAGGGGGTAGAGATACCCACGATGAAGCCTGCGTCTCTGACTCTTACCTTATCTCTACCCATGCCCATGGGTTTAATTGTTGATGAATCCGACCCCTGGTTCTTCTTTACATATTACGATAACTGACTTCAACACAAGAGATGAGATGACTTTCTTACCTCTAACCTAAGAACATCCAGGATTAGCTAACTCCGATATTAGCCCCATGGCACTTTTCAAATGTCAGTTACGGAACGTGAGGTCAGCCTTCCTCTTTGTGGTGTTTTCGTCTCTTGCACTTCTGTTCGTCACCAACGACATCGGCAACATACACCGTCTATTCTTCATAAAACGCAAGGTGAGTGGTTAACTCTGGTATTTTGTCTACTCATTTCAAAAGCCCTACCTCCACAAAGTCAGAAATTTTCTTAACTTTCAACAAAACCTCACACTCTAGAACTTTTTGTACCTAAAAATATGAATTGGATTTATTCAATTTTTAAAATACAACTTGAAGAGCTATTCAGTAGGTATATTCTCTTCTCGATTTCTTGCAATAAATAAATAATATACAATATCAAGGCAGAGGACACGTTGAAGCGCAGAAGGAGGAGGCTCCGACAGTCGCGTGCACCCGATACGAGGTTCTTGGTTCGGATTTCCCGCTCAAGGCAATCATGCCTTCCCCATTCCTCCAGGATCAGCGAATAGGAAAGTAGCCATGTTCGAATCTCCTTGAACCTCGGCATGGTAGAATCTGTCTGTAGAGTTGCTGAGCTCTTCACGAGGTTGGTAAACGGCTTTATTGGTGGCTAACGTTTCGGCTGGATCGCCTTCTTCAGAGCCTGAAAGGGGTCAGGTCAATTAGGAGTTACCCCACCAAACATCTCTTCAATCTTACAAAATTCAATGTCAAATTTTTGGAAGCCTGAACAAAGGAGAGAATCCGAGTGTCGTACCTCACCACAGTCCACTGAAGGACCAAAGGAAGCCGCACAGCGCAAGCAGGGATACGGGACAGCACCTACCCCAGAGGCCGTATTTATGAAGCGGTGGGAGCGGGAGATAAGCGATATCATCTCTCGGCTCTCTCTCCCGCCTCGCTCTCTCGCCTCGGTCGGTTCCCATGGGAAGCCGGCAACTTTCCCGGGAACGTTCATGAATCCGGCCCCAGGTTAGAATGCGAGACTGAGGTAGGGCCTGAGTTCGCGCATTACATACATTCCCCCTTCCGGTTGACCTTGGGATCTCTGGAATAGATCCAAAACGCCTCGAGGGCTTTGCGCCCCTACGTTTGAACCTCATGTCCCAGAATCCTCACCTCAACTCCAAAATCCTCCCCTCCATGAGAATTGATCCTGTGGTAGCCTAGGGCAGTGGATGCCCTAAGCTTCTCTTTGCCATCCAGATGCTCTTTTATCCTCACATGCAGAGGACGGCCAGTTTCGCCGATGTACTCCTCGCCACAAGCTTGACAGGAGATCAGGTAGACTACGTTAGCCACCAATAAAGCCGTTTACCAACCTCGTGAAGAGCTCAGCAACTCTACAGACAAATAGGAAAGTACTAGACTCCACTGTGAAGAATACAACACTGACTGCCCATCGGCTGGCCACTGCAAGCCATTATATAGGCCAAATTCGCATTCAAATCGCTTCCTCGACATCCAGTAAAGGTAGATGGAAATAGAGTCTGTGGCGCGTCCCACAAGGGAGACCCATGAACTTCCCCCGACGATTCTGAACGAGACCTATATGGTCTTGTAGGACATCGGAGAAGGATCACAGAACTATGCTTCACTTCAGGGCGGGCTGATAAGGCAAAAGTGGCACCTGGAAAGGCCCTGTCGTGCTCTAAATTTAACTTACAAAAGGTTTGGAGCTCAAACTAAAGTTCGATTATTACGACGTTTCCTAGACGAAGCTGCAGAGTACATTCAAGTGATTCATTCCCATCGATGATGGCAGTGGATGGCCGAGTGGATAGCGGTACGAACTTACGGGAGGAGGTCGAGAGTTCGATTCCTGGGGTGTCCATGCGATTTGCTCTGTGGAGTGCTCCCATTTTTCAAAAAAAAAAAAAGACCTTTTGGCTTCGGTAGGGTACCTCCTTCGCTTCCCAACCCTGCTTTCAACCTGTTGTCAGACGTGAAAGAAGCTAGTTCTGTCGTCTGGGGTGATGTCGAGCGTCCATTAAACCACGTTTGTCTCGCTGAGGAAACTCTCGTTGGATGCTCGTTTTCCGGAAAGGTTCATTATTCGCCGTCCTTTATCCTCGTGCTTTTTAAGGTCGTATTCCGCAATCGTTTACAAACCGACTGCATGTCCCCTCTAATAGGCGACACAATCACATTCAGAATCTAATTTCGGCGCCTGTCGCTTACAAGGCAGACGGCGAGAGTAGCGCAGTAAGACGAGATGCCAGCTATCGCGTGCACCCCTTAACAGGAGCCTGGCTGGATTTCCTGCCCAGCCCAACCAAGCCTTCCATCTCTCGGGGTCAGTGAATTGGTAGCAGACTTGTCTGGGAAGGATGAAGCGCTGACTTGTTCATCGGCTGGCCCCCGCTATCCATTGTATGGCCAATCACGCGTTAAAATCTCCTGCAAGACATTCCGCACGAGTAGAATGCGTGGCGCATCCCAAAACGGATTGAGTAACGCTTTCCTTTATTCTTTTTCTTGTTCAAATAAACTTCAAATTTTCAAGCACAGAACCTGGTTCAAACAAATTATTCGATTAATCGATTATTTGAACAAATGAGAAGTGGAGTTTATTCGATTTTCGGTCATCGCTATCACTTGTCGTCCCATTGATCATCGAGCTGCTCGAGCGGGCGCCAGCAGCGTATCCATTCGTCCCTGTCGCATGCCAGAGTGCTCCAATGGATCCTCCTCGCTCGAGGGACACGAAGAGCGTCATATCGTTCTTTGAGGGCCTTCATGAGGAAGTCCGACCAACGCGTTGGTGAGCGTCCTGGTGTTCTCTTGACATCCCGCGGAATCCAGTCGGTGACGGGTCTCTCCAGCGGGTGTCTGCGAAGCGCATTAGGTTGCCGGCCCATCTAATTTCTCTCTCCCTCTAATTTTCGATCATTCGGAAAAATTGATCGAATAAATTCGTTCATTCAATCGTTCAAAAGTTTTCGACTTCAAATTTCTTGGTTCTTTCTTACGTTCAATAAAAGTTCTCAAAAGCACAGCAATACTATTGACTGACTCCGGATATGCAGGATTTGTTGGCATGAGTAGGACCCGAACAAGCACCTCGATTACGGGAACACGCGAAAGCCGCCCGTCCCTAATTAGATCAAATATTAGAGAGTAAGTACTAGTGAAGACCCTATAGTTCTCAAATTCTCTCCTTTGAATGCAATTCAAAATCAAAGAAATTTTAAAGAAATTTTATCTTTGTTATTCTTCGACAGTAACTCGATTTTCGTAGGAAATCATTTCAAAAACTTTCCCACAATAGGCCTACTTAAAATTCGACTTCTCTGCTATAAAGCTGTTTATTCAGGTCATCCCTCCTGAATGTGCTTGTGTGGACGGCGATGGTGTAGAACATGAATTTTGCTATCGTTTACCTGAGAACGAATCCATACGAGGCAGACGATTCTCTTGCGATCATCTGCCCACCGTGAAGTCGCTTGGTGAGTGTTATTTTCTCCAGGAGATTTCTTGACTTCTGACATTTCCACAATTAAACCGTCCATTCTGAAATTTACTGACTGAAAAAGGCTGACTAGGACTTCAGAAGCCTTTGTGAAAGACCCTCGTGTACCCAACAGCGGCCTAGTGACTCGCCTGATTACTTTCTAAATAGAAATCTGCAACAGTCAATCGATACCGCTTACTTATTGAAGCTTGCCATAGACCATCACACTCGTGTTGTACTCCCACCTCAAATGGTTAACTCCAAAAAAATCAATAAAACACAAAATCAATAAAATTGATTGACAATATCTCTCACACCTCATGTAAGGTGTACTCTTCTGCAAAAATATCTGCGGGCTTCACACCACGAATGGTTAACTCTTGGAACTCTCGACAAAAAATCGATAGAATAGATCGATGACGAGCGTTCAATCGATATTGTTCACTTCTAATAAAGGCTGCCCACCAGTAATCATAATCTTGTGATCCTTACCTTGAGCGACTTGTCCGGAACAAGGATTCAGAATGCCTCTCATAAAGTAGAGCCAATTGATGGAACGTTCATTAATTCAGCTCGGACGCAAGGATGGATGTAGTGACGTAGAGAAGGATTGCGTCATTTGTACATCGAATGATTATAGAACCTAAAAATATTAACTTACAAAAATTATTCAATTGATAAAAAAAGTTAGCGGTAGTCTTTAGCCCTTTCGTCCCGAATTCAGTTCTATTTTCAGGTCTTCTGGACACCAATCACATCCCCTATGCGGTGGAGGTAGTAAATCCAATGTTCGTTACCGCATTCACAGAGGATCATCAGCACGAAGGCGTTAATCTTGTACATACATATTATTTTATAATACATACTTCGGGGCGTGGTTTTTTATTCTTCTGAAGGCCCATGTTCATTAAAATTCCTCAAAAAAAATCGAAAACGCAAAAATCTCAATTTTCGCACTGAAATCTGAACTTCGATTAGGAAGGATTAGTATTTTGGAAACACCTCACTCGCGCCGACATCGATTTCTCACCTCTCCACTAATTGCCCAGGTTCGACTTTCAATGAATCTTGACGTGACGTTCCTGATTATCGATGCAGTGTTCTTGAGCTGTTCTCCAAGATTGTTAACGTCTTTTATTAGGCTGACGTTTCGGCGAGGTTCGCCTTCTTCGGAGCCTGTAGAGGTCGGAAACAATCGCAGAACTACTCGCTCAAACATCATTTCATCCTACAGAATACTTTTCTTAAGGAAAAGTGAGACGAGATCAGATATGGGAGTTGCGAAGGGCGACTAACCTGACAGGCGGTTGCCGTAAAGGACCATCGTTCACCCGTAGCTGGAGGTAACGTGGGTGAGTGGGCTTCAACCCCCAGGGGCCACCCGACTTATATACCCCTGTAGGTTTGAACTCTGTAGGTTCTGATCCACAATTCGATCTGATCTACAGGGGTATATACGTCGGGTGGTCCCGGGGGTTGAAGCTCACTCACCCACGTTACCTCCAGCTACGGGTGAACGGTGGTCCTTTACGGCAACCTCCTATCAGGTTAGTCGCCCTTCGCAACTCCCATATCTGATCTTGTCTCACTTTTCCTTAAGAAAAGTATTCTGTAGGATGAAATGATGTTTGAGCGAGTAGTTCTGCGAATGTTACCGACTTTTCCAGGCTCCGACTAAGGCGAAACTCGCCGAAACGTCAGCCTAATAAAAGACGCTAACAATCTTGGTGAACAGCTCAAGAACACTGCATCGATAATCTCCACTAACTTTTCAAGCACCTTTAATGGCTCACTCCAATTGGGATGCATCTGCAGAATACCGTTTCCATCAATCAGTGGATCACAACTTTCCTTGTCATTTACGACCAGTGAAGTTTTTTGGAACGTCTCCAAGGCTTTCAGATCGAATCTGTCGCCAGCCATTTTCCAAATCAGCACCTTATTGTGTTTGATTTAGACGGCGTGGACCGCAGTCAGTTCGAGGTAAGGGTTTTAATTCTGGTATACTGTGTCTCAAGCTCCTTCACTGGAAAGGGGGGGGGGGGACCAAAAAATTTACCACTGCTTGAATAAAGTTATTATATTCTTTCTTTCATATTCTTTTATTATTCTCATTCCTTCTTATTTTCTTATACAGCGCGTTCCAAAAGTATAAGGCCACCAATAATTTTGTAAATTTTGCCTTTTTTACGACATTTCGCAGTAAAGGGCTGCTTTTACTGAATTCCACGTGGTTGAAAACCATACCTGAAAATGTATCAGAAACCTCTTTTGAATACACAACTTCTTAAGAAAAAATCATTGGTTTGTCACTGTTTCAAAAGCATGAGGCCACCACAGAGACACTTCCTTTTTATCACAACCAATAATCAGCAGTTAAAGGATAAAAGATAAAGGATAAAGGACGGCATTATTCAATCTTCTTCGGGATGCGCCACGCATTCTACTTCTACAGGATGTCGTGGAGGCGCGTGTTAAATGCGTATTTGGCCATACAATGACTTGCGGTGACCAGCCGATGTACAACTCAGTGGTTTACCCTTCCCAGACAAGTCTGGTACCAGTTCGCCGACCCCGGAGGGATGGAAGGCTTGGTTGGCCTGGGCGGGAAATCCGAACCAGGAACCTGGTATCGGGTACAGGCGACAGCCGGCGCCTCTTCCGACTGCGCTCCACGCGCCCAATCAGCAGTTACAAATACAAATACAAATTAATTATTGACAGGTGATTGGAAATAAGTTCAAAAATTCTGTCTGGAATACTTTCAGCCAAGTTCTTCAGGATATCGGGGTCCAAATGTGTTCCACGCCGCCTCGATCGCTCTGTGCAGTTCCTCGGCATTGTTGAATTGCTTTTCGTTGGCATATATCTGTCGCACAATGATTCCCCAGATGTTCTCAACCGGGTTCAGGTCTGGTAAAAAAGCTGGCCAGTCTACTACGCGGATATTTTTGGAGTTCAACCATAGGATGGTTGATCTACTGACATGTTCTGAAGCATTATACTGCATAAAAGTTAATTCTTGTGTACGATGTTCGCGAAGAAATGGTAGTGGATGATCTTAAAGAATATTCTGGTAGTCCTGTGAGTTTATTCGACTCGTGGTGAATTTCGTAATTTGAATTTTAATTTTAAATTTGTAGAAGTGTGTGTGGGGCCTTAAGTATAAACAGGCGACAGCGGCAATTTGAGCGACTAGAGCGACAAGAGCGACCGGCACGACAGCGCATTCAGTTAGAGTGATTCATTCGATTAGAGTGCACCTATGACTGCAATTAATAAATAATAAATACAATAATAAATAAATATATATTATAGTTTTTCGAGCCGTTATCCTTGTCCGAGTGGTGTGCCTCAGGGTGGGGTACTATCACCTCTCCTCTTTATCATCTACTGTTTCGACCTACCCGACAAACTGAAAACCCACACCTCGATAAGGGTTCAGCTTTATGCCGATGATATAAAGGTATATGGTATTTACGAAAGGGAGAATAAGAGTGAAATCCACAATGCCTTAATGGAGTCCATACACAGATTAATGGAGTGGACTAAATTCAGGAATCTCCCCGTTAATCTGTCAAAAACATACGTTTTGCACATAGGTATGATCATTCGCCGCAGTACAAATACTAGTTTCTAGTTTTATATATAGTTATTTATTATTATTGTTATTTATTTATTTGTACTGCGGCGACTGATCACGCCCTATGTGCAAAACGTATGTTTTTGACAGATTAACGGGGAGATTCCAGAATTTAGTCCACTCCATTAATCTGTGTATGGACTCCATTAAGGCACTATGGATTTTACTCTTATTCTCCTTTCTGTAGACACCATATACCTTTATATCATCGGCATAAAGCTGAACCCTTATCGAGGTGTGGGTTTTCAGTTTGTCGGGTAGGTCGAAACAGTAGATGATAAAGAAGAGAGAGGTGATAGTACCCCACTCTGAGGCACACCACTCGGACAAGGATAACGGCTCGAAAAACTACAAAACTAAGGCTCAAAAATAAATAAACAAATGTCAATAGAAAATCAAGGAAAAGTGGCAATTCAAGGAAAACATTTTGCGTTCAAATACATTTTTCCAATCAAGTAAACAATGCGACATATTAGGAGAGTGCCTGGTGCGATTTCACGCTCAGACCCACTTACAGATTTCCGTTCCTCTGATCATTGAGGCAGGTTACATATACTTGCTAAGCTTTGCTATAGACAGCAAAAATTGCATGATTATTCAAGCAGTGGTGACGTTTTTTGGGGCACCATGAAGTTCTTATCCCGAACAGTTGTCACTGCGTAGGAACAAGGGAGCGAAGAAAACGAGATTTGCCGTCTATCAGGGGTGTGCGTAAATGAAATTTGAAGTTTGGTAAATCGTAAATCGTAATTACGAAAGAACCATCGTAAATCGTAAATCGTAAACCGTAAAGCGTAAGAGTCACCTGACATGTAGTGCAGTACAACTAAATTTCCAAAGAGTTTTTCTGCTAATGTTAACCAGATATGATTAAATATTTATGTTTGTCGTGTTACTTTTAGCTCAAGCTGAACCCATCGTTTGAATATTTTTGAATTCCTAGCGCCCTTCCAATTTCTTAGTTTATCTATAACTTATCGAAATTCGGCGAAAAAGTCGCTATCAAAGCTAAAAATTTTAAAAAAATCATTTCACCTCTGACCAATGCAGGCGAAAACAGTAACTGCACATGTAGAAATTTAACAAACATACAGAGTCATACGACGGGATTGCGCTACGCGTACTGAGTGAGCGCATGACGCAATCCCATCGTGTGACGCACCGAAAGACCTCCGCTTTTCTACATCTTGAAACTAGTCCAGGAACATTCCCATAGCAGACGGATAAGAAAGTTTAGGCGGCCGAACCAGTATGACTATATTCCTTGGACACCGTTTGTAGTCGCTTTAAAATGGGAAGGTTAACGTATTCCTTAACAGCAACCTTGTTAAGGCATCGTCAGTTTGATTCTATAGACGACACAATTTCGATTTAGAACGTATCTAGTTTAACTTAAAAGTAATCCCATTTAAGTTGTGAGTTGGGAAGAACGCTGCTTAAGTTGAAACAGGTTCAGTTTGAGTTTGCAGAAGTTCATTTTAAACGCAGAAAGTGAAAACGGTCAATAGACCGCTGCAAGAGGATAGTGACACATCCACTGCTTCATGAAGGTTACCAAGCAATAACCACAGCGCGATATTCAAATTCAGAAGCTCTGTTAATTGTAATTGTAGAGAGAGAGAGTGGAGCGAAGGCGTTTCGTAACTTTAAAAGTGCTCTCAAGTTTTGAACCAACGATCTACAACACCAGCGGTAACCTAAACCTACCTAGAGTGCCGGTTTCCCATGCAAGTTTGCCCCTGTACTTGTCAGATTTTGATATCTTTAAAATATGGCGCTGCTATTTAATAATTCTCTGCACTCGCTCGGGCTACCCTTTGCCAGTTTTGCAACGAACGTTTGTTTTCCGAGAGCATGTGGCGTCCTAAACGGATCAAATAGGGTGAACGCGATAAAATCAACCACACCGAAAATGGAGACCAAAACTGTCCAAACCTGTTAGACCTTTTCTTGAGATCCTACGCGCACGCTTTTACCCTTTTACCTGTACCGTTTTACTTTGTATATCAATTTGCTCCGCCCTATAAAGTGCAATGCAAACCGATAGAAACATTGGTGGTTTATTCCATCCACATGAGTGTAGCAACTTTCTAACCCAGCTTCCAGTCAAGAATGTTGTTCGATCGTGGATTTGCGTCAATTCTATTCGATAGGGTTAGCGTGTATCTGTTACAAACAAACTGACTAGGCCTTATTGCCAAACAGGACGTGGATCTAGAAAACTCGTCTCTCTTTCTAGGAAATGATAAGTCGTATTCGAGAGGCCTATGCACAGGATAGCTTCCTCTGCCACTAACACATTAGAGCATCGAAAAACAGCTCTAAAGGGAGGTAGTAATGCGCTACAAAAGGGGACCATTAGGTGGGCACACCTTCACAACCCGGTCCACAAAAATTTGGACGCCAATTGGTTGCTGATCAAAGATTACATTTACGATAATTTACGACTTACGACTCAAAATGTCGTAAATCGTAAATCGTAAAAAAATTGGCAAAAATAGCCGTAAATCGTAAATCGTAATTACGCACACCCCTGCCGTCTATAACGTGAAAATCCGTAATCCTATGCATTTAAAAGAAGTATAAAATGGTGGAGTTCCGCGATTTCAAATACTCACTGTACCCGGAGTATGTGCGAATAGTACGTGAGTACCGATGGAAGCCGTTAATTATAGCGGTAAGTCTTTCCTTCTTTAAGGCCCCGTTTATACTTCGACGTCGAGCGACGCGACGCCACGCATTGTGGCCATATTGATTGAGCGACGCGATCAATCAATTTGGCCACCTTACATACCGCCGCGCCGCTCGGCATCGGAAGTATAAACGGGCCTAACCTAAGCAGCTGAAATGATCCAATATGCAACAGCAAGCGCTGGTGGAGTTTGACACCATTTGGTATATGGACAGCTCCGTAGTGTTCACGAAGGGCAACCTCAGCCACGTTCACGACCTGATCAACTGCAGAAGAACGGTCACGGCCAGGTTCGTTCGAGATTGCGCCGGTACCTTATAACCATTCTCACACAACGACAATCTCTATATGGACATTTTAGACAATTTTCACGTCGAAATAGGCATTTTTAAAAATCAAATTGGACACTACTCCAATCTAACTGGACACCCCTTTAAGCTAGCATAAGACTTCTGAAATCAAATCGAACTCTTCCAAATCGAAATGGGCTTCTTCTACATTAAACTACCGACTCTCCAAAAAATTAGAACAATTTTTTGTTCAAGGAAAACTTTAGTACAGCTTTCTTTGAAGTTTCATTAACGTTTCATTAGTTTCATGAATCCCATAAGTAAACAAGTTCAAATCAGTTTCTTTAAGCCTCTGTTGGCTGGTATCGAGGTTGTAAGCTGTCGCAATGACGTTTTGTTGCGATCAAAACTTCTAGCGTCAGACGGAACTCGAACCCGCACCTCCCTCTGACCGGGCGGAAATGCTATACGCCATTACACCACCGGCGCCGTTTGATCGAACGCAACATCCACACCTCGGAGACCGATCAGCACCCACCCGTATATTGGGATGAGCTGGCCGCTGATATCAGCATGGAACCAGTTAAGCTGATGGTCTTGATCGCAACAAAACATCGTTGCGACAGCTTACAACCTCGATACCAGCCAACTGAGGCTTAAAGAAACTGATTTGAATTGTTTCTTTCAAGACCATCAGCTTCACTGGTTCCATGCTGATATCAGCGGCCAGCTCATCCCGGATACGGAAAGGGTGCTGATCGGTCCCCGAGGTGTGGATGTTGCGTTCGATCAAACGGCGCCGGTGGTGTAATGGCGTAGAGCATTCCTGCCCGGTCAGAGGGAGGTGCGGGTTCGAGTCCCGCCTGGCGCTAGAAGTTTTGATCGCAACAAAACATCGTTGCGACAGTTAAGAAGTTGTTTGAAATTTTATAAAAATCTTGTTTTTTGAAAAAAAAGTAATTGCTTAAGGTTTGTTTTAAAAAGCAGCAAGGCGGCTATTTTTAATGGCAAAAGAAAGGATTGTGCAGTGCACTCGTCCGAAACATCGCGATTTTACTTCGATTGATACTACTTACTTTGATACTTTGATGTTCCTTTGTCGGCTGGAGGTCTTCTCAGCGGGGACCACAACTCTTCCAGACCGCTCGATCTTTGGCTGCTTGCATCCAGTGAGGCAGACTCCGCTCTCTGAAAGATCTTGAGAATGAGTCTGCCCATCGCGTTGGCGGTCGTCCCAGTGGTCTCTTATGGTCTCTCGGGAGCCACTCTGTGACACGGAGACTCCATCTATCGTCCTTTCGTCGAAGCAGGTGTCCGGCCCAGCGATATTTGGACTTCTTCATGTACTGCAGCGGGTCTGCTAATTGCGACTTCTCCCGTAGCTCCGAGCTTCGTAGGCCTTCTTGCCATTGCTGACGAAGGCTTGTCCTTAGAAGACATCTCTCCAGTGCACGATGCGTAGTTTGCATCGCTCTGGCGATTGTCTTGTTGTCGGGCCAGGTTTCCGTCGCGTAACACATCGCAGGCAGTACAGAGGCGTTGAATATCGAGGCCCTGAGGCCGGGATCCTTGACCTGATCGGTGACTTCGCGAATCGAACTGAAGGCTGCCCATGCTGCGCGTCTCCTGCGGGCGATTTCAGGAGCGAGGTCGTTATTCATGTTCAGCTCTCTTCCCAGATAGACGTAGGAGTCGACCTGTTGCAGAGCGACTCCATTTAACCTTACGAGTCCCGTGTCACACCACTGGTTGACCATAAATTGCGTTTTGGACATATTCATGTCCAATCCTATCTTCATACCTGCCACATTGAGCTCGTTCAGCATTTCCTCGGCTTCTGCCGTGCTGGTAGAGATGAGAACAATATCGTCGGCGAAGCGAAGGTTGCTGATCCGTTTACCATCGACAAGGTAGCCTTTATCGTCCCAGTTCAAGTCTTTCATGGCATCCTGAAGTGCCGCTGTGAATAGCTTGGGAGAGATCGTGTCTCCCTGCCGTACTCCTTTCCCGATAGGAATCTTAAGCTTTCGATCGAACAGCTGGATGGTAGTCGATGTGTTCGAAAAGCATTCGTCGAGAAGTCGGATGTAGGGCGATGGTATACCAGCGTTCACAAGGGCGTTCAGAATGGCGTTGATTTCCACAGAGTCGAACGCTTTCCGATAATCCACGAAGACAAGAACAAGTGGGAGGTGGTATTCGCGGCTCCTTTCGATGAGCTGTGAGACAGTCTGAATATGGTCCATGCAGGAGAAATCCTTGCGAAACCCTGCTTGCTCCACTGGTTGATATTCATCCAAGCAACGCTCCATGCGGTTAAGCAGTATCTTGGTGAAGATCTTGTACACAACCGAGAGAAGACTGATGGGTCGATAGTTGTTGATATCCTCCTGCTGACCTTTTTTGAAGATTAAAACTGTTTTCGACTCCTTCCATGAGTCCGGAATCCTACCAAGTCGAAGGTAGTGGTTGAAGTGCTTGGCAAGAAGTGAGCAGACGGCACTGCCACCCGCACGAAGGAGATCAGCAGAAATGCCGTCCGGTCCGGGAGCAGTGCCCAGCTTCATCCTTCTGATGGCATGAGCAACTTCTGATTCCAGAATGGGAGGTACTTCCTCAGCTGGTGGCATCAAGCATTTCGGGACAGTGATGGAAGAACGGAACAGATCTGTGTAGAATTCCTGAACGATGGCCTCCATCGCTCTTCGAGACGCTTGCGTTGTTCCATCCTTATCCACAAGGGCTGACATTATTGCCTTCTGATCGCAGAGATCTCGTTTGCAGCGCTTTATGCTTGAACCTTTCCCAGCCGCTTCTAACAGCTTCAATCTTCTGTAGGCTTGAATGGACTCCTTCACTGCAATTCGACAGGCCTTCGAGATGGTGACTTTTTCCAGATGGGAAGCATTAGAATCCAGTTTAACAGCTCTTCTTTGCTCCAAGAGTTTAATCGCATGTGCGTTGAGTCTTGAAGCAGACGGCGATGTGGCTTCGCAAGAGCTGCTAGCACATTTCAACAGTCCTTTGGAGAGAAGATCGTAGTCTTCCGATGGATCTTCAAGAAGATTCCAATCATACGACTTTATCGCATATTCCAACTCCTCAGACTTGAATGTGGGGATCCTCACCGGTGCCGGTTTATGGGTGTCACGCTTGAACATCCTCTTTTTGAGAGTCAGCTTCGCACGGACAAGACGGTGATCCGAGCCGGTGTCAAATGAAGGCAGCACGGAGACGTCGAACAGACTCCAGCGTCTGTTCGTAAGAACATGGTCGATCTCCGAACGTGTTTCTCCATTTGGGCTTTCCCAGGTCCATCGTCGGTTTGAAGGCTTCTTAAACATAGAATTTCCATGGTAGAGACGGCACGCGGATAGGAAGTCTATCAGGCGCTCTCCGTTTTCGTTCCTTGAAAAAGTTCCATGTGGTCCTAGCCTCCATTCGTCGTGATCATTCGTACCAACGATAGCGTTAAAGTCACCAACGACAACTTTGTAGTAGCTCTTCTCGTCGTTGACAGCCCTTTCGAGCAGCTTGTAGAATTCCTCCTTTTCTTCATCTGTGGCAGCAGATGTTGGAGCATATCCATTTATGATGGAGATGGTTCCTTGATCTTTGGTTTCCAGACGAAGAACAGCTACTCGCGGACTGATGATCTTGTAAGAGTCTACTAGGTGGTGCACTGTCGAATTGACGAGAAATCCAACTCCGCCAATATTCTTTCTGTCCACCTTTGCTCCGATAATGAGAAGCTCGTTGTGGTCGGTCCTTCTTATGGTTTCCGTTCTGCCTTTCGTTTCCTGCAGGGCGATAACGTCGTATTTGATGTTTCGGCTTCTATAAAGCAGTGTCCGAAGATCCTGCTCAGAAGCGATCGAACGACAGTTGTAAGTGCAGACGAATAAGCAGTTTCCGTGTCGTGGTGGGAGGGAGTTTCCGGTAGTCCGATTCCAATGACGTCCTGATAGTTTAACTCCGAGATTAGATGGCCCCTCGCCGGAGGTGGATGCAACCGACGTCGTAGAAGTCCACCTCCGGCGCGCGGAGGACTGGGGCGCGGGTTTAGTTGTTTGAGCCGTACCGGTGGTCTGGTTACTCACATGTTCCTGGCCAGGGATATAGGAGAGCCGCCCATACACGACAAGCGTCGCGTACTGCGTGACCGTTTGTGCCGTTAGCCATCACAAAGTGATGTTCACCCCTTCACCGCGGTGAGGTGGCACATGAAGGGGACTTCGATTGATAGCAAAATTAATTTCGCATATAATTTCACACCTGTAAACGAGATAACAAAAACAAGGAAACACATGCCTCACTTTGATGCTTCATGTAAGCAGTTTCTACACTATCAATGAAACAAAAATCGCGACGAGCTTTTTGAGTACATGACGCATTAAATGATGGCTGCCTTGCAGCACTTTAAAGCGAAATTTAGTTTGTTATTTTTTCATTGAAAAAATGAAAGTTTTATAGAATTAATTACACTAATTCAGGCAGTTGAACTAAAAAAATCAAAAAAGTTATACCAAAATTAGCTTGAACAAAAAATTACTCTATCCATATTGGAGGGTCTGTAAAAAAACCTGCAAACGTGTAAAAAATCAAAAAAAAAAAAACTTAACTCGCATGAAGCTCCATTCGATTTGGAAGACATCCAATTTGATTTCAGAATTTTTATGCTAGCTTCGAAGAGTGTCCAACTTGATTTGAAAAGTGTACAATTTGACGTAAAAACTGTATATATATATATATATATATATATATATATTGTTGATGGATTTGCATTGTATGCTGAATGAAGACATAAAAAGAAAAAAATGAAAACCATATACGAGACCAAGACTTGTCTCAAAGGCAGTCTCTCAAAAAAAAAATGTATACACTGCTTGACCACACCAGAAGATGCGGGTTCGAGTCCCGCCTGGCGCAAGAGTTTTGACCGTAACAAAACATCCTGTAACAATGTATACACTGTTCGAAAGGTGATAACTTTGTTCACAGTAAAGGTACTGAAGCAGTTAAAGGCTCATATGAAAGCCTGAAAATAGAAATTTTCTGGCGAATGCGCCATGCACTCGTTTGAAAGTTTGCATTTTACATTCGATTGATTGTGTCGCTTGAATACTTGTTATAATTTCTTCACAAAGTGGCCGTTTCGATTAATTTCCGCTTCTTTTAGGGTTTAAAACTTAAAAACACACTATGGTTTGAGGAGAATGCAGGTATCCCAGAAAGTGCAGGTACTATGTGAAAAGTTCGAACATTGCTGCTAGTGAAGCATATGAAAATGTTTGAGACTCACATGAGGGCGCTGGGTAACGAGATTACTGTGGCGTGCAAATAGTCAAGATTGCGCCATGCTCCCGCCCGAAACCTTGCACTTCAGACTCGATTGATTGTGCATGGGCTGAATGCCTGTTACAATCTTGTTACTACTTGGTCACATTATCCTCTTCTGTGCTCCTTTTAATGTTTAGAACTTGACAATTATGTGAAAGATACGTGACATGCGAGTTTATAGATCGCACGATTTAAGTGTGAGCTGGAGCCCATTCTACATGACGCACTCTGTGGACTGATGAAGAAACATTCAAGCTGAATGGAGAGGTTAATCGGCATAATGGCAGCTACTGAACGACGCATAACGTTAAAAGAAGCAGAGCACAGGTTAAAGTGGCCAAGTAGTAACAAGATTATAACAGGCATTCAGCCCATGCACAATCAATCGAGTCTGAAATGCAAGATTTCAGGCGAGCGCACGGCACAATCTTGCCCACTTGCACGTCTCAGAAATCGCGATACTCTGCGCTTTCATATGAGCAACAAACATCTTCAAATGCTTCACTAGCAGCAATGTTAGTACGTTTCAAACAGTACCTCCATTTTTTTGGCATGCCTTGAATTTTCCGCAAACCGTGTTGTGTTTTTAACTTTTAAAACTTAAAAGAAACGCGAATCATTTGAAACGGCCACTTTGTGAGTAAATCATAACATGTGTTCACGCGAAACACAATCAATCGTGTGTAAAATGCAAACTTTCAAACGAGTGCATGGCGCATTCGCCAGAAAATTTCTATTTTCAGGCTTTCACATGCGCCTTTATCTGCTTCAGTACTTTACTGTGAACAAAGTTATCACCTTTCGAACAGTGTATACATTTTTCTGAGAGACTGCCTTTGAGACAAGTCTTGGTCTCGTATATGGTTTTCATTTTTTCTTTTTTATGTCTTCATTCAGCATACCATGCAAAATCATCAACAATATATACAGTTTTCACGTCAAATTGTACACTTTTCAAATCAAGTTGGACACTCTTATCACCTTTCAAACAGTGTATACACTTTTTTGAGACATTCTGTATAGTCCTGCAGAGTGTATAGCTACCGCTAGCTGAGATGTCTCCCATCTATAGAAGAGGAGACGGTTGGCTTTGAGTCCATAACCTGATGGCAAGGTCCACCGGCAATGAAAACACCATTCTTGCGTGTTTTCGTTATTTTCATTACAAATTATAAGATAATATTTTTATTTTCAATTTTGTTATTAATGTCTTAAAGTCTCTGTGACGAACATGGTTGTAGGTTTACGAAATATGCCGAGGTTTTACAAAAAGAGAATGTAGAGTATTTAATATGGACTATCACTTTAAGACATGAAGAGTATAATTTCAGACCTCCGATGAAATCCATAGCCGAGCGGGATTTAAGAGAGTCTCGGACAAGTATAGAACGTGGCTGGGACTACGATCTTTGGAAGCAGAACCTGGATGAGTGCAGGAAGGTGTGAGTTAACGCGAAAATTGAACTAGTAGATGTGATTATAAGCGGCAGTTTAGTCTGGTTGCTATAAGCGCGTCGAAGTAGGCTGTTTCGCATAAAGCCCGTCCTTTAGCTGCCGTTTATCTCTTTAAGAATAAACCTCGGTGTTAGCCATTGCCCTCGTGGGATGCGCCACGCATTCTACTCCTGCCGTATATCGTGGAGACAGTCTTGAGTGGGGGCACCACCACCTGCCGTCTCCCAAATCCCTTTCGCGTGGGCCAAGTCGTCGAAAAATATGTGGACCGGCCACGTTGTGCGCTTCGCAGACACCCGCTGGACGAGAGCCACCACCGACTAGATTCTGCTGGATGTCAAGAAAACACCACGATGCCCACCAGCGCGTAAGTCGGATGTCTTCGTGAAAGCCTTGAACGACCGATATGCCGCTCTTCGTGTCCCTTGAGCGAGCAGGATCCGTTGGAGCACTTTGGCACGCGAAAGGGACGTGTGGAAACGCTGCTAGCGCCCACTCGAGCAACTCGACGATCGACGGGATGACAGATATGGCACATACAATACATACACATACGCACCCATCGGGGGAGGTCAACATCTTGCCTTCTGAGAATGAGAGCATTATTAACATGTCTGTCTTCTTTCAAACATATTATTGCACTAAGGTTTCGTCAGGCTTGTTTCGACTTGTTTCTTTCGCTGCTTCGTCACCCAACTTTTTATAGCTGATTTAGCGTATTATTGTTACAATGGGCGCGTGTAGCGTAGTCGGAGGAGGTGCCGGCTGTCGCGTGCACCAGATACGAGGTTCCTGGTTCGTATTTCCCGCCCACGCCAACCAAGCCTTCCATCCCTTCGGGTCGCTGATTTGGTAACAGACTTGTCTGTGAAGGATAAAGCGGTGACTTGTTTATCGGTTGGCCACTGCAAGTCATTCTATGACCAAATACGCAATCAAATCGCCTCCACGACATCCCGTACAAGTAGAATGCGTGGCGCATCCCAAAAGGAATTGAGCAACTCCGTCCCTCATCCTTTTTATATTCTTATTTCTAGAATCTTACCGCATGTGATTATGATTGTGCCGGATCTATCCTAGTCCGGGGGTCACATAACTAAAAATTGTGTAAAAAATCGACTTGGGACTTACCCAGCGACTCCTACAGAGCATGATAGAACTTAAAACAAAGAAAAAATGAACAGATAAATAAAAAATAAAATCGCCGCGGTTTGACAACCGTATCGGCAGGCAAAGAGGGACGCAATGGAGTCGTGCCGTGTGCTGACCACCGCTTGACATGTTAGAACCACGATATAACATGGTGAGGAGGGCGCATAAAGCCACCTAGCGCGTGCTAACTGCCGTCTGACATGTTATAACCAGGACTAACATGGTGAGAAGGGCACATTCCTTCACCCGCTTACAACCGCGGCGAAAATATTTTTTTCGCTTTTTTTTTGCTCGTGAATTTTTCTGGTTTAGGTTGTATCGTGCTCTGTAGGAGTCGCTCGGTAAGTTCCAAGTCGATTTTTCACATACTCTTTAGTTATGTGGCCCCACGGACTAGGATAGATCCGATCGTGCCTTGTAATAAATAAATAAATAAATAAATAAATAAATAAATAAATAAATAAATAAATTGACGAATACAATGACTTACGGTAGCCTCTTGACGATGAATAGATGGTGTGTTATTCCCAAGTCCAGCACCAAAGCATTTGCCGAACACTGGAGGCATGGAAGATTGGGATGACCTGCGTGGGGCCAGAACCATGAACCCCGGATCGGAGTGCACGTGACAGCCGGCATCTACCAGAGTGCGCCACGACGCGCCAAAATTTGTATTAAGACGTGCAACTCAACGTTAGGCAACTGAATGCATTTCAGTTAGGACCAGGAATATAACTAACTCGAAAACAGCTTAGGTACTTCTTTACAGCCCACTTTTCTAATGAACGGCTTCACTGGCCACGGAATATATACAGCCACTTCTCCGGGTAATCTTCACTGTGGACGTTGTTCTACTGCCATTCGTCTTTAGATAGTCCTATTGCAGTAATCTACAGCTTTATCCCTACCAATTTCGAGGAGATCAAGAAGGAAAAGGCAAAGATGTACGAGTCAGGGCTTACACTGGTTGTGAAAGCCAAGGATACCATGGAGGAGATTCTCAAGTGGTGAGTACTACAGGTGTTTTGTTCATCTGAACGGAAGAGGCTGATGATTGTATGTAAAGCGGTTCAGTTCTCATATGTGATCAAAACTCCTTTGTCGAAAAGATATACTCTAGTAAAACCACATTGTAGCGATATCCAGAAAACTTTGGATTCAGAATACCCTAAAATCATATTCTCTGCTGCTCAATCACATGGCTAGGAATAAGCTTTTGAAATTCTAGATTTCAAGGCTTATACAGGGTGCGCCAAAACTATGGCGACAGCACATGCGCGAACAATTTGACCTCATATTCGGAACGTCTTCTTTTTTTCTGCACTTGTACTGTTTTTATTGCCTCAATTTGTTTATTTGTTTATGTTTATCTCAATCAAGCATAAAAATGAATGTTTTTTCAACGTGGTGAAGCGTTTGTGCCACCGTGCTTCACTCATTGAGCTTTACCGTCAAGGCTTCTCGGTACGCGATAGGCCTATGTTATACTTCGGCGACGCTGTTGTCGGCGACGTCGGACAGAGTGTTGCGCGGGCAGCTACGCAGTGCATAGCAGCCCGCGCAA